>JABFEB020000008.1:13437293-13447351 GCA_019775895.2 Stomatorhinus ivindoensis | reverse complement strand
AGCCGACAAAGCTGTTTCTCAACAAACATAATTACTTATTGAGTGTATATCTTTTTGAAATGAAGAACACGCGTGGACGACTGAGACTTTCAATATTGCATTTCCTCTGTTCTACCACTAGATTTTGTGCGTACGCATGGTCAGAGCTGTTCTTATATTTAAGAACATTCCTACGTATAAGTACAAGATCACGCAAAAAATTCGCACAAATCTGTGCGTAAGAACGGTTGATAAATGAGGCCCCTGGATTGTATCCAGGTAGCACCATCTCTGTGCACAAGAACAGGGTTCTGACTCAGGGATTACACCTCCACACCAAGTGGAGCAGGAGGATCCCACAGCTCTGGTGACCTCGCTGGTTTCCAGATCCAGGGAATATGGAGAATCTGGTTTACAGGATGCAGGAAGGCCTGAAAGCCAGGACTGTGGTAACAGCCATGGAAGTTCTTTGAGAGTCCAGTCATTCGATCATGACGAGGGATCAAAAATGGGATGAAGGGGACCAGGAAGGCTCGATGTTAATGACTGGACTGGGGATGATGAGACAAGCAGGTACTTAAGTACAAAAGACTGACAAGGGGCTAACGAGAGGCAGCTGGGAGTGATTTCCGGATGAGGGCTTGGAACAAGAGGCAGGATGAGGGGTAAATGAGTAACAGGTGTGGCTTGTTAAGACCATGACAGGGAGGAGACAGGCATAATTATGACAATTTGGTAGGCACAGCCTTTTATTTATACTTGCATTTTTATGGGAGTTACTGTTTTCATGGGGTCCCAATGATAACTTTTGCCAAGCAATAAATTTTGTGGAAGCCTGTATTCCCATTGGCCTTGGATGGGATGCCAGGACATACAAGGGTTACATTACACACATTGAAGCTTCCTGACTATAAAGAATGGAAATATGACATCAATATCTCATGTTTGTTACATATCCCACAACATTCCTCTCGGAGCTACTTCCACAGAAGACGCATTTGCTGAAGCATGATAGCTATTTATCACGAAAAGAGTCCTGCTGAGCCTGGAGTGGATCTCAGGAAGCTCAGGGTACGAGGCAGGGGAAGATTCTAGGCAGGATGCCAGTCCATTACAGGACACAGACTCACACAATCGGAAGCTACAGGCAGTTTAGAGAGACGCCATTTTGCCTGTCTGTGTGTTTCTGGGTTGCCATGGGGAAACTGCCATAATACATATGTGTTAGGTTACCAAGGGGTAAACATGACCAGACACACAGATCCCCAACCTAGAAGGTGGTGCTGCACACCTGTTTTTATTCACACTGTTTCTCTATGAGTGATATCTCTTGTGCAATTATGATTTTGCTGAGGGGGGGGGGGGGCTTTTTATTATGAGGATGTACAAGAGTACATACAATATTTGCAATACCTTAGGCGGTAAAAGAAAAGGATGTATAAATGATCTCAAAGTTTGTCACTCGGACATGTCAGAACCTCCCCTAAAATCACCCTAGTACTTATAGTAAAGGTCCAATACTCTTGTGTATTTTATTTGACCACTACTCTACCTTGTTTGGCTAACTAATACCTCATTGAGTTATTTAAATAATTAAGTTCATTGATTAAGCTGAGGTGCCCCTGAAGAGAGGTTTGAGAACCAAAGCAGTTTTCTATGATTGCCTGAAATTTTGGTTTAGTACTTTATATCGTAACGTTATTGGAATGATTTTAAAATAATAAATTTAATATATTTTAAAACCTGTAAAGAAACAATACTCAAAATGGAAAATGTTTGGGTTAAAAAAGATATATTTATTTTATAATCACGTTTTAGCAATGACTTTTTAATTTTGATTTCATTTTATGTCAGTTATTGTTTAAAATTAGTGCTTAGCATCAATTTTACGTGATGTGTACAGGAGCGTTTTAAGATCAATTGCGCCCTCTAGTGGTTAAACTGCGTTCTAACGCTTTGACCCCAAGTGTGTTTTTCTTCCGCATTCCCACTATAAACTCACAGGCGCCTTCTCACGCTCTTTGTACGCGCTGATCGCAGAAAGACGGCAATATTGAGTGTATTTAGCTTTTTCATTCATACATCGTTCAACCCCTTAGCCAGTGCTATATAGCAGGCTTCACTTTGTATTTTATTGTTTTATATAGTTATTTGTTGGACTCAGATCTAAGCTTTTCCTTCCCTTTTAAAGTAATAAAACGAAACGTAGTTATGTAAATTAATAAATGACTTAATAGACAACGGTATCCAGTCCCGGTAGAATTGATAAACTGAATGATTCTACCACTCAATATTCGTCTGTACTGTCATCATGAATTTCCTAAATAAAAAATGTGCATACATTTGGGAGTATTCTCTGCTTGGCGTTGCTCTTCGGAACTAAACGTTTATTCTCTCCAGATACCAGAAATCAATTTCAATCACATGTTATTCCCAAGGTCATAGATTTACTCGTTATTTGACTAATTGAAAAGATGTGTTTGGTTTGCACCTGTATCCTTTAAGATTCGGTTGGAGGGTTGCAATGTCCCATGTACCCTGCGGCAATAACGTCAAGAATTAATTCTCACCAGTTTGTTTTCCGTAACATTATCCCAAGCCACTGGAATCATGTACATAAGCGCTACACGACGAACGTATAGCCAGAATGAGTATTTATCTGCCTTATTATTAATAATTAATATTCCCTATTAGAGTAATCTTCTGATTAGACAATCTACCAACTTTTATGGCCGTTTTATCAGTTATCGCTACAATTCCATACCGATTTCCTTTTCTACTTCGCATCCACACTCGTGTTTGAAATACGTGACAACCTTCAAAATAAAAATGTGCAAAGACCTTGGTGCGTAAGTAGAAACGGCCGACAGGAAGACCCGGGTTCAGATTCCTCTGTCGCCACCCTTGTGTCCAGTGCTTACCCAGCATTGCTGATCCCACTGCCCATGCTGAGTTTCCTCTTTCTCCCTCCGTGTATCTCCGTCTCTCCCTCCAGGGAGGCTCCAGGTGAAAAAGGTGACGGACAAACCTGCGACCCCGTCTTCGGCCCTGCCCAACCTGTAACTAAGAGCTAAATCCCCCCCGTGTTGAAACGTCCGGGTGTCATCCCACGGCACATCCTCTCCTCTCCCCAGAATCACAAACCTTCCAGCAAAGGCATAAACGCAACGCTACCCGTGTTTATTTCTCCGGAGCTATCGAATAGAATCGATTAAACCTTTTACACAACCACGTTAGTGGTACCGGTGGCACTTGGTTTGTTAGTTCCTCAGTTGCGTAAATGAGATTAAATCCTGTCTGATTTTTATAAATGGGATCGAGCCTCTCTGGAAGCCAGAGAAGGGCCAGATGCTATTTGAGCAGTTGGTAGATAGTTAGCGTGGGGTAATTACGCAGCTGGCCGCGATACCGGCACGTTACACCATGTAGCCTACATAAGCCTCGGTGATTTGGTATTAATCGGACAACGCTCATTAGCTTATAATTCAACAATAAAATGAAACAACCATCTTGTTTAAACATTTTAATATATGTAGTCGCAAAACTAACTGGAATTCGTGTAGAGCATTTGTTAAACTCTAAAATACCTTTATTTTTATTCCTCGGTAATTTCCCTACTGCGAATCTTCGACATCTCCGCTATTCCCAGTGTAATGACAGGCCAATTTCATTCTTTGTGTAGGATATCGAATGCAGACAAAACCTGAGAAAACTAAACTATGCGATGGCATCAGTTTTTAAGCTATAAATAAAACCTTTCAAGTATTTAATATTGTGCAGGATCTCGGGAAACGTGAGGCAGGGGAACCCCCATGCGTTTTGGGACACCGATACTTATAACTTACCTGCGTCCGGATTGCGGGAGACAACCGGAGTAGCCAATGGAAGCCTAAGGGGAGAACATCCAAACTGCATAGACACAGGGCAGGGGTGAGACTCGGGCTCCCCCTCCTGGAGGTGTGAGGTCACTGCACTCCCGCGGTTACTGTTATAACATTATAAATATTGCATAAGGATGGACGGAGTTTATAATTTATATTTATTCTATGAAGGACGGTGTATCCTGGTGACTCAGTGAGTAACACCATTGCTGCACCTCCAGGATTCTGGGTCCGATTCCCATCCTGACTCTGCATGTGCGCAGTTTGCATGTTCTCCCTGTATCTGGCAAAAAATGTCAAGAGAGCAATGGTTTTGAATGGTCTCCATCTTGGATGATCCACTAGCTATGTTCCCAAAGCAGTGTTCTACCCCATGCTGGGAAAGCTCCCTCCTCCCCATGTTCGCACGGTCGGTAACAGAGCGGCCAACGTGCGCCTGCGGCCCGGAGGATGACGTCGTCTATCCAGGGTAAACTCAGATTAAGGACACAGCGGAGCCCCGCCCCCGGAGCGGCGCGCCGGTATCAGCGCGTCCCCGTTACCGCTGTTCCCGGTTCAGGTGGGACTTGGAAGATAAGCAGATAAAATGTATTTAAAAATGTGTGGGGATTCGGGGCAGCTTCGCGGGTGCTGATGTGATATCGTTTTCGGTTTTGTTTATGTCAGCAGATGTTACGGCTCCTCTGACAGCAGAGGGAAGAGGCTGTCACCTCCAGCAAGCCTAAAGCTCTCTGACAATAATCAGCAATGACAACCCTGTGCCCCTTTCCATCTCCCTCTCTGTCTGTCTTTCATTTATTCCTCAGACTCAAAGGTGTTTTATTGGTTGTGACAGATCATTTCCCAAAGCAAAAGATACATATTGTGTTAGGCCTATATTATACTATAAAATTCAGATGAAATCTATAACTAAATATATCATATATCAGAGATTTAAATAAAATTGTATTATTTGTTTAAAGGATTTAAAGCGTTAATATGAAAGATATGTTGAGGGTGGTACGAAAGCGATATAATTAGGGGAATTGTTTCAGTTTGTTAGTTTTGCATTATTTGACAGCTGATGCTCATCAGGATCCAGCTTATCCATTTGAGGTTTGTCTGCTTGATCTATATAATCGCTTATATTTTATGGTAAACAGCTTTGCACTGTATGTTTGAAAACTTCTGTGTTGGTTATCAGGCATCTTTACTTAAGTGTTTTTGATTTCAAAGCATGATAGCATTTTTATGGTTCCATAACAGACTCCCTTTAACCCACTGAGGTATACATAGAGCGCGATGAAGCGTCCCTTTCTGAATCGAGAGTGAACTGAATATCTGACACTAAATTTATTTGGTGTATGTTTGTGTTCCTGCATTATGTGATTGAATTGTGCCTCTAGATATTACATTCGTATAGTGCCAGTTCGATACTTTTTCCCATAGAATGTAGGTAACACAGGCTTCATTGGGCACCTTGTGGTGAATTTGGGAGTTGCTTGGAGGGTCTCGAAGGTCTCTTTTAAGAGAGGGGAAATGAGGGGCCAAAGGTAAGGACCCCCCTTCCAATATGGCTGAGCCAAGTCTTTCTACTGAGGCAGCCTTTGAGTTACCCTTAGTGGGCAAAGGTTTACGCCACTAAAGACCAAAGGACTCAACTCTGGGAACCAATCTGACCATGACCCGGTGACACATTACTGTGGTAGTGAAGTGCAGAATAAGTTCATTTCTCCTAAGCTCTCTACTTACTAACTCGTTTTTTTTTTTGCTGCATATAATAACCAAAAGTCACATTAAATGCTGAGAAATTAACTGCGAGTTAATAGTCAAGTGTGAAATTTGTAGTCGGAATTAGTAGTCAGCTGACCAGCAAGGCCTTATGGGAAATGAAGTAAAATTGTGTCTACACATCCTTTATCACATCCTTTAACATCTTCCAAATCATTTAACCGAAGTTGAAATAACATCCAGGGTGCAGTTCATTAGCCACTGAGAGCACTTCATTGAGACGCACAGCTCTTCGCTTGAGTGATTCCCTCTGAAATACTTCTCGCGACTGATAATTGTATTAGAAATATTGTCGGACTGTGGTGCTGTTGGGATTTTTTTGAGCAGGCGCCTTCCACTGCCAAAAATGGAAGCATTGAAGTCTTCAAAAGCATGGATTCCGGCGTTTTTTTAACGGTAGAGAAATGACAGCAGACAGTTGGGTGCTAACAGGGTTGGGCTGTTGGATGTGTGATCGCTTCCGCGTGGTGACACTGATGTGTGCCGCGCTACTTGCAATTCTCCACGGCTTCCTCCCAGCGCAAAGCCCATACTAATGAAAGTGGAAACCCGCTTTTCTGGCCAGAGGTGATTTTTTTTTTGCATCAAACTGTTTCGGAAAATAGACATGAAACCACAGGAAACCTGTGTATAGGACAGATTCACTTTTGCGGGAAGACTAGACTTGTCGTCCTTGCTGAGAAGTTTGGTAATTATTTTGTTTTATTATTTTAATATTTATTCTTTTATATTACAATATTAATGGAAAATTAGCTACATATAATCAGATAGATTTGTTTCTCTCTTTTAATGATCAAAAATGACCAAAAACATGCACTACTTTGTCCTGCAGCACTGTTAAAGAGGCTGATCTGAGTGATTGTATGGCGTGTTGTGAAATGGCCCCGTCTTCTGAATCACACGGCCTCTTGCTGGCAGTCCTTCCCTGGGGCAACATTCTCTAACACCAGCAAGACATTTGAAGACCAATTTCCTCACACTCACAGCTTTGTGATGAAACTTCTGATGTGTGTGAGGGAAATTATTTACTATAAAAACCGGAGATTTAGCGAGCAGAAATGTAGCAGAACGAGGAATGGGGTGGGGGGGTGGTTATGTTCAGCTGTCCAGTCAGCACCATTGTTGACAATAATTAATTTAGGGTACTGGAGAACATTGTGAGCCTATTTACCTGTGTCAGGTCATTTTGTTTCTTTCCGAATTCCTCGTTAATTGAGCAATATCATGTTTGGGGTTTGATTAGGGGAACGTCAACACCACACACGGTTTTTGTTTGGCAATAATGCTCAAAGCTGAGTGTGTATAATCACAGAAGAAGACTCTTCTGCTCTTCCCTACCCCCCTGACCCCTCCCTTGGGTGGGACAGAGCATTGATATTTTCTTTTACTGGATATTTTCCTTTGCAGTTTTGGTTAACCCTTAAAAAAGAACATTCCAGATTTTTCTGATGGACAAAAGGGCACAGTTAATGTCTGCTTTCTGCAGAACCGTGTTCCCTGCATGGTAATAAAGATGCCCCTTTATCTTATCCGGTACAAGGTGGTGCTGAGCCTAGAGTCTAACCCACGATACACAGCGGGCACCAGCCTGAGAGAGATGGCAGCCCATCCCAGAACACACAGTCCCCCCTTACAGGCCATTCAGAGCCAATGATCCACATGTTTTTCAACCCCACGAATAAAGAGAGAGGGGTGGGAATCGAACCCACAGCGGTGGAGGTGTGATGTTGTGCTGCCCCCTGAACTGGTAAAGACACCATATCCACCGGGAAGCTGGAAGATGTGGATATACGCTGGGGATGTGGATAGCCACCATATCCACTGGGAAGCTGGAAGATGTGGATATACACTGGGGATGTGGATATCCACCATATCCACCGGAAAGCGTCAAATACTCCCCTTAAAGCCAAACGTACATGCGCCTATTTTGGCATTCAGAGCGTCGCGGCGTCAGGCACAGGATCCTGACATTCGCTTGACATCTTCGGGGCGAACTGGAACACAGAATCAGGTCAAGATCAAGGTGGTCCTGTTCTGTAAGGGAGCACCATGCATTTACATTTAGTTGCTTAACTGACACTTTTATTTAAAGTTACTGCATGCATTTATATAGCTAGAATTTGGCACTGGAGCAGTTCGGGGCAACAACATCAACCTACATTCACACGTTTCCTAGTGACGTGTATAAATGTGCTCTTTGGGTCCTGCAGGACAGGCTGATTGTGTTCCTGCATTAGATGAGTCCTTATGGAAAATGGACAGGTATGCGCAGATGCAGACGTTTCTACTGCTTTATGACTGCAGCATAGTCAGTGTTTTTACATTCATGTCATCAGTCATACAGTCTATATGCCCATGTTCCTGTGTCTGTTCCAGTTATCTGTGGGTGCTCGGTCCCACAGGAAGTCAGCCACTTCCACCAGGGGGAGCTCCTGTATTATTTAGCGATTAATTCTGGGACTAATCTCATGGGCATGCAAGACGGTGAGCATGGTCCCTAAGTCAACACGAGTATGTGTACGAACCACATATGTTGGTGCGTTTTAGGCCACACCCACAGCAGGCAGGGTCTCGGCCTTTAAGAAGCAGTCGTGACTGTGCGATTCCTCCACCAAAGGCCTAATTAAAGGGGGCAGCTTTAATGGCGGCGCTTCATCCAGCTCACCAGTCTTCACTCGCGGCTCACCGGGGGGGGGGGGGCGGGACAGTGACGAGGTGGCAGTTGCGGTGGCCAGCACTCCAATCAGGAAAGGTCGTGGGTTTAACAGGGGATTTTATGCAGCTTAGCTGCAAGACCTTTCAGATCCGGATGCGATGGAAGTTGTGCTCGCAAAGTCATGCATGCTAGCATAACATCGTCCAGACTAGGCACCATCTTGCTGGTTGTTCTTTAAAGGGGTGAAGCGTATATCCCTGCCCCCTTACAGACTGGGCTGATGTTAGCGCTTGTCTATACAGTTTATTATTTTCTTTTATGGGTAGAAAGACAGACCAAGGAGTGTGAAAGCTGAGGAGGCCTGAAGATCAAACTGCGACCCTTGTAACCCCCCCCCCCCCCCCACGTTGGGGACGGGGTAGGGACTGGGAAGGAGATGCAGTGCCCTAGGGCAGGGGGTGGCATCAGTGTAGCGTAATGACCCGCTTGAGGGGTCTTGCCCGCGGAGCTGACAGCTGTGCGGGGGCAATGTGTCGTGACTCGCAAGCCCCCCGGCCCCGTTCTGGCACCGCTGCCGCGTGCCAGGAAACGACTCATTCCATCCGCACAAACGGCTCCGCCATTAACCCCCTAAGTCTTAATTATCACTCAGAATTCTTTATTCCCCTCCGGCGCCGCTTCTATGGCCACGTCGCATGCTCTGATGCGCGGGTCCATCTGCGAAGCACGTCATCCCAGTCGCGCTAAGTGATGTTTACCACTGTGGCTTAAATGATACGTCTCTCCTGGAAACTGACTGTTCTCTCCGAAAGGACGTAGGGGAACAAAGGAGCGACAGAGGAACGGAACATCAAATTCCAAATTCCGATCCCAGCAAACGTGCCGCGATTCACCTTCATGCACAATCTTCCTCTTTCTCCCCAATCCCTCCCTTCTGTCACTCCCACACGGGCTCCGCATTTCGCACCCATCACCCCTCTCTGCCGCTCCCTCCTTCTCTCCTCTCCCATTGCATCATGATTCGAATCCCTCTCTTTCTTCACCCTACGTGTTGTTTTTTTCCTTCCCTTCAAAGCGTTCCGACAGAAGTCGCCCGCGTCTCGCTTGAAGCGGCAGGGGGGACGTGCCGGATCCCGCCCGTTTACTTTCTTCTCCTTTCCTCATAAGGCCGGGGTCTGGTACATACCAGAGCTTCTAGAACATACCACTCCAACCCCCCCAGCGGCTGTTTCCGAGGCGGACGGCGCAGCTTCTCAACGCCTGCCCTGAGGAACATAGTTACTCACAGAAGCCATCACGGTGAACAGGGCGCCTCCTGGAGGCTTCTGCCAGCAAGTCTTATTACCTTCTGACGTTGCCACGCCCACGGCGATCCGCCAGCTCTCCTCCTGGGAGCGTTATCTTCCCTCCTCTTCTTACCTCTCCTCCCTCCTTCTCAGCTCTCATTCATGGCTTCCTTCTCATCAGTGAAGATGGAACCTGGACCACTTGTGGCAGACTTCCGCTGGATTTGGCCCACTGTGACCTCCCCCCCACCACACCCTGCCCCACTTCTCAGGCTCCCCCCCACCACCACCACCACTCTCCTCCACGTTCTCACATATCCTCCCTTCTGCACACGCCCCGGGGGGGAGACATCACGACTCAAGCGGCTCCCCCTTCCCACGCGCTTGGTCGCCCTGGTGCAATTTTGATGTAAGCGCCCGTAACGCCTGGCATTGCGTTTGTGGGGGGGGGGGGGGGGGGGATTAGGCCAAGTAAACCGAAAATAT
>JABFEB020000008.1:13418242-13431457 GCA_019775895.2 Stomatorhinus ivindoensis | reverse complement strand
GATCTCTCCCGCTGCATCTCTCTCTCTCTCTCTCTCTTTCCCTCTCTCTCTCGGCAAATGGATGGGGCCCACATGAATTGCAGACGTGAAGATGGAGAGAAGGAGAAAGAGAGAGAGAGCAAGAGAGAGAGAGAGAGAGAGAGGTTAATCGGGTTAAGGGGTAGAGAGGGTCCTTGGTGCTGGGTAATGGAGAGGAGGTGAGGAGAAACAGATGGCCCAGAATTTATTACGTTGATGGGGAGCTTCAAGAAATCCAGTGGGCCAAACCATAGTCGCGATGCCTTCAGGGTTGTGTCTATGTCTGTGTGAGTGGGGGAGGGGGGGGGGAGGTAAACTGGTAGCACCTAGAAATATACAGACAGTAACACAAATGCTCAAATCCTCCACTTAAACTTAAAAGGTCCCCAGTGTCCGGGCGAACATCACCGTCATGGAACAGGTGCATGTCGGCTCCTCTTCAGACGGACCGCTGTCTCGACGGGGAGCCCGGTGAACACATGGTGACGGCGCTCGGAATGTTCTGGAAACTGTAACAGGTGTGAGCCGGCGGGTGATGCGGGCGTGGCCCCCGGGCGGGGTGAGAACAGCAAAGCTGAAGCATCGGTTATTTATCATCGTTGGGTCCTGGCGGCTGGGGAACATGCGACGTGTGACGTTTTGTCGCCCCGTCGTGACGTTGACCCAGACAGCCTATGGTCCTGTGCATAGCTACGTCTCTCCATCTTTGTCTGGAAGGATTCCAGCCTTTGAAAGCAGACCAGGGCTGCCCCACAGCGGAGAATGAAGTTCAGTGTGACCTTGTTACCTGAGCACTTTAGCCACTGACCCCTGAAGGATGTTACTCAGAATGAAAGCTGATGCTAATTCAGCAGGACTGGGCTGGTTTCCCCTGGGGCCCAACCTTCAACCTTTTGGTCACAAGTGCTCAATGTTATTAAGTAACAGTTGAGTAGGTTGAAGTTTTGAGACCATTGGTTCCTGTAACTGCAGGACTGGGAACAGAGCCATGGATACATGGCTGAGACCCTGAAATATTCTACTAAATGCCCCCACCACAAACTAAAGCTACTGTTATCCACGCTCACACCATCATGCCCCGCCTGCAAATGTGTGGGCTCTGAAAGTCTTCTCCTTTCTTTCCTCCTTATGGGCGGCCCTGACTGGGATGCTTGCAAAAAAAAAAATTAGTACTTGCAGATGCCCCCCAATAAATTTGGCAGTAGAGACGGGATAGTTTTTACAGCACTTGGATATGTTCCCTTACTTAGGGGAGGTCTAAAAAGTACTACAAGTAAGTTTGGTTAGAAACTCCACCTAGTCATTAAGCAAATCACAGGATTTAGATGATAGGAGCCTCTTGTAGCAGTTTTTCGTATACGTCTCCCCAAGCTCACGTACACAAGGCCCCTGGGCTGTCCAGTATGGTGTCCAACCACAGTGATCACTGAAAGAAGAGAGTGGGATTGTCATTTTGTTTTTCTGCTTGGCATTCCCGACCCAGCTGCAGAGATGGTCCGAATACAACAATTTTAATTAGACACCACCTCCGCCGCTTCCACTGCTCCCCTTATCTCCTGTTGCGCACACGGACCCTTTTCCGCACCTTAAGGAAACCAACCTGGTAATCGCATTTTCCTTCGGTGACTCACTGGGGACACGGAGGATCGTTAGGAATCGTTGGGCCCCTCGCACGCGAACGGGGTGGCAAGGGCAGGCAGTAAACAGCGTCGCGTCCCTCTTTCCGCGTGCTGCTTTTACCACAGCTGTCCAGCTGAGGCTAATATGCGTGTGGAAACAGCTTGTTAGCCTGATCCACCAGCCCTCCGTGAAGCTTCGCTGAATCATCGGCGGCTTTCGGAGCGATGCTCGACCGGACCCGCCGGCTTTCCTCCCGGATACGAGCTGCTCGGGTGACAGATATCCGCCGTAAACAGGCATCGCTCTGCTGCGGTTCCTTACCACTACAGAACAGTTTGCTCTACTTACTTATGTAAGGTGAATCTGTACAAAAAAAACCACACAATGATTTACATCGATTTTCAGTCTAAATGGCGGAGATGGACTCAACGTATATTTTGATGATGAGCCTATCATTTGTATGACCCCCTTCACCAGACCTGAAAAGTTAGAGGCTAGCCACGACAAAGTCACATGTCACTTGGAAGTCACATATGAATGCATGCCAGCTCCGTCATGCACAGAGACCCTGGGAGAGTGGGCTTCGATCCTGGGTCATGTGTCCCTCATATATATATGTGTGTGTCACAATGTCACAATCCTTACTGCTAACATGGGAATGACAATGACTTGCGTTTACAAAAAAAAAGAAGATTATGAGTCTGACATTTAAAAAGCACGTTCGCACTTCGACGTGGGCGTAGAGAAGAATAGCATCTGCAAGCCGATCTCAAAAATATTTCCTCGATTCTTGTCAACGCATTATCTGCGATCCCCCGGCCTGCCCCTCCCAGAGGTGGGATTCTGGGAGGTTTGATAGTCTCCCGTTTCTCCTTCGCGAGGCCAGCTCTGTCACGGCCACATACATCAGCGCGGGCCGGCGTGCGTCGCGTACCATACCTGTTGTTTCATTTGAGTAATTGCCGTCATTAGTTTGTTCAGGAAGGTAAATGTGTATCACAATCTGCATAAACAAGCACTTTAGCATGCACACACATATCAAACCTTGTAAAGCAGCAAGAAGTTGAATAATAAAGCAGAGATAAATTTATATATCCATTCCTCCTTTAATGAGTTCCATTCATAATAGATTATTAATCATGTTCGCAATAATGGGGTATAATTCATATTTAAATGACATTAGAGGGAAAAAAAGTCATATAAAACTGCCTGGGTACTATGGAGGGGGCTGTAAGGGGAGGGACAAGTGGGATAAAAATAATAATAAAAAGGTGTCACGATAACAGAGCATGAGACACGCTGGCTTGGAGGCCGCGTGGAGGTCCTCGCGACCGTGTGTCTGTTTCCCTCTCAATTATTCACGACTCCGCACACGGAGGAGGCGGCAGCTCTGTGCTGTGACTCCGGGTGGGATCTGCGCGAGGGAACGGCAAACGGCAATTAAAAAAGAACCCCTTGTCAATAAGACATTTGTTTACTAAGTAACCCGTTAACTGTAATTAGTAATACATGCTTTGGAAAACAAGCACCTTAAAATATTTAAATATTCCTGTCACTTAATATAATTTTAGGGCCAATGGATGGAACAGTATAGTGGTTTCTCAATTGTGTGGTTATATGTTATAAAATACAGATTCTAGAATGAACTCCACATCCATTTAACATTTTACACACTTTCGGGTATGTTTTTAAATATCGGGTATCTCTGTGGTTGCCCATATACAAATGAATATGAAAATCTGATTGGTTGTTTTGAATAGAAAATGGCCACATCACTAACCAACAAACCTCTTACTAAACCCATAGCCCATGTGTAGATGTTTCTGTGCTGTGCCTTGCAGGTTAAGTTCTGTACCTGGGGGTACGGAATAAATGCTGAGTAAATGAATGACCCTGGGCTCCACCTCCATGTGCTTGTGGACAACAAGATGCGATATGAAATAACTGTATAGCATTCTGAAGTACCTGTACTCCGGCTTGTGCACATGGCAAATAAAGCATACATTTATTTCAAGATAAAGCATTTCCTTCTTTTAAGTTGTGGATTTAAGCCATAAATAATTCCAGAGATAATGCGTACGAGCTCAGTCAGTCCCCCAGAACTCTGTGTCCCTGGTAGAGTTCTGCCAGCCCAGCGTAGGGCTGTAATCGTGTGCGGTGCCCTCAGTTTGTCGCCGGCCTCCCTGCCCGCCGCAGAGCCAGGAAAGGGGAGGATGCTGCCCGTGAAGCAGGCGGTGGCAGTGCGGAGCTCCTTGATGCGGGGCCTCGCGGCCAGACGGTGCCCTTTGCAGCAGACGCTGTGCATTTAAATAGGGAGGCATGTGCCCTGCTCACTGCCCTGCATGCTGGTCCTTCGCTGTGCCTCCTGACGGGGATACCACAGGGAAACCTGTTGTACCTTGCTGCCCTAAAGCAGGCATGCAACCTGAGATGATATGCAGAACAAAGAAATACAGATTAATAATAAGAGGCAAACATGTAAATCCATACAAAGCAGAGAAACACTGAAGAGAGACAGACAGATGGAAAGACTGATAGATAGATAGATAGATAGATAGATAGATAGATAGATAGATAGATAGAATGGAGATTCAAAGACTAACATACAAATTATACCATGCCTCTGTCAGATCTCATACAATGTTAGTCCATTTCAGGATACGCACACACACACACACACACACACACAGACACACACACATTTCGGCGAACACTATTACACTATTTCTACTGACAGTTTAGCGTCACCCTTCACCTAAACAGCCTCTCTTTAGATTGCAGTGCGAAGGCAGCAGACCGAGAGATCCAGTATCAACACGGAGCTAACATGTCAGAGCTACGCAATCCGAATGCAGACCCATATTATATTATATTATATTATATTATATTATATTATATTATATTATTCTATGCATAGCAGTAAATGGTGGAATAAATGTGCAATACTGAACAGAGTGAAGTCATTTGTTTACTACTCTGACTTCGTACTGGAAAGCCAAAGCTAACATTTTCGGTTTTCTCTTTCTTCTTTTTCGTATTTGCACCTTTATGAGCATAATGTACACACCAGATATTTGTATGAAAAATAGCCCTGCGTTCCATGTAAATAATTCCAGTCAGATAATAGTATTTCCTCCACATACTTTTCGTTTTTAAAAAATCGAAGTCATTACCTTTCACTGTCGGCAAGGTGAATCGTGAATTTAAAAGTGACGACTTCAGAGCCTCCCCCTCGGCGCGCGCATGCCTGCGGGTTCAGTCACCAGCACCGCGGTCAGCAACAAGTTGGCAGGGTCTCGGTTCTTATAATGTAGTCGTTCGATCCAACAGACTGAACTAAGAGACATATTCTAAGTGCCCTTGCGTGTGCTATATATATATATAAAAACTGAAATTATTTAAAAATACTAAAGACTGACTTTCATTTTGCATTAAGACTAGCACTAATCGCCCTGGGTCTGTGTTAATACTGGAAGGTGCGCAAACAAATTACTACGCGAAAATGATAAATATGTAAATACTTTTCAATGTATGATACATTACTATGCATTTTTCGCCAACGATGACATTAGATTAATTTAAATTATTGTGACAAATATAAATGGTAGCGTTGTGTCTGCAGTGGGCTAATTAATCGTCAGCGATTTTAGTACAGAGCTAATAAAACCGCTTTATAGAAAATTATTCCTAATAAAAGTTTCTGAGACAGGCTAGTGTACTCAGTGACAATATTTGTATTAAATTAGGCTGAATCTGGATGTGTACACAAGCGGATTTTCTCGCCGGATCTTAAACGTCCCAGTCTCTCTCTAGTATAAACGTTTGGAAGCACGCTGCACCCCGTAGGCCTCCGCACGTCCTGTCCTCCCATTGGCTGAGACGGGTTTATTATGCAAATTGGCAGGGGGTCTAGTCAGGAACCCACGGACTGACGTCACAAGCAGAGTGGCAGCTGACACGGGGAGAAAGAAACAGATTGAGAACGAGAAGAAGGATGACAGTATATGAAGATAAATAAGGCGCAATCAAAACAATAGGGCATAGTGCGGGAGGGAGTGAGACGCGGAGAGAGGGGAGCGAGAGAGAAGAGTAAAGGGACGAGTGAGAAAGGAAGATATAGAAGGGGGAGTGTGTGTTTGAGATAGAGGGAGAGAGAACGGACGAGAGAGGGAGAGAGTGTGCAAGCGAGAGAGAGAGAGAGTGAGAGAGAGAGAGAGAGAGGGGGGAGAGAGAGAGAAAGCAGTCGGTCCATTGAAGAAAGATGGCTACAGTCACTGCGAACGGAGTGCAGCAAGAGAATGGATTCAGCACCACGAACAGCGCCAGCAGGATGAACGGACTTAGCATAGTACAGAACACCATTCCCATGAAAGACCATGACGCCATCAAGTTGTTTATCGGGCAAATACCGAGAAACCTGGAGGAGAAAGACCTTAAACCCCTGTTTGAGGAATTCGGGAAGATATACGAACTCACCGTGCTGAAAGACAGGTTTACAGGAATGCATAAAGGTTGGTTTTGTTGTCGTATCATTGTTTTTGAGCCATCTCTAGCTATAGCGCCACCGATTCGTCACCACTTCGGTAGAACATAAAAAGTGATCCGTTTTTCCCCAAGGTTGGGGCGAGGGGAAGCCCCCCTGCCATACAATCTCGGTTATTTAAAAATGAAATTAATTTAGAGACAGTGCAGAGACTCTTTCTGTTTGAATGGGGTGGAGGGTGTGGGGGTGGGCGTTTCTGTGGTGTGTCAGACTCGAGTCCACGTGAATACTACGGGTAAACGGGTTCTTGTGTGTGCGTGTGAGTGTTTACGTCGGGCACGGCCATTGTGTTTCCAGCCTCCAGCGGGAGAATCGGCATCGACGAATAACAATAACCAGGACAACTAAATATGACTCTAGAAAGTATCCCAAAGCATCAGCAGGGGACCTTCTTTAGAAGGTGTCTTAAAATAAACGTGCATTTCACTAATGCCGCCCACTTCCTTAGGTAAAAATATCGGTTCAAAGTGCGGAGACGATCTTAAAGTTCGCTGGCGTGCATTAGTTCTCGTTGAGGTATCTTTTAGTTAAACGCTGGCTGTTAACGATTCAGCAAACCCGATGAAAAGCTAAAACTTGCAGTGTCAACATAAAAAGCACAATGGCATTGATAGTAATTAAAATTATATTATTTTTATGAAAATACGAAATTAATGTACGTTTATTGTATTGAAATTCCCATGTCGCAAAATTTAGTTTTTGTCCACCTATAATGTATTAGTGCATGCATGCACATATAAGGGGAATTAGACGTCCAATGCTCGTTAGATCACGATAAACGACAATTTAAAATGAATGTGAGAAAGACAACCCATTGCCGATGTATTTACAGCAAACCGATTTGCACGCGGATAAGATACAGAACGTCGACTTTCTTTCAATCACGTCTTTGCAAAACGCATCACAATTTTTTCTGTCTCCTGAAATTTACACAGGTTTATACCTTGACATGGAGAGAATTTGCTCTCACTTTTGACCTTTACAGAAATGGATGTGGATGAAGTTCCCAGTGGCAGGCTTTTCGCGATGATTTAAATGCCTCCTATACTAATCGGTTCGCTACTGAAATTACACTTTTTTTCTTCCCCGAGCTGTCACACCTCCCTACTCCGGCGTCGATCACCTAAATATTATACAAAAGCCTTAATTCACGCGTCGACAGTAACAATAGTAAATGTGTCAACAAAGCTATTTCGTGATATTTACAGCTATTTACAGTTGTTTTACGATGAATTAAAAACATAGAGATAGAGAATCGTGCATTGACTTAAAATATATAGTAATATATACTCATTTAGGAGGAATAACTGAGCAAAGACGACATTTTAGTCCACTTCTCGATAAGTAGGCTATAAATATTTATCAACTGAGTGCTTACTATAATGGAATGTGTGACGTTGTTGTGAGTGTTATATCGATGCTATACGATATATTTTCTGTAAGGCTACGTTACACTAATTAAGTAAAAGATTAATAATTTAATCCGGGATCCCAATCTGCCTAACACAAAGTACGAACAATGGTTTTATTCAGTAGTTAAACGTAGTACATTTTTTTCAGAATAAGACGCGAGTATTGATTTAAATAACACACAACCCACGCAAAAAATGTTATTATTGTTGTTGCCATATCCTACTGTAGTCGCGATAATTTGACCATTAGTAAGGATGAAACTAGTGCTTATACATACGTTGTGTAAATTCAGTTATATAGATAAAATAATACGTGAAATATGCAATGAAACAATTGAAACATATAAATACAGCAAATATTTTTAGAAAAGTGAATGTTCCGGACTTTCGGAATGCAACCATCTATTTCATAAACCTGCATCCTTTCGAGAGCATGTTCACATAACATATAGAAGCTGGTATTATATATTACATATACATTGCATACAATGTATATTACGTGCAGTACCTACAGATAACAATAACAATATTATAAGCCTACTATTATTTGTATAGAAAAGTGTTTTTAATCAGATAACACAGGTAGAGTTCTTAGTTAACCCTGTGCGATCTGCTGAACGCAAGTATCCAATTCACATTTAATGGGCCATGCTAGTCTACGATGCATAGCGCCGAGGGTCGGGCGGGTTTTTGGGCAGAAAGAGCCGGTCCGGACCTCACGCCGGGGCGCTGTATTTGGGGTCCAGCGCTACGGAACGCGTGTCACGTGTCGCAGTAGATTGCATCATTACGAAGGTTATTCAATATACTAAGAACAATGCAGAAACGGTTGATTAAAGTCCCGGGTTGCCCCACGCTTTACGGATGCCCTTGTCGCGATGACACCTGTCATACTTTATTCTGTGAGATACTTAATTTTATTATTTAACTTTATCATGATTGCTTCCAACGTAGAAGACCCGAAAATCCCATCACCTTTACGCAACTAGGACAGGGTAATTGAAAAGGATGGGGGTACGGGTTGTGGGTTGATGTTGATATCAAAAGCACATAAAACATTCTTTACTCCCCGTATTACTTTTCTGACGTTGACTGATGTCTTTTTTTGGCAGGGCCCATAGCACATTTAATTATAATATATTTAACTCTCTGTCACACAAAAGGCCTACATAAAATAGCCTATATATGGCATACAGAAGGATCAATATAGTTTTATTCTTAAAGTCACGCTTAACAATTACATCCATAAGGCACCTACGCAGAAAAGTAGACTACAGTCTGACATAGATTAGAATAATAAGGGTAGTAGGCCTATACTGTCAAAATAAATGCATAATAAGGCTGATCGTCCATACTGGATTTTTTTTTTTAAATAAAACTTACGTTCGTGTTATTGCTGCTTCCACGCTGTACTGCGGAGGCTTCAAAATGTTTGCCGTTCACATACCGGCTTTTACATTCATCTTTTTAAATATGTCGACGAACATTTACCTCATATCATCTGGGAGCGAGTGAAGTTAGTTTGTTTCATCGTGTTTTTTTATAGGTAGGCTACTGCTCCAGGCAACAGGTTTTTTTGACGAAACTTCTCAAGGATTTTAAAAGAAATAATAGAATGCACTTATATTACTTATTAAAAGGTTAACGCTAATATAAATGTAATGTTATGATTCTTGGCTATACAACAACCACCGAACAGCTCATAGCAACAGGTGAGCCGAACCCTCTATGTATCCGTCGGTGAAGTCAGGATTACTTCAGAAACGCAAATGAGCAACGACGGTGTGACAAAAAAGCTTTAACCGATTTTATCCCCAACGACGATCTGGTGTAGTAGGACTTCCACTGAGTCTGAAGTACGATCGAGACACTACTGAACACAACCTACCAAAATGCTGACGTATCTTGTTATAGATCTTGCGTAAAGTACAGAATGTGATAGTTTACCTTGTGTTTTAATTGAATTTTAACGGTCATGGTTTGGTTATACAATCTGCGATGTCATTTGACATTTATTATAGCGTTTGCAGTATGGCGTGAGTATACGTATAGCCTATGTACGTGCGTTTATGTTGTTAATCGATTTTTTGTTCTTATTCAATGTAGGCTACTTATACATACATATTCTTACATATCTATCTATTAAGTATTCTCTTTTTCTGGTTTCTCGGAGGGACATGGATACTTGATCTATAATGTCGGTACGGTGGTCTCATATTTTAAGTAATAGTAATATTGTTAATCGCATTACTGTTAGAAACAGACCAAGGACAACACTGGGGTAGGTTAATGTAGCTATTTTTGGAAAGCTGGGATAAGTTTCTCGAATTTCTTAAATCTGTCCCGCCTTTGAATAGGACTACTTTAAATTTGTGCGTAATAATAGTAAGTATATTAATAACCGGTTTGTCAAGATTTTTAGTCCAATGGATCAGCTTTACGTAATGTGTAATGTTTCCATGTAATCTATTTCGGTAATATTTTGCTGTTTCTGTATTGCTGCGTAGATTGACGTGCTCTTTGCAGTTTAGATCACTCAAAATGAGTGAAAGATTTGATGTTACAAGTGTTCCGTGAAATGTCCCGCGTTTCAGCGCTCTTGTGATGTTTTATTTTTTATTCCATATCCGGGAAACGGGAAATAGCCCGCTGAGACGGGGAAAGGAAAGCTCGGTATGAGAAAAGGGTGTTATGCAATCGTGCGCTCGCAGAAACTTGTGAATGCACATGAATTTGCAGCAGTAGCGAGCGCTCCTGTTTTTGCTCTAACCATTTTCATTTTCCTATTATCTGTTTCGGCATTTGCGCTTAACTGTCAACGCTCAGGGAAACAAACAAATGCATCTTTTACAACTGAAAGGCAGGGATGGAATTTAATAGACACATATACTAGCCAGTTTTTTTTTGGTGAAAAGTGATAAAAAAATAAAATACTCCAACGAGCGATGGATAATTTTCTTTGCGTGTGTGTTTGTGTCGGGAGGGCGGCTGGAACAGAAGTTGCCTGGAAGGGCTCATGTGACAGTGATGAGCCAGGCTGCCGCCCCCCGCCCGTGCTGAGTGACGGTTGCCTGCTGGCCCAGTTCCACCAGACTTCTGATCATTGACCTCTCCATTCACTGCCAAAAACACAGCTTTACAGAGTCTGCCGGCATGTGCGTGTGAGATCAGCCACGTGAAAGTCTTGAGTCCACTTCCGCTTTTCCCATGCAGATGCTGACTGGCTGTCAGCACTGGCAGCACGGAAAGTCACGAGCCTTGTTTATGTACCTGGTCCTAACATTGCAGAACCTGTGGCCAAGAACTTGCGGGTTCGAGTCCCCTATGGGGGTGGGGGGGGAGGGTCTGTTGGCAGGGCTCAGATTGTCGAGTCACATCGGCGAACGTCCACCTGTGAAAGCTGAGAGCTGCACACTGTGAGCCAGAGCGGCTGTTAGGTAAATAAATAATGCGCCGATAACACAGGTTACCGCGGAGACCCAAAGAGGAAATTAGGCTCAGCTGGGCTGCAGCTTGCGGGATCCAGACAAAGTCTCAGTATTATAACTGACTGTGTACACGGCTCCCAGCTAAACATAAATGCAGTGGTATCGGGGTGTTACACGGTTGGCTCACATTGAACGGGCACCCCGCTGTCCTGGGCCTTTTGGGCGGATGCTCCCTTACTGATTCCCCCTAAGAAGCCTGATGGGTCACACTGGGCTGGTCCTGGGAATCACAAGGCCCCTATGCAGCGAGTTCCTGCTGTGACCCTTGAAGTACGCAGCGTCTCCTCTGTTGCTTTTCATCATCATTAGCCAGAGTGACGTTTGTGCTCATGTGACTAACTGACTACAGGGGATCGATGCGGGTGGTATGGGGTGGGAAGGGTGGACTGGATCTGGCAGAAAATTGGGTCAAAGGTCATCCCTGCAAACCTCCTCCCTCTACAGTTGTGCCACATGCAGTGGCGTACCTCAGCTGTTAGGGGGCGCTGTTGTTGATGTCTTTTTTTTAAGAGCTGCATCATTTAGCTTAATTACAGGTGCTACCAGAAACATATATTGATGTTATCTGTTTTAATATAGTGCAAAACATTCTGTTGAATAATTGCATTTTTAAGGAATTTATTGTGGGGCTTATTGTGAAATGAAGATTGCTGATAAGATTATAACGTTAAGCAACATAAAGCTGCTGCAGCAGTGAGACAAGCCGGAATATCCATGTTTCTTTTGCGTCCCACACAACTCTGAAACATGATATACATAATATGCAAACAGAATCAATCGGGATCTTGAAAATATGGTGCTTTTCTTTCTAGAAAATTGTCTTCTGTGGATGTGATGCAGGTCTTGTCATAGCGTGAATGTACTGTGTGTGTCCAGCATATCTTGTCCATCTTTTGTCCATACCATAGCCATGCCTTATCCATGCCCAGGGGCATGCAGAAGGGTGGGGCCATAGGGACACTGGCCTCAGCTGAAAGCTGATTGGACCCCTGAGTGTCCCAACCCTCGTCACTCATCGATTTATCATCTAACATATCGTTGGCTTAGTTGTTTGAATTATAGCCCCTCTTATGACCTTAAAAAAATCTGGAATTGTCCCTGTCCATCCATGCCCTGCCCGGCCCTTGACCAGACTTTACTCATACTTCATCCATGCCCTGTCCATGCACTGTATAGGCTCTTCTCCACACTGCTTCTGTGGGGTGACCCCTCTCTGTGTCTCCCTGCCCAGGATGTGCCTTTCTCACGTACTGTGCCAGGGAGTCTGCATTGAAGGCCCAGAGTGCTCTGCACGAGCAGAAGACCCTGCCTGGGGTAAGTCACCTGGTCCCTACCCCCACCTTGCTTATCCTTGGGGGAGCTACCTCAAGATGAGTTTAGAGAGGGAGCAACAGCATGAGAAGGCGCAATGGGGGGTCATGTTGTTGGATGCATCCTGCTGTGGGCTAATCAGCTGTTTGCAATTGTCCCTAGGGAGATACAGAATATTATGCTAAACTGTGCCTGGTGCTGCTTCTGTGACACAGTGTGTAAGCGGAGGTGCATTCTGATATTCAGGGAGACACACCCGAGTAATGGTGTGGGAAACCCTGCAGCTCCACTGCCCCCCCTGCAGGGGGCACTGGCGTAGATGTGGCCAGGGCCTGTGATGCTAGGAAGGAGCGTGCAGTCGGGCTGCCCCTAGTGCAGCAGCGATTGCAGTAGCGCCTCTGAAGCCAAGCGCAGTGCCGGGCCCCTGGGCAGGGCCCCGTTTTGTCTAAGAGCCGCCATGCCAAATTCGCGCCCTGATTGTCCACCATAAGCGATGCGTCAACGAGGCCCCAGAGTCATGGCCAGCTCACCCGACTGCTCGTGCATTGCTGTTGTTTTCCAAAATCCTCCCCAGCCACTTGAAACGGAGCTCGATCCAATCAATTTCAGACAATTATTCAGCGTGGCCCCTGGCAGCACTCAGCGGGGGACAGAGAGGGGGCCCAGGCTGGGCGCGGACACAGCGCCTTTGAACGGCGCCCCCGACCCGCCTCGCGAGGCTCACCACCGCCAACGGCAGCGAAGGCGAGATGAAAGCCTTCCGACTCTCTGTCATGTCGGACAGAGAGTGGTTTCCGCTGCCGAGTGCGTGGGGCGGGGAGAG
>JABFEB020000008.1:13406753-13417798 GCA_019775895.2 Stomatorhinus ivindoensis | reverse complement strand
CTGGCCCTCATCTAGCTGGGATTGGGGAGGGGAGCCCTGTCTATGAAGGGGGGCTGACAAATTCTCCGTCACCTGGAGGTCTGCCGTTCAAGGGGCTCATGCCCTTAAATTTGATTCATGCCCAAGAGTATTGTTTGGTTTTGGTAGCCAGCTGCCAAACACTCATTCACACGTGCACACACACACACACACACACACACACAGATTAGGAATCTATATCTTTGTGGGGACTCTCCATTCATTTCTATGGGCATAATTCTAACCCTATCATAACCGTAACCCTCATTTCTAACCCTAACCTTAACCATACAAGACTTTTGGCTGCTTTCGTTTTTCATTTACACTCATGGACTTTTTTTTTTTTTTTATAAAATTGAGGTTTATATTGTGGGGACCTGAAAAATTTCCCCATAGGTTTTTCTACACTGTGAGGATATTTGGACCCCACATTGTAGTAAATGCAACTCCACACTCACATACACACATACAGACACACGTTCTGATGCACACACTTCTGTGTGATAACGGCGCTGTTTTAACTTCAACGAATCTGTGGGAAAAAATAAAAAGTGTCGACGTGACGTTTTATTCTCGAGGCCTCAGCTGCAGGTCACGTAGGTTCCTCCGATGCTGGTTAAAGTATTTATACTGAGCATCACAGAAAAGTACATGTTCCATCCATTCATCATCTGGCCAGTGGGAGGGGGGGGGGGGGTGCTCTCAGGCACGCAGGGCATAAGGCTGCTGGACGCCCCGAGTAGGATGCTGGTCCATATACAACACAAGCATCCATGACAGCCAATTTACCATCAACATTTAGCTTGCATGTGTTTGGACTGCAGGGGGAAATCCACAGGAGGTCATGCAGACCCCACACACAGATCAGTGGCAAGGTTTGAACCCCCCCCCCCCCAGCCCCACCCCACTGTGCCACTATGCCAGTCCAGAAAGACAAAGAGCGAATTTCTGTCCTTGGAACTAATAGTGAATTAAGCTGCATGGTACACACTACGCTTCCCGTGAAGCCTGTTTGGCATGCTGGTACGTGGCACGCAAGGCCTCCGCTTCCCGTGCAGAAACCTGTTCTCATTGGCCGTTCACAGAAGCCCTGCCCTCACCCTCTCTCCGGGCCAATCTCCTGTCCCCGCGGACCTCAGCGGGCACTCGCACGGCCTTTTTACGGGTCTCCGGGATGCTGCTCTTCTAACACGCTGCAGAGCCCCACCCTCCGGTGCTCTCAAAGCTTTCCTCCGCCTGCCTCTTTGCGGCCACGGACGCCCAGTGTAGCCTGTAGTCCATAAGTGGAAATCTGCTGGGTTTCTTGGGGGGTCCTGCAGAGGTGTCGACTTATTCACCGCTCGGTCCGATTCGGTGCCCAAGCGTGAATGTAACAGACCTGCTAATTGGCTTAGGCAAGCCCAAAAGCCAATTAGTCACATGTTCCCGTTCTTCCCCTCCCTTTCTCTGACATCTACCCTTTAGTTTCTGGGGTCTGGTTGATAACGGTGCCCAGTGCCCCTCTTCGCACCACATGCAAGTCAGGGCAATGCCTCTGGCATCAGGGATGTATACTATCCCCTGTGCCCGATCTTCAGGTTCTGAGGCCTCCGATACAGACCCACCCACCCACAACTACCCTCCACACCCCACGTATGCAAGTCACCCCAGCTGATGTACCTCCATGCCACCCTGAAGCCGGTGTCGCCGTCGGCACATCCTGACACAACCCTAACCCTCTCCTACATTTCCTTGCGATGGAAACATTAGTGGGCATGCTCAGGACTCCTTCTAAATAAAGGTTTTGGCTGGGGTAATGAGAGTCCGCTTTGTATGCAGATTTCTGTCCCGTCTAACTGCGTAATTAGTCGAGCGTAACACTCGTGTTAATTAAAATGCGTTGACGGGGCACCAATTAACCAGTATCGGTTCATGAACTGTCTTATATTTTAATGTAAGAAGAAAAAACCTCTAACAACATATTTATATAACAAATGATCTGAAGATGCAGGCCAGTGTTCTGTAAACAGCTCTATCACACAGTTACGGCAATGAGAGCACTTTTTAAAGGTGGTCCGACCTTATCCCGTGTCCCCGTCTCTCTCCACGTACTTTTCCCATGTGCGGTAAAGTGCACCATTAGGGTCTCCTTCTTACCCCTCGCATTCCTTTATCGTCATCATCACATCTGTCATTGTCACCCCTGTCATCATCACATCCGTCATCATTTCCTCTGTCACTGCCACCTCAGTCATTGTCCATTATCCTTTCCTCAGTCATCGTCACCTCAGTCATCATAACGTTGGTCGCGGTCATCTCAGTCATTCACACCTCAGTCATTGTCTCTTCCATCTCTGTCTTCTTCATGCCTGTCATCATCAGCTTCACCATGGTCTTCACGATTACCATTGTCATCTCGATTCAATCCCTTCTAATACCATCTGTGCTTCTGCTCCTCTTTATCTTGTAGATGGGGCACCAAATGTCTCAGGAGGATGGGCAATGGGATGGGAAATCGGCAGGGGGGGGGGGGATCGCTGGCGTCACCGTGTCCCCCGTGTCTTTATCTCAGAGGGCACCCGTGGCGCCCGTCTGTAAGATCCCCCCAAACAGGGGCACCTCGCAGACACAGACTAATTACGGAGCGAGTGCAGGACCAGGCAGTCCCCGAGAAGGACAAATTACAGTCTGCTGCTGGTCAATTTGTCCTCCACGCAAGATTTGTCAAACTTCGGCGCCCACAAGAAATTAATTCCCATTATGAGGAAAGAGGCTGGACTCCGGATGCAAGGAAACTCAAGCGACTGCCTGGTCATAAATTACATCTGTATCGCATTGTTATTATGTCCCTTTTTTCCAGTGGAAAGAGAGAAATAAAGGAAAAAGAAATAAGTCCTTACCCTTTGGCAGGAAAATAAATTCCTCTGATTGTACAGGACGGGGTTATGTCCTCGTATTAATCAGGCTGGCAAATCGCAGCCAGCGATAGCCTTTTATCTCACAGTTCCTCTCTTTCGTTACTAGGGATGTCGTTTGCTGCGAGTTGGGTAATTGGGTGACGCATTGTGTCGTGTATCTGGGCAGAGTTTGTGTGGAGGGCTGCTGGAAATGGGCGGGGCATAGAGAGTCATGGTGTCGGCCCATGGGAGGTGGGGGGTGGGGGTGGGGTGTCTGTATGGAACTTTCAGTTGGAGGGCTGGCATCTGTTGCTTGTTGCTATGGGTGCAGAATTTGTTCTTGGCAGAATAAACCCCTTTATGTGTTGATGATAGTCTCTGGACCGCCCTACAGGCATGTCTTTGTCATGTGGTTCGGTCTGCATGTGCGTGGTGATGTAACCGATTGCACTACTCCAGCTGCAGCGCCGAAGCTCAAGGGTGAGGTTTAAGCCGTGCGGTAAGAGCACGGTAAACGGTCTGGCAGAGCATGCCCCGTGGAGGCCTTTTACCGCCTGGCCGTGCCAAACAGACAGACTGTCCCAAGGATGATGACACCGCGGGCCATGTCATGTGACCGGCCACACTCCAGCGGGCTCGCGACCAGCGCGGGCGGCCCTGCCGTCTGACGGCTTCAGCGGCGCCAGGCAATTGCAAATGTGGGGCTTCTGCATGGGTGTGTGTCTGTGGATTATGTTTATATTACATTGTGGGGACCAACCGTCACCCACAACATTATAAAAACCTGTCATTCTGACACTGTGGGGACCATTTTTCAGCTCCCCACAAAGATCTGCAATCAAAAAACTAAATATGCCAAAAGTCTCATATTTAGTTTGGTTACTTATAGTTAAGGTTAGGACTGGGTAAGGGTTAAGGTTGTCATGTTGGGATTAGAGTTTTCCCCATTGAGATTCCCCACAATGATATAATTACTTGTGTGTGCATGTGTGTGTGAGTAATTTCATGGTTTTATGTGTCAGTGAATGAATGTTCTCATTTATGTATTTGTGAGGGTGAGAACTGGGTATCGGTAGTTTCAGGGTTTCAGGAGGTGGGTAATACCCACCGCCACCTCCTGCTGCCTCTAAAAGTTCTGGACTGGCATCCTTCATGTATTTAGGCAAGCGTACAGCCAGGTTCTCACGAACACCCCTCGTGAACTCGCCGTGTGTCCGAAGCCCCTCCCACTCTGGCAGCCGCCCCCATCCCTCGCCTTCTCTCCTGGTGGCGCCTTGTCAGGTGACATCTGCAGACTCTCATCTTCAATCATCTGCCTCCCGTCCTGTAATGAAGCAGGGTTAGTAAACGAGAGGATGGGACTAATAGTGTACTCGCTCTGCACGGGTGCATAAAGATGGCAAGGTGGAAAATGAGCTGAGATGCCAACCCCCCCTCCACCAAAACCTAGCCCCCCCCTTCCCCCCACTGCAGCCTGTGTCGCTCCGACCAACAAAAAAAAATCAGCCTATTCTAATTCTCGGCACACTTCAGCAATCACCAAAACACGGAGGCAATCTGCTTGTATTTGTTCAAAAGCAAAGGGAAGCGTGGAGTCCGCTGCAGGTCGCTAAGTGGAGCCTCAACCGATGACTGACGTTAAATAGAGCCGCGTTTGCTCCACCAATCACAACCCACTTCAACAGTGAGGGATGATAAGTGCCTTCAAGCCCTCCTATCAGAGTCTGAATAAATGAAGCTGCGCATTAGCCTTCTCCTGATTATCCAGTCAGGGCTTGCATAAACACAAATGGGCAGTAACCAACTCCCAGTCCTCCAATCAGAGCTTGCATAAATACTGATGAGGATTAGCCATGCCCTGGTTCTCCAGTCAGGGCTCGCATAAACACAAATGGGCGTCACCCAACTCCCAGTCCTCCAATCAGTACTTGCATGAAAACTAATGAGCATTACTCACATCCCAATTCTCCAATCAGGGCTTGAATCAACACAAATGGGCGTCACCCAACTCCCAGTCCTCCAATCAGAGCTTGCATGAACACCGACGAGCATTATCACCCCTTCTAGTTCTCCTGGGATATCTCCCGTCTGCAAGCCCAGTGCGGAGGCGTTCAGGGTTTCGGGCAGTGCCGCACTTCAGTAAAGCAGCCCCCGTGTGCTGCACCCCGTGGGGGGGAGGTGGGTGTGTGACTTGGAAGATGGAGGCAGCTTTAAATTGATGAGTCATCAAAGTAAGTTAAGATTGGGTTGAGTGTGGGCTTTGCATAATTGATATTCAGCAGCGGCAGTATACCCTCTTCCCACGCTGCGTCTAAAGGATTAACTGTGAGACTCTCATCGCAACTTTAGTTTTAAAAAGTGACCTTGTGTCTGCGGTGACTGAGGTAGCAGGCAGTGCGGCGGCTAACGGAGCAGACCTGTGCCCGGGGGTGCCCATCACTGAGCAGGCCACGGCTGATGGACCGACGTGCCGGGTACTTGGGATTATGAGACCAGCAGGAATACCGTGCAACGGGGTCCTGAGACGCATGCTGGCTGTGATGGCAAACAGAATCATGTGACCCGGCGCCCCGGGCACGGGAGGCGTGACCCAGGCATAAAATAAAGAGAGAAAAGAAGGATGCTATTACCCAAACAGCTGTTCTTAGGCCTCAGGACGGGCATCCAGGTTACGGTGCTGTGATAAAACTGAACAGAAATCAGCGATATGTTCCTTACACCTAATCAGAGATGCCTCCGTCACACGTCTCTGCCATCCTGAGACAAACAAAAACCACCCCACCAGACATCAATATAGTTAATAAACTGTTAACACTGTTCAGCATGTTCTTTTTAAAAGGTATGTGATTACCCACAATTCTCATCTCTGCCTCATAACCCTGTCTGCTCCAAACTCTCCATACCTCCGTTTATGACCCCGGCCATTTCCCAGCCCGTCTGCCTGCTTTCTTCCGTCCATCTTTTAACCGCTCCTTACTGCTGTGCCATTTTGGTTTTAATCTTTCTTACTGTTGCTCTCGTTTTTTCTCTCGCCTGTTTGAAGGCGCCGCTCTGTTCATTTTCCTCTCTTTTAATTATTTCCGTCTGAATCCCTGTGACCTGCCTCCCCGCACTGTGTGCTAATCAATCTCTCTTTTTTTGTTCCGTTCATCCCCCTCTCCTGCAGTCAGAGGGAAGCAGGATTTAAGTATGGATCCACTTTAATTGTGTACGCCCTCCTGAGTAAATAAAAGCCTTTTTGTTCTTGTTACGCGCCCCCTGTGCAAGTTCACTGGGTTCGATTGCTGGCTCTCTCTCGCGGTCCTGTTCCCCGTTCGTTGTCCCTCCGTCACCCGGTTCACGCGACTGCTCAGCCTCAGCCAAGAATCTTTGCCCAAATCCCACCTCAAACTCGGCACGGTGGGTGTCCTGTGAAAGGTGTTACCTTCGATTACCTCAGCCTACCCTCCCCCCCCCCCCACTTCAGCCAGCATGGTGTAGCTGAATATGAACCCTGCACAACAGGGTTTGTTGTTGTGTCTGCTGTAGTACACCAGGGGGCAGGCTTCGGGCTTCTGTGGTGCCCTGGATTGCTCCCCCCATTGCAGGATCGCATTGCCTGCTGACGCCGGTAGTGTCTCTCAGGCTATACGCATAACACTCTGTCGTAAGCATGCACCGTGCAAGGTGAGGCAATGCCGTCGCATCTCTGAAATGCGCTACGTGGGGATGAAGTCATCAAAACACCGGCAACGATAGTGATATCAACAGCACTTGTGGCACGGTGCTTATTTTGCATGGTGGAAAATACAGTGATCGATAAAAATGGCTTTTTTTTTTAAACGTTTCT
Source organism: Stomatorhinus ivindoensis (assembly GCA_019775895.2). Taxonomy (NCBI): domain Eukaryota; kingdom Metazoa; phylum Chordata; class Actinopteri; order Osteoglossiformes; family Mormyridae; genus Stomatorhinus; species Stomatorhinus ivindoensis. Next base: position 13,411,075 of record JABFEB020000008.1, on the reverse strand, counting down.
GCTTCAGTTTCATGTATTGCATTTTGCATCAATACAGACGGACGCCATTTTGGAAAAGAGCACAAACGAAATCAATAAAGCATATCGGCACGTCCTGGGAGGTGTCATCGGCGTGCGAGTCTGTGTGGGAATGCAAGTATGGAAGGAGATTGCACGTGTAACTCTGACTATACACTTGTCTGGATGCTTTAATAGTGTGTTGGGGGCGGGGGGTTGGGAGCATTCACCGACTCCATGTGCCCCAAAAGGCTGTGGATAGCGACAGAACGGGTGACTGGCACGTGTGTCTGTGGGTGTGCGTGCACCGATCCGGGCTGAGTGACAGTGATGGGAGATAAGGCCCTATGGAGCGCAGCGGCAAACAGAGCTGCAGGCGGCGATAAGGCAGAGATTAGTGCCTCACAAAGAGAGGGAGCAAGCAGAGGAGGCTTGCAGACGGGGGGCGAAGAGGAGCAGAGGGAAAGAGGGGGAAGCGGACCCAAGGAGGGCAGGAGAGGGAGAGAGGGGAAAGGGGGGGCAAAGAGGAGAGGGAGAGATGAGAATGGGACAAAAGATAGGAGGATCAGAGGGAGATATGGGGAAGGAGAGAGAGATGAAATGGGGAGAGAGAAGGGAGTAGGGGCGTGGGGGGGACCCAAAGGAGAGCAGAGGGAGAGAAAGAGGAGGAGGAGTAGATGCAGTGGAGGAAAGGAGAGGATGAATATTCCACACTTTTTTCACATTTTCCACTTTTTACCATTTCTATTTTATATAGTTTTTACGTTTAGTTTGATAGTTTTATTTGACCCAAAGCGGTCTACTGGCTGTGCCCTGGCTGGTATTTTCCTCAGTGACGTGATGAAAACACGGTGGATTCGCGGATGTTTCCCGTGCGGCGGCAAGACGGGGCAGCTTGTGAGCATCTTCATCCGTTCGTCTCCGTGTGCGGCTGCCTTTGCTCCCGCACCCGCCTGCTGCTGCTACCTGCCCTCCCCAAATACTCGCGTGTTCAATCCACACAGTACAAAGGCACACGGAACATGTTCGAACGCATCCATCCGTGATTCATTTACACGACGCCGCTGCGTGATTTCGCCAGTTCTCGCTACTCCGGCGCGGCAGTCCGGCTCAGCAGGCGAGTTTCGCGCTGCATGCGCGCCACGACGCATCCCATGCATAAGATGCAGTTAGATGGCACTGTTAGCTGTGCTTTGGAAAATTGAAATCGCCATGTAACTGAGAAATAATTGCATTTAGAATAATTTATGTTGAAATATATATTTATTGCATAATATTTGCCTTTTTTCTAGAATACGAAGTTGACTTCTCCAAATGATGCTCCACTGGTATTGCTAGATTAAAATGTGCAAAGAGAGCAGATTGATTTCATTTTGATTTTAACTGTTCTTAACATCCTGTGTAAGTAAGCTGAGGGTTGTGCTTTTGATGGACGAAAATAGAGGCTGACTTTATTTTAGCTTCACATTACACTTTAGATTAGCGAGGCGCTGAAGCCGTCACCGGATTAAAGGGGTCTGACAGGCCACTTCCATCTGGCAGCGCTGACACCGTCCCGTTTGAGCGGGGCCCGCATCCGGGGGCAGGCGGGGCCCGCAGGACTCACCGCCCGTCCTGGACACGACTCTCTTGATGTTTAGCTGATTCAGCGTTCTCTGTTTGAGCATTATGACAGCGTATATCAGACACATGTCACACTCCACACAGGGGTGTCTGAGTGTGCATCTGTTATCACTTTTAACTCCTTATTTGTCGCTATTAGCAACCAGCATTTCCAGGTCAGTGCAACTGCACAATGCCGTGGACAGTGATGGGGAAACGCTGGCTGTCTGGGGGTCACGGCTGCGGGTCAGAATGAGTTACGGTGAGTCACAGTGAGTCACGGTGATCTGGGATGTCAGATTCTTGCACCGTGCGTGGGATGGGTGGGGGGGGGGGGACTTCATCAACTGTGATCATGGCGGGGTGCTGTGACACATGGGTCGTACTCCCATGACCTCACGCGACCGTGCCGTGTGGCCCAGGTAAAGACGTGTTATTAACTGATATGTTTATTTCCATTTGCCTTTGGGTAGCTTAAACAGCCATGTTCTCGGGCAGCTTCTAGGAAGGGCAGAGAGGGATTTCTGCTTGTGATGTATAGCAGGAGTTCTTTCATCTCCTCTCGTAGGCAGGGAGTTCCCCGTTCCCAGGCAGGGCCGCGCAGCAAAGGCATGGGACCCGCCCCTGTGGCAGGTGACAGTCCCCGTGCTCTTTAATGTGGGGCGAAAACACACAAATCCCACGAAGCTGGCCTGGGACCAGGTGTCTCCCAGCACGACAGCTCACAGAAAACGCCGGAAGGCAATGACTGGGACACCACCTGCTTGCCTCATATCAGCCAGGAGGGTGTGGGGCGCTGGCAGGCTGGCTCCGCCCCCTCTCTTTTGTTAAAGCGGTAGTCTGACATTCCAGACATAACTGTCTCAGATGGCCGATTGAGTGCTAGAATACCTCCACTCTCATGCAGTCCAGTGGTGCAGTCCAGTTATTAGCCACACAACTGACTCACTGCTGCAGTGGCCTGGAAGGTGGGATGTGCCAGGGAAGTTCACTTCCCACGGGTTACTGTGATACTGTATGTCATGTTATTGCCAGTTGTTTAGACATTTGATTTGACAGATTACCATTGTAGAGCAGGAGCATAACACACCCATTCTCACATACACACACACATGTGCAGGCAAATACACCCACAATATTTGTGTGACACACTCAGCGACAGCAAATAAGAGCACATAGGAGTGCAGGCCCTGTGAAACACGCTCACAGGAGGTCATGCACAGAAAGAGAGTTTGAGGACAACACATAGCGTACTGGTTCAGGATGTGGACTAGTAACCCAGAGGTTCATGTCCCAGCAGAGCCCGGCTGTAGTACTCCAGAGCACCACACTTAACCTGGTTTACTCCGGTAAAAATATCCCGGCGTATAAAAACGTGTGAAACTGAAATTCACTGTAGACGAGAGCACCGGCCAAGTAAATAAAAAAATCTGCACATACTCTCAGTGTCCTTAACCGCGTTCCGTTGGCCCTGGCAGAGCTGAGAGCAGGGGAGGATAAGAGGAAGGGCGGAAGTGTCGAGGGAGGGAAGGAGGGAGGGAGTGAAGGAGGGACACACCCAGCGACAGGGCAGCTGTGGGGAGGAGGTCTGGATGGAGAGGGGGAGCAGCATGGGCAGTGCAGTCCGACACCTTCCACGGTGAGGAGCAGGGTAGAGATCACACACTCACACAGTCACATAGTACCAAACAGACACCTGACATGGAGGATATATCTGAAACACACACACACACACACGTGCAGAGCACAACCCTCACGCAGTGGCAAGGGCTGCCTGCAGGGGCGGCTCCGGATTAGCCTTGCGGCTGGTGGACAGCCAACGATCCCCAGGAAGGGCGTGTCACAGATTGATAGACTGCAGCACAGGAAATGAGACTTTAATGGATCAAAGCAAGGCTGAGTAAAAAGGTCGACAACAAATATAAAGCTCTTCAGGCACACGAGTGCTTACACACACACACACACACACACACACATACACACACACACACATACACACACACATGACGGTAGCTTTAACCTATAATCCAAAGGCTCATTAGTTAAGTTTCTATGTGTGAATACGTTAATAAAAGTGAACTCAATTCTTTAACCAATATTATAACCAGCCAACGAAAGATGGCTGTTGCTTTGGTCAAATAAGGGAAGCGGAGGCTGCCTGGGAAATGGGAGGCTGCATGTTTCACACACTTAAAGGGTGGACATCATTCGTGCAGCACAGACACACAGACCTTCTGCCTCATTGGCTGAAAATGAGCCAGTTGTAATAATGACCAATAGGATCGATCAGTACGTGGCTCTTTGGTTGTGTCTTTGCTGCTTTAGATATGTTGTAGCTTTTACAGACGTCCGTGTTTCGGCCTGGAGAATCCCTGTCCAGCTCAACTGGGGCCTCGGCTCCCAGTTTGCAGGGGCTAATTGTCCCATTGGGAGGCAGATTTCAGGTCAGAGGAAGGAGGAATCGACAGGAACACAGTGAATGGGGAACATGGAGTGTGACACCTCAGGATAAGGCTCTTAAAGGAAGCCTTCTGACATGATAATTACATGCATTGATTAGGCGGAGCCAATTAGCAGGGAGATGTGAGGTTCAGCAGGTTCAGGATGTGTTCAACACATGTTCAGATGTTCTCACGGTGACCGGCAGCCCTTTGTTCACTGAGCTGTGCTCTCTTTCCCCAGCCCTGTTATTGCTTGTTGTGAATGCGGGTGGAGATGGGGGG
>JABFEB020000008.1:13374397-13388380 GCA_019775895.2 Stomatorhinus ivindoensis | reverse complement strand
CTTTTTTTTGGTTTTTACCCCCCCCCCCCCCCCTCGCCCCTAGCCCCCACGCAGCATACGCCCTAAACACCTGGAGAGAGGGCCTTGCTCCTATCTTCATGTCCTCAAATAACTCAGCCTGATTGAACCCGGAGGAGTCTGAGTGTTGTGTCACAGCGAATGGACTGCTGTGTTATGCGTTACGCCCGCGTGCGGCTCATCGTGATTGATGGCCGGGTTTAGAGACGGCCAGAATTCAAGGTGAACTGACACGGACAGCTGTTTGAGGAAGATGAAACAGTTTCTTTAAGGCAGAACACCTTTCTATTCCGCCCGTGTCCCATGTGAAAGATATGAACGTATCTCCTACTTTGTAACTGTCGTTGTGTATAAAATACACAAAAATACATTAAAAAAAAATATGGAAAACGGCAAAAATATCACATATCCATCTGCTTCTTTAACCCCACCCTCAGTCGGTGAGTTAGTCTCGAACCCACAGATGAAGGCAGCGCCGAATCCGTCAGGGCACCTAAATGCTCTGTACACTCACATCCCAAGGACCTCCTTGCTGAAAAATAATCAGCAGCCCCCATCTTCCATAAACACACGATTGACTGCAGTTGCGTGGATGACTGATAGCTGTCCAAGCTCCACCATACCACCCTAACCCCAACCCTTCCTGCTTGCTGGATGCTGGCTGACCCTGCTTTCTGACCCCATTCTCTCCTCACTGTGTCACTTTGGACAGAAGTGTTCACTAAATAAATAAATGTAAACAGGAGCGCCTGAAGCCCACTGCCGCGCTTCGCTCACGCCCAGTCTGTCTCTGCAGTCATATCTCGGCTGGTAAGATAAACGCAAACACCACTGTGTCTGTCCCATTCGCTTCCCTCTGATTCACAGGGAGCTATTCCCACTGTTCTTGCACAACTAATTTTGACATATTTTCGTGGTGCATCTCTCCCCCCCATTTATTTTTAGACACCACCCCTAATTAGAGCGAGTCGGCACAAAACAGAGACATTCGAGGCGACATTAGCGCCGATGTTAATGAGAGCGGCAAAACGGACCTAGTTTGGCGATTTAATTTCATATTCTATTATTATTCTTCCATTAATAAACGAGCGACTGACTGACCCGCTCGTGCCCCGGGATGCCGTAGGTCGGTACTGCTTGGTCGCTATACTCTCCCGCCCGTCGCAGATCTGACAAATGACGCGTTGCATGGAGCCACAGGAATCGTCTCCAAAAGCGTGGCGTTTATCCCTTATTTAACTATTTTTCATATCACAGATTACACCCGCCAATCCCTCTGTTTGAAAAAAGACAATACGGGAAAAATAAAAAGCAATCATACCGGGTGTCAGAAACGGTCCATAAACTCGCTTTTGGTGTCATGCTGAAGATTTTACCAATCATCAAGTTGATTTATTCATTTGATTTTATTTTGACAATAATAACACTCATCAGTTACCATAATGCACCTGGCTTGCTTCAGCGATCCCGAGGGGATGAGGAATCGTTGTGCAGCGATTATTTGTCGTGGTGTAGCCAGGGCTGCCTGGAAGGGGGCTGGGGGGGGGGACTGGACGGCGCGCAAACCTTGCCACCTGCCTAATAGCTCGCGTTCCCAGGAGAGATGGCCGCAGTCGCCGTTTCCGTGGTGACAAGGTCCCCGCCGCTGGCTCTGGGTGTGTGTGTGTGTGTGTGTGTGTGTGTGTGGGGGGGGGGGGCGCTCCTCCACACCGATGTTCCCCAAGTTCAGGCCTAGTGGCAGGGTGACTGCAGGTCAGGCGTCAGGATTCCGGTGTAGACAACTCGCTTTGCGGTGTGGGTTAGAACCCCGGGGCGTACGGATTCACGGTCTCCTGATTCGGCAGAAGGGAGTGGATGTTTTCCTGTTTGGTACCTCCCTGGGCTATTTTGCAGCCCCACAGCCTGGTGCAGAGCGTGCTTAGCAGCGTCACTGCGGACGCATCCGAGACCCGCGCCCCATCTCCTCCTGCCCCCTCACGTGCACAAAGTCTATAGCTAATAATAGGCTGCAGTTCAGCACGGTCCCAAATGCATGCAAACACAAAACACACACACAGTCTCTATCTCTCTCCCACACACACACACCCGCTCTCTGTCTGGTCTGATGCAAGACAGTGCAACCGTGTGTTCAGGCGCGGCGCATCGCTATGCGGCAACATGCGCGCATCACAAAGGGCTGAAAACAGCCCTGTGGTAATTCACAGCCACGTTTCCTCCCATATTCCGTACATTTCCTCTGCTCTCCTAAGTACGCGTTGATCTCCGAGATTTCAAAAGGAAGGCTTGCTCTTTACAAATTCTTTCTGGATGCACTGGATCCCGCTGCTCGCCGCACCAGATCTACGGAGCTATTTTTGAATCCGCGCTCGTAAGGCGCTAATCTGCTCACGTGATTCGCACTCCTAAGAAATGCGTGAAAACTGCGCTTGTAGGTCATATTAATACTACATAAAAAACAATGGCTTACGTGCGATTGGCTTAAAATGCTTAGTTTACGATTTTTCCATGCCAAATCTTGGTTCGTTTCTAAATTTACTTTTATATAAAAAGAAAATCCAAAATAATACTGGAACTAACCATGATGTCCACGAAGGCTCCTCGGATTTTGTTTCAAAGTAGGGCACAATGGCAGACCACAATGATATTCTCATTAACTAGTAGTTTATTGTTAACATGAGATACTTTTTTACCTGCAAAATTAAAATCCATAATTAATCGGCTGGGGAAATGAAAAACTTTGAGGCGCCGTTATCAAACAGCTACTGGAAAAAAAAAAAAACTAATTGTTTTTAACAGTATGCAAAGAAAACTTTCCATAATCCTCCTCCTTTGCCGTACACGTTGCGATTGGTATTACGTTCTCAGCAGTGACATTTAATTCGAGAGTCCTGGTGAAACTGGTAAAACTGAACTCTATGGAAAAATGAAGGAAGTCAGGAATAGGGGGGGGTAATTAAGTCATTAACCTGCATTTATCTTTATCTAAAAAGATGTTTGAAGACAGTGTCTAAAATTTCCTGGCTGGTGCAAATGTGAAAGAAGGCAGTCTGCATATTGCATTATTTCTCCACAGCTAGCGTGGCCCTTGGAGCCCCCCGTGTCACGTGGTATGCTGTCATTGCGTTTAGCCCGGTATTGCTGTGTCATTCTGAGGTTCGCACACGCCAGTCAGTTTTGTCGAGCGTGTGAAAACCGCCAAGTCCCGGTGAGGGCTACATGCAGACGGGGCTGTACAAAGGGAGCGGTTAGTGGCCGCTATTCCAGCGAGGCGGCCGGATGCTGTTACGGGAGACGGGGCAGGAGAGGACTGATTGATGGCCGGCTTCTCTGGCTTAATGCGAGCGCCAGAGATATAGTTAAAGGAGGAAGCAATGCGGTCTCAAACATAAACATTCACTTAAAGCTCCGCAATATTGACATTTGTATCAAACTTTAGGACTAGTACGTTAAATCAGCTATCGACAAGGTCTGATATATTCCGGCATGGGCGCTGACACGTTTAAGTGAGGGTCTGCCATTACAGTGCGCTGTAAATAAGGATTCCTTGGAGTGGTTATCTGTAACTTTATGGACTTGATTAGTTATTTGGCCGTTTGATTTACGGCGCCAGCGACACACGACCGTCCACGTGATTCTTCTGTACTCCTGCGGCCGACGACCGCTCCAAGTGGAACCTGTTACAAATTTTAAAGGCACGGTACAAGGTACCCATCTGTGACCTCCTCCCCCTCCCCAAGATAAAGGAGGAGGAGGAGAGAGATTTGCAGCAGATTGTCTGTGCGCTGTGTGGTTGTGATATGCTTGTATGACTGGGGTCCCAGCTGTGACTACGGCGCGCCGTTTTGAGCTGAGACGCTGCCTTTATCGTCACTGTGGCATTCTGATTGATTACAAGGTCTGATTATCCCTTGCTCCTTACGGCGAAGCCTCCCGACTCTGCGCGGGGATTACAGGACTGGAGAGAGAGGGAAAGGCGGCGGGTAGGAGGGAAGGACGGGGAAAGGAAGTGGAGAGGAACAATAGAACAAAGTGGTGCCTGAACTATCAGTTCTGCCTGGACTATAAATTGCTCTAAATTAGCCCCTGTAGACATACCATTAAAATGTCCTGTTTGGGGGATTCTGTCTTGATCCTAACCACATGGCTGTCAAAAAAAAGCAGGGAAAATGTCTTTTTTCTTCTTGAATGATGCACAATCAGAACAGAGTGGGGAGATGGATAAGGAGCGGTGTTTGCTACTGTCTGGGATAAAAGGGGAAAGAGGAGGTGATGGGTTTGGGTGGGGGGGATAAGCCCGGGCCGGTCTGGACGGGCCCACTTGGGGCTGCAAGCTCAGAGTGGGTAAATGTGTTCCCTGGGCCCAGCTGACATCGATCCGGCCACCGTTGAAGTCCGCAGGGCGGAGATGGCATGGAAATAAAAATGACCTTTTGGTTATTGAATTAGGCAAATCGGATTAGGCAGCGTCCTGCAGGGCCTTTGCCTCACCAAGCGGCTGGCTTTCTTACCCCACAAGGGAGAGAGGAGAGTCTCATTGGACCTGCAGGTCCACATGGTGCAGCGGTCTGTGTTCCACGTATGACAAGGACATGGCAGTGCTGGGGGACAGGGCACGGGGGGGTCAGAGCCTGTGAATTCCAGCTGTACTGTAGACACACACTGAAAGCCTCTGAAGGAGTCAAGTTTCTTTCAGTCTTTCACTAACCTTGAATATTTTTATCCAATGCAATTCAGGGTGAATTACTTTGCTCACAGCGGCCATCGTCCTTGGACCAGCGCTGACGGCCAGGCTGTTTGGTTCCTTAAGACCAGCGGTGGGCTGCTCTTACCCAGAAAGGGCCGTTGTATATGCAGGTTTTCGCTGCAACTCCATAATTAGGTCACTAATTAGAGGACTGATTGGCTGAAGAGTCCTCACACCTGGGTTTGAACAGCTGACCTACAGGTTATACCACAAACCTTCACACACACCAGCCCTTTGTGGATAACACTGCCTGCCCCAGCTTTAAAGTATGACGCTACACTCTGAACCATCTTAAAACACCTGTAAGTTTTACGCATAAGCACTGAAATCTGCATCCACTCGTGACTGTCATCTTTATTGGGTCTCGGCGTTGAGCACATTTTTCTCGAGTCACTCATTCACATCCCCCCCAGCCCCTCCAGCTGTGGTTGGTAAATCTATGTATGTCTCACTGTGGCCAGAATGCTGTATGTAGCACAGACACAGACACACAGAGGTGACCCATAAACATGCACAAAAACAGGAGGTGAATCCTGTAAACAAACATGACAAGGCAGTGATTCACACTCATTGAGCAACATACAAAGGTACAACAAATAGGTGAATCACGCACACTTCTCTGTTGCCGTGCATCACAGGTGCAACTGTTTGTCATTGTCTGCATCAATAGTCTAGCCAATGGATGAATCCTTTTTCAGCATTGTTACGCCTGAGCCAGCCAATCGGTGAGTCATTCAAGTACAGGCTAACCAATGTCCTTTCAGAGAGCAGGCAAGCTCAAGCCAATTAATGAGTCCTTTTTAAGCATAGAGCAGAGACCATCCAGTGGCGGTGTTTGTTTTGAGCACAGGGTAACTCAGGTCAGTCATTGGATGAATCGTATTTCAGTGCAGGTCAGCCAATGGGTGAGTCTTTTCCAGATTGGGCCCGCCCCCTTCATCAAACTGCTCTTTCTATACCCTGGCACCCTTCACAGACATACTTTCTTTCCTGTGATAAAAGGAAGCTATAACGAGCAGGAAACACGTAAGTAAGTTCGCAAGACGCGGCGGCGCCTTCGGATGACGGCAGGGTGTGATCCAGTGAAGAGCCTGTGATTCCCTCGCATTTTTTACTCATTTAGGTGTTGATTAACTTGGCAGCAAATTAATTAGCGAGGTATCAAAAAGGCTGGACGGGGATAGAACTGAGGCTCGTGGCTCACGGTGCGAGCACTCGCGCGAGCTCGTTTGCATTTTTGAGTGGAGACAAAGAAAATGCTTATGTTCAGAAGGGAGCAGAAATATAATTTTAGCATGAGGGATGGCCTCAGAAGATCTCGGAAAAGGAGAGCCAGTTCACCCCCCCGGGGAGTAATGACAGGTACCCGAAATACAATCACATGGATCAGCTGTGCAGCGGGAAATTTGGGATGTCCGTTTGGATGGCCGGTTCCTGGTCCTGACGCCCCCCCCCAACCCCCCCCATTAGATATCCCAGCCTGGCTGTGTTTGGTATAGAACACCACGAGGGCGGAACCCCGGACAGCATGTACCATCAGTAACGGATCCCAGCCGACCCACACTGGACTTGTGTTCTCATTAGGAGTTAAATGGGGTCAGCGGGGGGTTTTGAGGGAAGTGCGTGTGAGGCATGATCCCAGGAGGGTACTGTGTGCCCAGAAGCTTCAGGGAGACTGTTTAAGTTGCCTGTTTTTTTGTTGAGTCAAACCTTTCCTTGGAGTTGGGTTTTCGCTCTGTTGGGGGTTTGAGTTTTTAAAGGGACCTCGTCCTACTTTTGTGTCATTCTGAATGTCAAACCTCAGTGATCAGGGAATGTGGTGAGGCGATTCCAGATCTGAGGTGAGGGTCAGAAGGTCACTATTATATCTGAGAGGTGGCCTTGACCCGTTCTTGACCGTGCTTCTTTAAAATGCGGATTAATTTGGACCGCATCTACAATGAGAACAGCTAAAAATGCGATTGCGCTGAAGGACAGCCTCGCCTGTCCACTTCAACTTACGATTACAGCAGACAATCCCACCGCCACCGAGTCTCGCCTCGCCCACTGGGTACACTGTTGCCTTTGTTCTGGCTTATCCCACTGACGCCCGTGCGGCGGTTTCAAATCTTAATTAACTCGTTAGCCTGCGCCGGGGTGTGGGGAGGCTACAGGAAAAATTAGCTGAGTCGTCAGAAGCCTCTCTGCATCAGGGCGGCAGTGGGACCATCTACCATCGTTTCCCGCTACCAGCGCGTCTCGAACAAACAAGCTCTGAACAAACAAGAACAAAGGGCTGGTATATTATGGTGCCGGAAAGGAACGCTTCCTGTTGCTGGGAAATGGGGGGAAAAGTCAAACTGATAAAAAAGCTGTATGTAGAACAGACGGGGGGGCATTGCGGCGAGAATTTTACACCCTCTGGATGTATTATTTTCCTTATTTAAGATAAGATCTCATTTTCTTCTTGTAAGTGGATTTTACGATGTAGCAGAAATCTGGTGTTGCAACAGCATGCAATAAGGCAGATGTGTAGTGCAGCTTCAGTTAGAGTCTAGAGGCTCGTGATTGGTGGTGTGATGCTTCTCAGGTCACGTGGCTGAAAAGCTGGAATAATCAGCTGTCTGGAGGCGTTTCTAGAACCAGATGTGGCAGCTTGTGGGGTGGAGCCCGTCTACTTGGATGGGATGGGGGAGTCTGACAGGAGATCTCAGACAGAGCGTCTCACTGGGAAATACAGCCGACATAAACAGGGGGCGAAGCCCCGTGAAAAATGTTAACTTGTAAAAACAACTCAAAGATGCTCCGCACTAGCACTGAATCAGTCTAGCTGACCCTATTTAACCCAGACTGGATGCTTAGTCTGGTTGGGTCAACTGGGATTTATAACCCAAGGCAATAGTGGGCAAGGTAATGGCCGCAATCACCCGAATCAGACCTTGTGTTGTTCCGGCGCCTACCACTGGCTCATGCACAGCTAAGGAGATGGGGGCGTGATTAGAAATCTGCAGCTCCACGTCACGGGAGGGGTAGCCGATGTTGTACCACTGGGTAGACCACTTAGTCTGTGAAATACCCAGCTGTATGACTACAAAAGCTGCTTGAAGAGACTGTGTTTTGGTCATGTGGTTCCAGTCCAGTGAGGTCTTTGTATGTGAGGGCGACACAGACTGGAAGACTCTTCATAGGAAAAAACGTGGTTAAGTAGCAAAATACGATTGAGAAGCCAGGGTCAGTCAGTCCCTAGAGCAGTTGGGGGTTAATAGTGAAATCACACTGCAAACCTTGGGATTTGAGCCCTCGACCTTCCGATCACAGTCACAGCATCCTAAACCAATGAGCGGCACACTGCCCCACATCTTCCACAGCTGTGGTACTGGGATGCAATGGGAGCCTGGTTTCCAAGTGATCAGCCTTACAGTTCACTAACTGTGTCCCATCTTTCCAGATGCTAACAAGCGCACCCTTTAAAAACATCGCTCCTTACAGTAGCTCATTTGCACAGCAGGCAGTGGTTATACCTGGCAGTGATTGACAGCACATGATAATCCCACCCACAGTGGGTCTTGAAGCCTCATTTTCGCTATCACAAGGCTGCCAGTCCACATCCCTGCACAGTTTCCGCCTGTTTTACCCTTGAGCAGGTTTCTTAATTTGAATCGCGGCAGTACAGGAGTGAGAGGCAGGGGTGTGTGGATACGCACCGTGTGAGTCGCTCTTCATGAAAGTGCCGACGTAGCGGGTAATCGGCGTAAACTCCTTCATGCCGCGTGGCCTTCCTGAACCCAGCTCTCGACTCAGATGGGCCCTTCACAGTGTCGCCCAAAGATGCCCGGGTGAGCTGCAGAGAGGCAGTGGGGGTAACAGGACTCTCCCTGCTCTTTAAGCCCGCTGCCTCTCACCCGCCATGTTTTTGAAATGCTCATTTTAATGTTACGAAGGGAGAGGGCAGATGCGCGGACATTTGTTTTTCTTTCTGGTCAAACATTCTGCACCCTGACTTGCGGCTTTTGATAACACTGCATCGCTGGCAGCCATGCGCATGCAGAGCAATCTCCCCGCATCTCAGACATGCGTCTAAGGTCAACCTCGCTCCTCTGGAAGACCCTCTGGGTCCCTAGACTCCTCTCCCCTTCGCTTTGGGCGCAGGAAGCATGATATATTATCTAGTGTACGCACTTGTGCTCCTCTTCTTCCTCAGAAGGGAGGGTTTGACCCCGTCATGCCTGTGGGGCCAAATAAATACTCTTTGACCCAGGAGGGGGAGACATGAGGGGGAGGCACAACCTGCAGCAGCCAATCAGCATGCGCTTCACTTCCATAAGCCTTCCTAGCAGTGGTCATAGTCTGTACTGGGGCAAATACTGAAATACTGAAAAGGATTTATTTTATGCTATATATAATATATATTTTTCAACGTAATATAAGCATATATACTACTGTAGAATAGCTGTGATGCTGACATAGCATCAAATTGCCATGAGGGCTTGTCGATGAGCGCCAGTGGTCGGGGGGGGGGGGGGGGGGGTCTCTTTTTTTAAACCCACCTGTGACTGGCACCACCCTGCTGGGTGACCTCACTTAACCCCCTTACAAGGGCATTGGAGACCACCTCCAACCATCAGAGAAGGAGCCATCCTTTCTCCACCCACAGGGTTTTCGTATCTTTGTGGGTTTTTGTTTGTTTTTGTGTTTATCTTCGTGGAGGTTCCACAGAGCGAGTCTTCCTCCACTGAAGAGAGACAGAGATCTTGATCTCTTCTGACTGCAGCGACGCAGATCGACGCGGCTTTTTTTTCGGCGTGAGAAGAGAGCCGATAGGAACGCCAGGTCCGGAGTGACGCGCGGCGAAGCTGTCTGGGCTCTCTGTGGGGGCCGTGGCCCCTAGCTGCTTGGGCCCCCACCATGGTGTCTGTGCCGGCTGACCCGGCAGGGCAGTCGGACCGTCACGAAGGCCATCGCTCTGCCCGTGGCGGCAGCGGCAGCCCGGCAACAGCAGGATCGTGAGCTCAAGAGCGGCACCCGCAGGCAGAGCGTGGGCGGCGTGAAATCAGTACAGTGACGGGGAGCGTCAGGGACGGCCGGGTCGGCCAGACGGCCGAGGCGCGAGCAACGGCGCTTGGCGTGAGCCTGAGGGCGGAGCTTCCCTGCGTGACACCGAACCAGGATGTGGGGGAAGCTGGGAGCTCGGCAACAGCATGCCTCAATGACAACACGCAAGCATGCTGGCCAACTGCAGGCTGTCGCAGCCCTCCATGCATTAGATATTTCATCGAAAGTTGAGCGTCGCGTCAATGCCATGAAGGTTGTGTGTTCAAATCCCAGACATGAAGGTTGTGTGTTCAAATCCCAGACAGTGCAGGAGTAGCTTGGACATGGAAACTGAATCAGGTCATTTTTGTGCCAAACTACTTATTCTGTGGGAAACTCAACAGAGTAAACTGAGCCGCGAGATGAGATTTCGGTACGAGATACTATGGAGGTTCCCACCCCCACGACCCCGGCTCTCCGGCCCGTCTAATCCTCACCTGTGTAAATATGTCTTGTTAACCTCTGTGCTTCACTCTGTCGTCCTGAGAGTGAATGAGGGTTGTGTTACTATGCATTATTCATGCGGGGGGGCAAGGGGGGAGTTGGCCCGGCACGGTACATGAAACATGGGTGTGTCAATTTGGTTCGTGTGTGTGTGTGTGCGTGTGAGTGTGTGTGGGGGGGGGGGTTGGCTACATGGTCTCCTCCCATTATCGCCAGGATGACCTTTCCCGTCCCCACACTCCGTCCAAACTTTTATGTCCCACTCAAGCGGCGCGTCGTCCGAATGACGCGGGACCCCACAGCCCGCCAGGCCCCGTTCCGGACGTCAGCGAGGGAGCTAAACAAATCAATCACCTGCCAGGATGAGAGGCTCACTTCTTCATGCCACCGTCTCTCTCCATCGGGCGTGAGACACGGAATGGCTGGGGGGGGGATTGGCGGACGGGAAATCGGCAGGAAGTCGCAGCGGGTGGCAGCGAGGTCGAGGCTGGTGGCTCTGTGCCAGTCCTACGACAACGGACTCCCCCCTCTCTTCCTCACTCCAGTGGCTGCTGGCATCGAACTGTTTTGTTTGCTAACACTTATCTGTATTAATTACCTGCACAGAAAAGGGGGAAAAAAACTGTCAGAATGCTGATTGCAGAAAATGAAAATCTATCCGACTGAGCTTGAGCTCGATGCGTTTCCCGCTTAGGGATTTTTAGAACTTAATGGCTACCCAGTTAGTCACAGATCAATAAAGCAGCACTGTATTACATTGCTTATTTATCTGTCTCTTCGTCTTCTCTTTTTAAACCGTTAACCCGCTTTCCCTAAAGGCCCCAATCCGCCTTAACAGCCTTGAAATTGGAAGCACTCGCCTTTGAAACGAAAACGTGGACGGAGTGTGCGGACCACCAAGTCAGTTAGAGCTCTAAGCCAATGGGAGGGCCTCTTGTGCTCATGTGACCTCACTCTCTAGCACCCTCTAGTGTTTGCCCATTAAAATGCTTCTGCGGCATCCCCTACCCCCTCCCCTGGGGGAAGACAGGAATTTGCACCTGCAGGTGGTGATGTCTTGACTGTCTGCAAGGTCTGTCTCCTTCCTTTCGCGTCACACAGATGGGAGCGTTTGGTGGGTGGGCTGTCTCTCTCTGGCTTGCAACACGGATCCCCCTGGCTCGCTGATTTCAGGCCCAGCTTTGGCAGAAACGGGGCCGACATCAGTCGCTCTGAGATTGATATGCATCATCACCACCCAGTGCCCCCCCCGGTGAAGGTGGGTGGGGGGCAGTCGATGCAGGCGAGCGGTTCTCCTCCCGCTTGTTGTGTCTTAGGCAGGCTTAGCTTGCGTTGTGGATACATCGTCCAGAGATAAACCTGCACATTACATCCCTTCTCAAGTGTAACAAATCTCTCCTAATAATTCCATAACAGATGTATTATTCATCGCGTCTGTTATGATGGAGTAAGACACAAACTGCTTCCGGCTCTGGATTTACTTGGAAACTGGGTTTTGGCACTGGCATTGGTGGTGGGGGGGTTGCAAGGGGGGGCTCGATGTTGCGGTCTGGTCGTTGACACAGCCCCCCCAGTTGGCCCTTCAGGCTACAGCCTGGCAACTCCGACGCCGGCATCTATTACAAATGAGATGTGGGAGCCAAACAAAGGAGCCAGATGTGTTTCCGAGCCTGGGGGGGGGTGCTGTGCCACCTCTGAGCGGCAGGGGGCGCTGAACCTGGAGCAGAACCCCCCCTAATACTTCATATACCGTTTGTGTTGAGGAACAAAGCACTGGCGAGCAGAACAGAGAGGTATGAGGGCCAGGAGGAGGTCTTTGAGATGCAAAATGGTCGTGCTGCCTCTACCAAAAAGCTCTAAGAAAATAAATGAGGGGAACATTTGCATTATTTAATAAGAGCCCATCATGAGAGGGAGAGAGAGACCTCGCTTTTGGAGGCCTGCGCTCGCATAAAAACCACAGAGTTTGGTGATCTCAGCAGTCTCTCCCGTCGTACAACAAGTGAGCGCGTTCCCTTCACCCAGGCCGGTTCACGTCACCCGATCTGCCCGAGGATGTCGCTTCTCTGCCTGTCAGGTGGCACAAAAAAAAAACGAAACAGCCTCAGTGTCCAGGGAGAACAAGTATCTGGAAATACCCAGCCGTACTATTCCCAGTGTTCACTAATTAATATTTGAAGCCAGTGACTCTGCATGGGAATGGAAAGGTAGGAGCAAACAACTAATCATTTGGTGACATGACCTCTGACCTGAGGATGTCCTGTGTCACCAGGGGGCGCCACAGCCCAACTCACACCCCACAAAAATGCAATTAAACCCCCCACGACATTTCGAGCTGCCAGTACAAATGACGTCGCAGCTGCCTGGGGGGGGGGGGGGGGATGGAGCACTGAGGGGGAAAAACAATCAGGGAAACACTGATGTGTGGCGAGCCCCTGAGTGGGCTCCTGGGCTGGGGGGGGCAAGCGAGGACATGTGAAGCCCAACTGCATTGGACACTTTCCGAATCCCCCCAGCGCTCTGGCCCGTAACATCCCTGGTTTTTCAGACACCAGGAGTCAGCAATTCCCGTCTTCAGCAGAAATCCCTCCAGCCAGTGGTCGCTCACACACAAACACACACACACACACACAATTGTAACTGCCAATCAAAGAGGCCTCAGGCGCTGCCACTGACTCGTGTGCATAAATTAGCATACATTTGCATAAAAATCCACTCATTTAGCAGCCTGGTTCTGCTCTGGCACCGAGTGACATTTTCCTTCACTCTCCCTCACCGGTGCTCTCGCCCAGCACTGATAAGAGCCTGAAAACCGAGGGTTAACCCTTTACGTTGGGGGGGGGGGGGGGTGGGGGGGATTGCGCTGGCCAGTGCTTAGAGGGGACCTGAGGGCCCTTAAGCCACACAGAGGTACGTGATTATGTTGGCATGGGAACGTGGACCTTAATCGCGCGGTAACTTCTGAGCCGTATCGGTCGTGGCCCCGTTTCACTGTGGTGTGCGGAGGATCAGATTCGGCCATTTAGGCCGCCATTCAGAGCTCGTCAGAGAAAAACGTCTAGGGCCAGAAAATCATTTGTGGCTGCAGGAGTCAACTCTGGATGGGGGTCCCAAGGCTTCTCCCATCGGGGGGGGGGGGGGGGTTTTGACTGCATGTGAGGGGTTCCAGGTGACACTGTGCATCTAGCATACATATTTTTGTTTTCTGTCCTGCCCGTGCAGCCTGAGGTTCACGCTACGACGCGCTGCATCGACTGTGGCACCAGACGCCAGGCTCGACGGCCGGGTCGCTGTGATGCCGGGACGCCGTAATTTCATTATCAGCGGCCGTCTTAAATAGCATCTCAAATTAAGCCCGTGAATCACTTTTAGCCTCATTAACGGATTACGCCCAGCGGTTTTAAAAGCAGAGGGGAAAGACGGGAGTACGTGGTGCATGGCGTTTGTATCCGAGCGACCAGAGGAGGGCCGACCGTTTATGAGAAGGCTCAGCAATGAAACATCACTTTCAATAAAGAGCGTGTCGGCACTGCCTCGGAGGAATGGATCCGCATCTCCCTCTCTCCATCTCCCTCCCTCTCTCTGTCTCCCTCTCTCTCTCCCTCCCTCTTGCCAGCATATGCTGAAGCGTCAATCGCATTGGCCAAGCGCAGTCAACAATTAGCATGAAGTTGCAACAATAGAAAGTGGATCTGTGCTAGCAGCTA
>JABFEB020000008.1:13358708-13369343 GCA_019775895.2 Stomatorhinus ivindoensis | reverse complement strand
ACCCCCACGCCGCCACAGTCTAATCAACATCTGACTGACAGTCATGATGCGCTCATTCCGCCCCCCCCCCCTTCTTCGCCGCTTTTTTGTGTTACAGTAGCATTTTTTTTCAGAATGCACAATGCCTTTACAGATAAACTGGAAGCTTGTCCGACTGGTTTTTGTCACTGGTTTGGATCTTGGCAGGAGCTTCGGCACCATTGGGTCACGTGCCAGTGAGGAGGTCAGAGCACGTCTTCCGGCAAGTTCCTCTCCGCGGTAGTTCGGGGGGGGGTCTCTCCTCCGGCCAGCGGCTCCTCCAAACTGTCATGTGATCTTCAACTTGCCAGTGAGTCGGCAGCGTGTCCCCTGCATCAGCCCAGTCTCTTCCCTGGCCCTCCGCCATCCCGTCCCTCCGCCTCTTCCTTGCTGTCCAGTGCCACGGGTTGCACAGTGCTCCGTCCCCTCTTCTGTCGACACCACAGGAAGGGTGGAGCTCCGCGTCTTGGGGTTGTTTAAGGAATATCAGGGAAATGAGTTTTGCGACCGCAGGGTCTCGCCATTAGAGTAAGCAGACAGTTGCAGCGAACCGGCCAATCAGCATCAACCTGTTCCAAATATTTTTTTCCTGTGATGGGCATTTTTGTTTTGTTTTCAGATATTAATCTAAACCAGATGACCGGTGTAGTTTATAGGTTCCTCTATCCAATACTTACGGAGGGACTGGACTTGCACACGTGCACACCGTAGCGATGTAAGGTGACCTCGCCTGGACGGGGGGCCGTAATGACTGGCAGCCCTTTCTTACTGCCTCCTGTTTTTGCACATTTTCAGTGTTTCAAACTTGTTCTTTTAAAATCACTCTGAGGGCGACTGTGTGTGTAGCAGCAGCTCTGAAATGTTTTGGACGTCTTTTTTTTTTTTTTTTTAAATCTAATCTTTGGATGTTCAGCATTGAGAGACAGCTGCGCCAGCAGGGACGTTAGGAGACAACGGGCGCGTCGACGGCGCTGCAGTTGCGGGTGCATCTGTGTGACAGGTGTCCCTCACCACACACTGCTGTCATACTGTGTGCTTATTCTCAGAAGGGGGGGAGGCATGGCGGGGGGGGGCATGGCAGTGGGGGGTCGACATATCCAGTGCCGTGTTTCGACCGGTGATGTTGAGGGATAGAAAGCGAGCCCTTGGGCCGTTCTGGAATTTTGTGTGGAGTTGAAGTTTCGTTCCAGAACAATGGACTGCGGGGGAAAAAAAAAATCTCAAACCTTCCTAAGTGTCACCTATCATGTTTGTCGTCGACTCCCTGACACCCGGTTGGATGTTCAAGCTGCTCAGTGGCGCCTCGTCTTTCAGTGGGTGGGGGGGGAAGCGTGAGAGCTGGGCAGCCTGACTTCCCCAAAGCAGTTCCACACAGTGCAGTGCCAACCTTTGACCCCGTGTGGCGTTAATCGCTCTCCTAGTTACCGGCCTCATCCATTGGGTGGGGGAACGATCACAGAAGAAGGTCCTAGCCAATTAGAAATGAGGAGTCGTCATCACATGCTGCTGCCCAAATGACGGACACTCCACGTGACCAATCCTGCGCTGCGGCTGAGTCCATGGAGACTCACTGTAAACCAATAGCAATTCTGCATTGTGCTGCAGCCGTGGTCATTGACGATGAATTGCTGTCCTGCAATTAGTCACCAGACAGGGATAATGGGAGAGGTCAGGAAGGCTGTGTGTGCTGCAATAGGCAGAGAGACCGCCGGGCTTGGCAGGCACGTGGACAACATGGCAGCCAGAAGGATGATGTATGAATTAGGGCTGGGCAGCCTAACAAATATTTACGGTATATCA
Source organism: Stomatorhinus ivindoensis (assembly GCA_019775895.2). NCBI lineage: Eukaryota > Metazoa > Chordata > Actinopteri > Osteoglossiformes > Mormyridae > Stomatorhinus > Stomatorhinus ivindoensis. Next base: position 13,367,525 of record JABFEB020000008.1, on the reverse strand, counting down.
ATATATTTTCAGAATGAGATATAGGGTAATACAGTACCCTTTACACTGATATACTTTTATTGTGCACAAAAAATTAGGGCTCTAGTAAAGATTGTAATACACACTAATAGTTTTCCTTCCCGGTTGTGAATAATGCGAGGGCTTCGGGGGTGACGTTGCACAGACCCTCAGAATCCACAGCTAAAATGAACCCAACACAGTCAGTGTCTCACAGGGAAACTGACGGAGGGGAAAAGATGAGTTACATTGTTCCTTTAATTTTAAAACGTCGATAGGCAGCTCACCAGTTAAAAATATTGGAAGGTACGATATTTGTTTTACTTTGCAGACTTGTGACTTAAAATGAGGGTTTTCCAGTTCTTAAGTGTGCTCTCTATGGTTGTCGGGATTAAGTTTTTATATTTTATTTTCCATTTTAAGAAGATCCCATGAACTTTTTTGGCTCGTATTGCCCAGGCCAAATCCAGGTTGTTGGAGACCAGCAGCTGCAGTGATGGACCTGGACGTGTAGCTGACAGTGGACTGGTACTTTCAGACTGAGCCGTCCCAGTGTCCTCTGGGTACGCACCGTTACCATTTCCTTAATAGCACACACGGGGGCGCCGTAGATGCCTGGATTCCTAGGCAGATTCAGGGGGCCCAGCACCTTTACAGAGACCCTTGAATATGTAAAATCATAAAGTTAAATAACTGGGGAGTCCAGAATTTCTAGTTACCCTTCTGAGTACAAGACTCTGTATTGCCTTAGTAATTCCCTGGTATTTGCAGGGTTGCAGTTAATCAGGTGTCTCTCGACATAAGAATGACTGTGGGCCGTTCGGGACGGTAACCTGTTCAGGCAGGAAGGGGGTGCAGCTTTATTTTGAGAAGAATGCTGTCATTGTCACCCAAAAGTAAAATGGACTATCATTGTCATCCAAAAGTAAAATGCAGTGAGAATCAGTGAAAATGCAACAAAAAAATAAACTCTTGCCTTTACAAAGATATTTAAAAACAAGAGAGCGGATTTTATTCATTTTCTGATGGAGAAAAGGCCCCGAGTGACCGCTCAGAGTGCAGTGAGCAGCTGTTACGGGAGAGGGAGGAATCACACACCTGATATACTAACACAGAACGTCAGCTGCAGCTCACAAAAAGGAAAAAAATGATTAAAAAATGACTGGATGGCTTTCTGCTTAACTGCGGATGGAACTGCATGTAGATTAAGACACAGAAGGAACACTGGGCACATTTCAAATAACTAATGCAGCTTCTCTTGATTGATTGATTTATGGTCCTCGGCAGCTCGTAGGTAAATCGTGTCTCGATGATAATTAACGATATGATTCATGGCTTTCCGACTTGCCGACTTCTCTCCCACGTGACGTCGCTGTATTTTCACGTTTGCGTCGTCGCAATCACACTCTCAGAGCGCCCTCCTCAGGCCTGGGTTCGCCACCAACGGCCCGGCAGGCGGTAGCCAAAAGCCTTTTTGTCCTTTGTGCATCTGATTTGACCCCCCTGGGACGAGAGCTCCTTTATGATTGTCGTTCCCCCCCCCACTCATAGCTTCCTGCTGACCTGCACTTTAATTCATACGTCAATAACCACTGGCTGACCTCTCACCCCTCCCGGGGCCTCTGTAATTGTTTGATGTTGGGTTGATGTGTGCCTACACGTTAAGTAAGCCCCCCCAACACACTTTTTTTTCCCCACCCAGGAGCCGAGCCTCACTGTACTCGGCATGTCAGCGAAACGCATCGATGGCTTGATCTCATGGTCTCCATCGGAACGGCTGCCATATCCTTGGCCACGTGGTTGAGGGGGGTGGGGTGGGGTCTGATTGGTCCTGTAGGATGCCTTGGCGTGGCGGGGGGGGGATAGGGCTGGGGACAGTGGCGTATCCCACCCCCACCTAATTAATGATTTAAAATGATGGCATGATGATGCCGTGTGATTCTGGAAGCCGCTCCCTCATATCGATCCGTCCACTGGGAGCCGCGGCCCCCCCTGGCTGATGGTTAACTGGCTGCTCTGGTCACACCTCATTTCGCGAGGGCTGGCTTTGGGTTCTGAGTGACCTCTCCTGCTCCTGAGACAGCTTGACGTTTTGTCTGTTCTGGCCCAGCTTGATACCTGGGGTTGGTGTTAGTCCATGGGTCCCATTGCAGGAGACCCTACACACCACAACAGTGGAGAAGCTAATAGAAGAATCATCTTAATAGGTTCTTGTTTTTGTCAGTGAAGAAGCTTCATTTTCACAGGACAGATTTCCTCTGATAAGTCTAAACCAGGGGTGTCAAACCCCAGTCCTGGGGGGCCGGAGTCCTGCACATTTTTGGTTTCCCCTCATTTAACACGCCTGATTCAACTCCTTGTGCTAATTACCACAAAGCTCTTGAGCCGAATCATTTGTAGTGGAACAGGGAAAGGGCTGAGATACACAGGGCTGCGGTCCCCCAGGACTGGAGTTTGACACCCCTGATCAAAACTAACAAAAGCTGTCAATTTGCCAGCTTTACATACTCGTTAGTGCTTCACTAGTTACGTGTCAGATGTAGAATCTAGTCATCCCTGCTTCTCTGCCACAAGGTACACATAAGCCGTTGGTAGCATTTACTGAGTAGTACGTGAAGCATGGAGCGGTTGTGATCCGTTTTACTGTGATCTTTCTCGTCTGTATTTCCTAATCAGGATAATATTGTTTCGAGACGCAGTAATTGTCTGCAGGAAGGTGTGGGACGGAGAACCGTGGCAACCTCATGATAAAGGGTGTAAATCATTTGCTACACATGATGTGTTTTACTGTTAAAATGAAATGGTATGATGACATCAGATGTTCCTTGAAATGACGTGATTGGACGTGATGATTGATCCAATCAAATAGAAACTGGGGGCCTTTTTTTTTTTTTTTTTGAATGTCATACTACACAATGTCACAGGAATGTCAGTTCTTTCTTTGGATAAGTGCTTCCTCTATGTTTAAATATTCATGATATGCGTTTGATACACATCAATGCTCTCAGTACTGATACTGGGGGATTGTTACGATTTTATTGGTGTGTCAATATGAATCAATGAATTGCAGAATGTTCACGTTCCTGGTTTGTAGCCCTCTGCTGTGTGAAATCTACCATGAAATTGAAGTCGTCCCCCCCCCCAACCAGTGCTGTGTGTGTTTGGGGGGGGGGCATGGAGGTGTGACTAAACCCTTTCTCCTGCGTATCGTAAATGCCGTGCGCAGTAGATATGTGTTCACTGAACAGAAAGCACCTTCTCTCTCAGCCTAATTTTGTGTGCTTTCATGCCCCCCCCCCCCAATAAAATTCCCAGGAACCCCAGTGAACCGCATTCCCATCATGGCCAAGCAGGTGTTGGACCTCTACATGCTCTACAAGCTTGTGACTGAAAAGGGCGGCCTGGTGGAGGTCATCAACAAGAAGATGTGGAGGGAGATCACCAAGGGCCTCAGCCTGCCCACGTCCATCACCAGCGCGGCCTTCACGCTTCGCACGCAGTAAGCCCCACGCCACTGGCGGGAACTGCGCTGCTTTGCCTTGCGTATCTGTGTGAATGTTCGTAGTCTGCAGGGCAGGGTTTGGCTGTCTTGATGTTCTTCTGAGACTTACATGGACTCCATTAGGCTTTTGTGGTCTACGGCAGTGTCGCTTAAATCAGAACCCCCCCCCCCCCGACATTCCACATCTTTGCTGCCTCCCAATTCCCTGGGAGTTTGGGGGGGGAGCAGAAACGTGGAGCATCTGGCGGTGCCCAAGGACTGATTTGAGAAAGGCTGGTCTACAGCTTTGCCTTGATTACCCAGGCTTGGAGAATCGCTATAAGCTGGCTCCTGGAATTTCGTTCTTAATTATCAAGCTGTTTTTTTTTTTTTCCCCCTCCCACTCTGGGTGGAAAATCTGTCTGGTATCATAATGTTGGTGCGTCGTAAATGAGTCGAGATGATTCAGGCTTTGCCAAACTCACGCATTGGGGCCGTGCCGCCTTCTGTGCCGCATTTAGGTACATGAAGTATCTGTACCCCTATGAATGTGAGAAGAAGGGTCTGAGCTCGCCGGGGGAGCTGCAAGCCGCCATCGACAGTAACCGGCGTGAGGGCCGCAGACCCAGCTACAGCGCCAGCCTCTACCGCTTCCCGGCCTCCCCCGGCTCTGCGCCCCATATCCTCCCTTCTCCCAAGATGCACCTGGCGTCGCTGGGGGGCGGGGCCCCGGCGGGACACAACGGGCTGCTGGCGTCACCTGGGCTGTCACTGAAGAAAGGCACAGGTACTAGTCTGATCCGTCTGGTCGAAGCTCGGGTGAAAGGTTCGAAAACCAAGGGCCTGAACTGTTACGCAGCTGGTTATTGAAGGTGATAAATGTCTCTGTACAAAAGACATAAGCTATTTTTGTTTAGATTAAGCATTGTACCGTGGTATGAATTCAAGTCCCACTTAAATCTGTCTGTATACAATATTTTGGCCTTTTGGTAACAATATTGGTTTGTTACAGCTCTATTCTCTGCATAATAGTGCCCCCTGGTGGTGTAAATTGGAACTACGTGATAAAAGCTCCAAATGATTAAACACGTTTTCAGAGAGCTATTACTGAAGGAATTATTTCTGATCTGCTCATGAGAATTTCAAGGCCATGATGGGGTTCTGGAATTGTAGGTTGTCATGGCAATTTGTGTCGATTTGTAGCAGAGTGTATTGAGGGTTGTCACATGGTACTAAGATGCACCACAAGTCAGCCCCCTTGCCCTCAGTTTCCTGTAAACAGCAGTCATCTTGTGAGCGAGGTGCAACACTTTGTCATTTGTAAACATACAGAAATTATTCTGACACTGAAATGGGTATTTTCAGAATCAGAAAAAATACTCAGTGGGGACCTAGGGGGGCTTTTCAGAATTTTTCTGTTGTGTATAGAGAAACTTCTCACGTGAAAGCTGTTATGATAATTAATTTTCTTGTTTCTTTTTCTTGCGTGTCTTAGAGTGAGAATATTTTTGAAATTCCACATGAAAATGACGACTTATCCTCGACAGTTAAGCTGACGTAGTCAGATTGTACGTGCTGTGCTCACGCTACACCTTGGGGTGTTTGATTAATTTTGTTTTTAAAAATATGTCGTCATTTTTTTTGACCGACTCCTTCAGTTTAGTTCTTGCCATTTTGCTCTTAATTGCAATTGTAGCCACTGGCTCCCAAAAGGATGCTTAACACAAATGTTTGGTGTTTTATGTTGTTGCAGAGGAATTAGGAATTAATAAGCATCCAATGAGACTTGCCAATGAACTATAGAAGTATAACTTGTATTTCGATGTATTACTACTTGAACTGAATGTTTAGAACTGGTTGTTTCTAATGTGGCATATATTTTTTTTAACAAAGGAATAAAGTAATGATTTTTGTTGTGAAACCAATAAATTAGCAATATTGTTACTGAATTGGGCAAGTGTAGCCATGTGCTGGAAAGCAACAGTATCCTGCCCTTTGGCGACGTGCTTCGCTCACTCAGTGGGTGTCATTACTGGGTGTCGTAACTGTTTCATATGTCTGTACTTGGTGATGATTGTGATTTCGCTGAAACGCAATGCTAACGTCTTCCCAATTCTCTTTCGCATATCGTTTCCTTACCAAAGCAACAGCGATTCTCATTCATGGTCGGGGACCGTCAGACAAACTTGACCATGGCAAGACGCTGCATGATGTTTTGTGGCAAATGCATAGTTTACAATACAGTGTCTGGTACCCATTGCATTTGGATCAAAATGTCCATCAGAATCCATCATGGTGTTGACCCTTATTCTTGGTCCTGTTTAGTTTGCTTAAAGTTTGCTGGGCTTTGAGCTGCCTTCATTTTTATTATAGTACCACATACAACAGATTGTTACTTCTCCGATGCTTCTTGCTTTACGGGGGTGTAGTGATCAGCTTTGAGAAATCTGTCCACATGCTTATTTATGTAGTTGTTCAGTGACAGTAGTGATTTACGTATCATATTTGACTTAATTAGAATGTATCCCCACAAGTGAAGGAGTTTCACACACACAAATAAACCAGCCATGTTAAGGTGACCGTATTTGTACAGACACCCGTGAGAGTTTCATTGTGGATTTAAAGGAACTGTGGGCCTGTCTCCATAGCAATCCAACCTGACCCCTATGACGGAGGTTGGTTTGTGGGGGGACGGTGATAGGATTTTTGTTGTCACGGTGACAGTTGGTGGCATATAACATGGTTTCCCAAACTTCTCAGCCCACTAAGCCACAGTGAATCATGACCCCTATTCTGGGGGCTGGTAATCATGTGGTTGCAATTATGGTTAAAATAGATGTTTTTCCCACGTTTTTAAAGTGAACGTAAAATGGAAGTCGTGACCCTCACTTTGTGAACCCCTGTCCTACAGTAACTGCGTGAGGCTAACTGTCTCACTTCCCTCCCCCTCCAGAAGAAAGCGCCTCCCCGACGGCAGGTTCCAGCCGGGCAGCACTGGGTGTGCAGCAGCCGCCGCCGCCGCCCCCGGTGGGCCTGGGCCTGGGGCTGGGGCTGGGGCTGGGCCTGGCGCGAGCCGCGACCTTGGAGCAGCTGCGGGAGAAGCTGGAGACGGGCGACGGGCCGGAGCGCAAGGTGGCGCGGCTGGCGGAAGAGCAGCAGCGACTCATGCAACACGCGCTGCAGCACAACCTGCTGGCCATGGCAGCTCACGCCCCCGTCGGAGGCCGGCCCACTTCTAGTCGTGGTTAGTGCCCCCCCCATTTCCCCAGTTTCATTTTGACACTTAACCTTGACAATCTTCCAAATTAGTGTCAAACACCCAACAAAATGGCTTCTGCTCCACCACTTCCTACTTACACGACACACACGCACTATATTTACCCCTGTGAGTAGTTCTCCCCCAGCACCGATAAAATGACCAGTTCCACACGCCTGCTTGCTCTGTCCCTTGGTCTTTCTCTTGCGATATCTCGTCGTGTCTATCGGGTGTCTTATCCCCTGTTCTTCTGCTTCTAATGTCCTCCTGCCCCCGGTCTGTTTCAGAAGACAAGCAGGACCTGGCATTAAGCATCTCCACCAATGGCAGCGCCAGCATCAGCGTGTCTGTGGAGGTCAACGGCATGGTGTACTCAGGTGCGGTCCCCTCGGAACGGCTCACTCGGCGCTGGCTGTCAATAAGCACATCCCGTTTACTCTCTACCCATCTCTCTCTCTCTAGGGATGCTGTTCGCTCAGAAGTCTGGAGCGGCACCCCCTGTTGCCTTGAGTGGAGCAGGCTTTGCGTTCCCTTCCTCTGCCCACAGCCCTAGCCTGTCTTCTTCCAAGGGCCCCAGTCCTGCGGAGCCCTCTACCAGTGGCTCTCCCTAATTGTATGGCCACGCCCCCTTCCCGTGGCCCCTCCCCCCACTTGGCCCAACAGGGACGCACTCTGCCCATTCTATCAGTGGCTCTGATGGGGATACCAGGGACTAACTGTAACACAACAAATACCTCATCGCTCCTGTCGACCTCGACTGTACACAGACAGTGATACATGCACACACGACCACAATGGCTATGATGCAGCACAATCAAACAGTACAGTCAGAAATCACCGGCAGGTGTCCACAGCTGAACTTGAAGATGTTTATTTCAGACTTTACTGTTCATTGCCACTTGCCTTTTATGATTTGTATTTTTAGTACTTTCTTTTGCATACCTCAGATCAAGAAGTCTGCTTTGGTTGAATTATACAGGTATCTGTAGTGTACTGTAGCCAAAGTAAGTTTATTTTATATACACGATAATTTTGTTGATCATATTTTTTTTTTTAGGTTTGTAGAACTAAAGCCTTGTAAGAACGTTTCTATGCATGGTCAGGGACCCTGTTTGCTGCGGCTGTTCCTAGGCTGGACTGAGTGGCTGAGATAAGCGGGCTGCCCTGAAGGACCTTCGGAGATGTTCTCCTGCAGTCCTTCTACCGAAGAACCTCCGTGAATCAGCCTGCTCTCTTCATGGTGGTTCACAGTTGGGAGTTCTTCTCGTTTCGCTCTGTTCGCTTTTCAAAACACGGAGATGATGTTTATTGGTCCTTAGTCCCTGCTGATAGAAACTTGTGATTGGGGCAATGTGAATAGCGTGGGATTGGATGAGAGTTTGGGTGATCTGAAGCTTCAGTAGCTGATTGGTGGTTCTCTGGCACTGTTCTCCACCTTCATAATGTCCGTACAGCATTGGCTCATCTTGTAGGTGCATTGGGGACCAGTAGTGGTCTACTCTACAGACCACTCCTATAGCCCTGAAAGTAGAAGGGGCATATTTTACTAAGACATCAGGGCAACATATATAATGTTTTTAATTTTTTTTTCTTGTGAAATGCATTTTAGTTTTCAAGCCTCACATTTGTCTTTCCATATTGGAAAGAGTCTTTCTCAGGAATGGCAGACTGATCGGAGAATGGATCCGTGACCAAAGACACTCTCAGCTCCTCAGGATGGCTTACAGGTCACATGGTTTGGAGAATATGCTGGTTAGCTTGGTCATGGCTCTGGCCTGATCAGCTACTCGGCTCAAGTGTGTTGTGTTGGCCTACAAAGAGGTTACACGCTGACTGACCTGACTTGTTGTATCCTTGCCAGGCAGCAATGTCTTGAACGTGATATTTTGTTCTCATTTAAAATATTTACCAGGTATACATTAGACATCATCCATCTGATATTCATTTGAGTCATTTCATTTGAGTCATTTCATTTGAGTCATTTCATTTGAGTCATTTCATTTGACTCATTTCATTTGACTCATTTCATTTGACTCCGATCGCTGTACAGCTGTAAACCAAAGACCTGGTGAACCGAGCTCCA
>JABFEB020000008.1:13331279-13353728 GCA_019775895.2 Stomatorhinus ivindoensis | reverse complement strand
GCGCTTTACAGCATCCCCACCCAAAGCCCCCAGTGAGCAAGCCATAGGCGACAGTGGCAAGGAAAAACTCCCGAAAAGGAAGAAACCTTGACGTCACCATATATGGTGCAGAACCTCAAACTGCACTGGCTGCTGCTGCTCACTTCCTCTTATGTGCAACCTGATTGCACCAGAAACACATAGAAAGGATGCTTGGTAGACAGCCCCCCCCCGAAACCCACCGTGGAGTTCTGCAGAAGCATGTTCTGGATGACAGTCCTTTGCTGGAAGATTTTGAGCTCGGCTATGATGAAGGACTGGCCCGTGACCTCCAGGACCTTGTGGATACGCCCATCCTCTGTGGACAGATGGACAGATGAAGACTATGGTTATCAGCAACGTGCAGTAGGATCTCTGCAGTGGAGCTTATCTGGGGTCCAACAAGCATCACCTACACAGTGAAAAATAATCCTGACCCATCAAACAAAGAAAAGTGTCAGCAGAATAACGAAATGAGAATGACTTGAAAAGGAATCCATCCCTAAAATATCAATGGTTGTTCAGGTACCAAAGGCAGGAATCCATTCTGGTACTTTGGTTGTCGCTGGATAAAACTAATTTCCTTTTACAGTAAAATCCCGTTATTGTGGACTCGCTTATAACGGAATTTCTATAACGGACGAGGTCCGCTGGTCCCAGCCGTGAGCCTTTACAAACATGCAGAAAAACCATCATATATAGCGGACTCCCCTATAATGGAATTTTGCCTATAATGGACAAATAATTTGGCCCCCAGGGCCGCTTTTAGCTGAAGTTTCGTTCCGCTATAACGGACATGCCTACAAGGCATCTGGCGTGCCGGTGATGTCCAGCGCAGATACGTATAGTTGGGATAATTAGTCACGCTCTATACATGGGCATGACGTAACAGCAGGGAACACTGATTGGTCAGTGTGGCTGTCCATCACCAGGCCCACTGTACGTTGCCGGACGACGCTCGCAGCAGGAGGGATGCAGTAAGCGATGAGGTCAAGGATACTACTGTTCTGTACGTGTATAAGCAGTTATAGGCCATACATACTTCAAACAGTCAGGTAAAATTGGATTATTACATGTACAACATAATAATAGCTAGATACCACAAGTGTGGCTGCTGGGGTGTGGCATGAGTAAATGGTGTCCTGTAGTTGAGTTCTGGGCTTACAGCAACTCTGGATATAACAGACTGTTTTCCAGGTCCCTTAAAGTCCGTTATAATGGGATTGCACTGTATATGACATGGAAAGGGCAACAGGCAATGGGCTGCAGACATGGCTACATATAGATGTCTTTTACTTCCTGTAAACAAAGCTGAACTTTCACACCAAGATTAATACAAAGCAGCTTCCTTCAAAGGATCTCGACTTGCAGAAGTAAAGGGAGATAAACAAATACAAATTCTGCTTGTGATATGCATGCATGAGTACTACTCGGCATACTGTTCTGAGAAAACTAACCTCAGTACTGATAACTATGCCATTGGTCACTCCGTTAACCAGCAACCTCGAAAGCCACTGCAACTGCATGCAGCGATCACAGGTCGACAGCAGCAGGAAGAGGAACAGCAACGTTCGTACTTCACTTCCGTATTATTTTCAACCCGTCAGTATATCAGCAAAGACATTGCCCTGACCGAAACTTGCGTAACAGATGTCAGCTGAAACGGCTCGGTGACTTTTAAAACACGTTTGTAACAGTGTTGAGCTCTTTATATGGGCCAATCAGCAGGAGATTGTAAGAGTAGCTGGTAAAGTATACAGAGGAGAAGCTGACCCAAGGACAGGAACAGGACGCTGTGCTGGATGCCGTCCGCAGCCATCACGCTGTCCGCTTCTATGTGTGTGTACTGATGCCTGCTAATGATCAGTGGTCTGTCACCCACGGGTTTCACCCATTCATCCATCTCCAACGGTCCCATCATCATTCTCAGGACATCCCATGGAAGGCTCGTGCTGTCACTAACACACTGGGTGACACAGGACAGGAGAATCATTGACTGACACATATGCTTTTCATTGATTTAACTCCCTGCAGACCCATATGGTACTATTAAGTGTTGTTGCTTAATAAGGGAAATTATGGTGACATTACTTGTGTTGTAGTGTGTTTACACCATCCCAACACTTAATGTATGAAAAAACCTAAACTAAAAAACTTGTTCTCCTGGATTTCAGAGAAATATATTTTACAAATGCCACTCTACATCCTCAATAAAAATGCATATGTAATTTGTAAGCCTAAGATGGAAAGCCTGAGTTGGCAGTCATGTGACCATGATTTTTTTTGCTGTGCAGGTTGTTTCAGCCATTTTCTGTTTCTCCCCCACCCTCCAGGAAAACATTTAGACATGTGTGCTACTGCAAACCTGCCCCACCCTGTCATAAACCACGCTTCCCCAACTAAACCCCTGTTGATTTTGGGTGGGTGAAACCATGTTAAGCCTAAATATTTATGCAAGTATGGTTTGTGACTAAACGCTTTGCAGAGTAGCATCAGCACTGACTTCCATACCGTCCCGGGCCTTGGATGTGGGACCTGGCCTGATGGTCGTCTGAAGGAGGATGTTGTGAAGACATGGTCGATGTCGGCCAAGGTGTAAATGCATACTGCAGACATGTTCCTGCGAGAAGCGGAAAATTCCAGAAAGTCATTTGTCTGCATTTTAAGCTCCATTTACATGTTTTGCATTTACCTGTATTTGATATTTGACATTTTTGTGTAATACATAGTTATTTCCAAACTTGTTCTTATATATCATACAAAGGCACAGGGCCCCCATCCTTTGGAAGACGCTCGGAGTGACACCTTTGTGCTCCATGTTACAAGGAGCAGCTACTCTATTTGTAGGCCACGCCCCTTTTGTCATCAGACAGCTCATAACTAAATTGTGACACGACCATGAAACCAAAAGTGTGACACTACTTCCAATGAAACCTAAAGCTCTGATGTTTATCCCTTCAGCTCACTTCCTTTAAGGGTTTAGCACACACTGCAAGTTACATCTGTTTGCAACACTGAGGATTTTATCACATTCTAAAGTAACGCCACATGTACTTTGTTTTTGCGTTCGGCCTTCAGGTTGCCCAAGAGATGAACTTAATCCACACCCTTCCGAGCATTGCTTCAAAAATCGGTGCGTCCAGTCAAGCAACACATATTACAGACAGTGTGTGGTTATTTCTGCAGTGTGTGCTCTGTTACCTCGGGCCACATGACATGCGACACAAGGAGACACACAGGTGGTGCCCTGACCCACAACAGCACTGATGGGTTGGCGAAGCCATACCAGCCGTTGCTGAAGAGTGCGTACGCCCGGCTCTCGTTCCATCTCCCTGCATGTAGGATGGTCACGTCCACCAGTTTGCTGAAGTACAGCATTCTGTCAGGGATGCCGCATGAGAGCCGGGCCCTCAGATGGGATGTCCAGGACTTCTGCAGGCAAAATTTCGGGCCTCCGCGATCCATCTAGCACAGGCCATAGGTAAACAAGGTCAGTGTTTCCCAATTCCGGTCCTCGGCAACCCCCAGACGGCTGGGGGAAAGCAAGAATGTGGCCCAGATGAGGGTCCCTGAAGACCGGATCGGGAAAATTCAGCATTCAATTACACCACTAATATGTGGGAACATTACCAATTATGTTGCTATATCCTCACTTAGTCAACTCACCTGAATATAGCATCATTAGCACAGTGTCTGTAAGACTCATTAAAACAATTCATCAGTCCAACCATCTTCCAACCATTTATCCTGGACCGGGTCATTAAAACTAGGCAATTATTAGTTCTGGCCGGCACGATATTTAAGGAGTGGAAATATATGTGCTGACCTTGCTTAGCATAAAAACGTTTATCAGTGTCACCTTGGGGACCAGGAAGGGACAATAATTGTCTTTGTGTAAGTGGGGAACCAATCTCACAGCGCACAAACACAGTCCAGTCCATCATAAATAAGCAGCCCTTAGACATCCTGAATGTTATCTACAAGGTTACCATCTGCCTGATAAAGTCGTTTGTTTTTTGTGTTTGTCATAGAGCTCACTAAAATTTTTAGTAATAAAACCATGACTTTCAATTGCAGCTCAAAGGAAAATCCATTTTTGGAATCAGTAACTGGTTTAACAAATACTACAACACTTGGTATGGTGTGGTGTGGTGTATTAATGACTAACAACACCTATTTCCAACTAATACAGTACATGGTAATTCATAGAACTCACATCACCCAGCATAAGACATATAAGATTCTGACATATGCTCACACTCACATCAGAGACCCAAGGTAAGTTATCTCTGCATTTTTGGCAAGAAGTCATAAAAAAATTATAATAAAGTAATAAATTAACCCATGTAGACAAGGACTCTTGGTTTTTATTCCCATTTTGTCACCTTCAGTGATGAAGAATCCAGAATCCAAAATGGCATGTTTAGTTCATATAAGGCAGTGGGGGGGGGGCACTTACATTGCAAATCTGTGTGACAAGAGGGACCCAGAGCTCCGCGTCCCGTGGGGGGTCCGGATTCTTCTCCCGCATGAAGGCGTACACTTTGTCCTGCAGCTTGTTCTCTCTGGGTCCGCTCCGCGCCAGTGCTATGTACCTCATGTCTACCGAGGTCCAAGGCAGAAAGGCTTGTCTTAATAATATATCACCCATCCCAGGCGACACAGTGCGCAAGGCTGGGGTAGGAAGCATGTCGTACTCAAACTCTAAACCCACCGAAAAAACCCCTCCCACACAAATACACCATGAAGTTCCCTAGTAAAACCAAAAATCTCAACCATGCGACATACAATAAAAAATACTTCTGTTTTCATATGTGACAAAAGCTGTCATTAAACCAACCCACATTTACCAAAAGGTTGAAAAGAAACAATAGAATGACTGTGACCTTTAAACCAACTGCTATTACTGATGTACTACCAACTTCAGCTAGGCATCGGAATCATTGTACATAGAGACCCCCCCTTTTCTACCTCGGGTGTTTTCTTGATTTGACCAGATGCTCCCCATTGGCCCGTCATTCCAACGACGAATTCCAGTCTTGCCACCCGACTTCTCATAACTGGCAGTGGTGTACAGTTCATCCTCTGAAACACGCAGAGCAAACCCTACATGTCATCATGGGTCTTCAAATCACTGTGATTCCCACAAAGTTTTGCTTGTTTGCGATTAAAAAGTGAAAGACAACAGATAATATTTACTGTTATCATACAGGATGCTTTCAACATGTCTGTCAACTACGTAACATAAAAACCACTAGCCAGGTAGCCAGCATCTGCAACTATTATTTTTCTTTTAAAATAATTCAAATCTGATCATTGGCATTGCCTTTGATTCTCATTATTCCTGTAGACCACTGGTCTCAAACTCCAGTCCAGCTAAGCTACTCAGGGATCCGGCCCTCCAGGACTGCAGTTTGACTCCCCTGCTTTACGCTATAAGTTTTCATATTTGATATCAGTGATGTCAATATTGGATTTTCTTTTCAGGGTTTTACTTTCGTACTGCTTCTTTTTAGTCATCATCAATGAAGGCAACTTGATATCTGGGTGTTAGCAATTTGATTCTTATTGCCCTCACCTCCCCAAGTCAAGCAACACTGACTTTTTCCATTCTGGTCGACAGACGACCGTACAGAACATGAGACCACGGTCTGGACATGCGAGAAAGACTTTTTTTTTTGCTCATGGCCAATCCAAGGAAACATTTTAGAAGCCAATTTACCAATAAACAAAGATGGCGCCTTTTCGTCCACATCAAATGGGGCGATTCCTTTGGCGGGTAAAGGTTCACTGCTGTTTGTCAGCTTCATAGACTGTTGGAGGAAGCAGAAATATTCAGACGAACCAAAACTAACAGTAGGAAAATAAATCAGTAAGAGAAAGCACCCGGCATACCACAGTACAGCACACCGGTTCTCCTTGGGTTCCACATACATAGAGGCACTGTGCGTTTGGATATCTGTGCATTAAGGTGACATTGTATGTCAAGGGGATCTGCAATTAGACACAATGCAATCAGTGTTGCTAAACATGACCAAGAAAAATGCCATAGTTCCATGTCTTTTTTTCCAGATGCATTTTTTTTTTCTTGGAGACAAGCAAATAAATCAGTCTACATGATAAAAAGAATTTAAAACTGTGCACAGAAGCTATAGCAAAATTCCAGGAGAGAGCCTACAGGCAAGTATTACAGCTTTCTAATCTATCCTACCTCAGAGTGGCTGAGGTTCTGGAAATCGATGAGGATGAGTTTGCCGTTGCCGCCAACATAGATGGTGGTGTTAGAAGGGCCCTGAAGAAGCTCTATCCGGCTATGATGACCCCTCAGTGAGTAATTTCTGAAGAATTGGATGTTATCTGTGAAAGCACAAAGGAAATGACCCTCAAAGAGAACGTACCCAGCAGCCTGAATCTTTACAAGCATAAGTCATACCGTCCAGAGATGACACAGCGGTATACTGGCTATGTCAGTATTTTTAAACCTTTTTGATAGGGACCTTTCCGAGGGGGGTCCCTTTCAAAAAATGTTGAGTGGACAAGGGGCTCCCCACGATAAAAATCGCCCAAGCCTATAGCACAGACATAAGGAGTTTACAGACAGACTTTACAGACAGAACAGCACAGTTTACGGACCAGAAGCCAGTTATTTCAACATATACAAAAATGCGCAACTACAATCGAGACCAGATGAACTCCAGATTGACAGCATTATTAATAAATAACATGCCAAATCACGGTGATTTTGCCAAGGGGGGGGGGGTCATTATAGCCCAACTGCAGGTAGATCATAATAAATATAGGCAATCCACAAGTTACGAAATAGATCCGTAATTCCCATCCGACTTCTTTCTTTAAGTTGAATTTGTATGTATAAATCGGAAATATAATAAAACAGAACACAGTAGACAGTAAAAACAAATGTAACTACAAACGGTACAGAACGTCGAGCCGGCGTAACAAAGTAGTGTGTGCTTCCTTATTACGAAATTACGAAATTTAACCCCAATTTCTAATATAATGGGATTTCTGGCATTTCATTCGCAAGTATAGGAGTTGTTCGTAAGTCCGACTTTCTTAACCTGGGACTGCCCGTTGCTCAGAAGAGGAAATAAAGTCTGCTGCTCCCGGGTCCCATGGTCTTTTTTTAACAACTTTTCACAAGTGATGTGGATGTTCCATGCGCACAATATGAATCATAACTTTTAAAAGCAGCTAACATCAAGAATCACACATGGAAACAACTACTCAAATGAACCAATTTCGATATATTTACATAATGGAATTCAAGTTCTGATTTCGAATTCTGATTTCAGTTTCTTAGTCAAGCGTTCTTCGGATCTTATTAATGGCACTAGTGCCTTGATCCGAGATCGTCCCGATTAGAGGTTTCGTCTGGCGTTTCGGTAATTTTCGTGCTGGTTGTCTCATACATATCGGCACTGGTCTGATTCACATCAGATGTGTTAAGTCTCCTTCTATACATTTAATAACCCAAAGTGTCTTATTTTCGGTCTCTCTCACACTGAGAGCCAAACAAACAGATCAACTTGACCCTGATGTTACATTCCTGATATGATTCGTTGGACCGATGCTATTATTTCCAGTGAACCTTTTCCCTAATTGACCAGCACCTGGGAAAATGTTTACGCTGACACGTTTCTAAATTTTTTTTATTCCCTTTCCATATTTACTTTTGTGTCTTTATTGAACAATTACAGCCAAGCGTTTTATAGATGTTTAACATATATGATCAAGGGAAATACTAGGGGTTGCAGACTCTCATGCATCTTTTACACTCACGCAAGAAATCCCACGGCAAATCTATTTAATTCTATTATAAACCTAAAATTAGCTGCATTAAAAGGCGTACGGGTTGTTTGCAAACCCTTCAAACTATTCACAGGGTATTAAAATCATTATATACATGTGAATACGTGTGCATGCGAGTATAGACTTAACTCGAATAAAAAATCTCACTCCAGCCAGCTAACCAGCGTTGGCAGACAGTCGTGTATTCCGCGGCATGGACGCACTTTTCGGCGTAACACCTGCTACCGTCATCTATATACATTTCCATATACACGTATCTACTTAGTATTGATGATAAATATATCGTTTCTGTTACGACCCAACAGGGTGAACGTTTTGTCATGGGTGTGAATTTTGATAGTTAAACCATCTAAAGACATGATATGCCAGACAAGTTCATATAAGTCGCTCTGGCTAAGAACGTCTGCCAAATGCCGTAAATGTGAATGTAACATGCATACATTTCTTTATAATTGATTTACCTTCCGTGTTCAGCGTAATCCTCGGTTTGTTGTCCAAGTCCGATCCTTTGGCGACACATGCCAAAAACCAGCACATATAAAACAAAACAAAAGACGTTTTTTTCTTGATTTCCATTTACGTCTTTAGCCAGCCGTACAATTTAAACATTAAGTAGTTGATGAACCAGCCGAGAATGTCTTGTCTCTCTGTTATTCAAGCATAATTATGGTGTTCAACTGAAACGCTTCCACATTATACATGACCTCGGACTCCCCCCCCCCCAGCCCCCTTGTCTGAGGCATGGGCGTCGCCGCCATTAAAGCTGAGGAGGACGTGTCCCCCTCACATTTCATAATTATGCGTTGGACCCCCCACATATAACATAAAATATTAGTTTTATGCCAGCGTGTCCCCCCACTTCCAAAACGCCCCTACTGTCAAATCAGCGTCATCGCAGAAGTTTGCGCCCTAGGCGTCTGCCTATGTCGCGTAGCCTATATGAGTAACAGGCGTTAGAGGAAATCCAGTTACCCCTGGTTCCAGCCGATGTGTTTTCGGTTGGATAGTCGACAGATGGTCAGGTCCACACTCTCCAGTGCTTTACTCACGCTTGGCGTCATGAACTCGAACCCCTCCTTTAGGAACCCTCAATACTCCAAGAACAATAGAATATTGATTTACTTGCAATAGCTTCCATGCCATATGACCCAGTGACTCCATAATGGCTGTATATTGTAGAACTACCTGACACACCATGCAAGGCATTGTGACTTTTACTCGTTTTAACCCTTTGTGGTGTTTTATATAACATTTTAAATTGTTTCAATATTTTTTCAAGCTATTTTTTTCAATAGCTTATAGGCCATGGGAATACAGCAACTTTTGTTAGTTTTTAACTCTGCGTATTTTATATGATTTATTTAGTTATTTCTTGGGAAAATTGGCTTTCCTTTGATAGCTTCTAAGTTATGTGAGCCAGTAATCCAAAACCGAGTGTAAATTGTAGTACTACCTCAGAATCACAGGACACAACAACTTTCATTAGTTTTTAACCGTTTGTGTATTTTATATGCATTTTATTTTGTAAAATGTGATGACACCTACGACCCGTTAACCATGTGGTGGCCATATAATGGTCGTAAGGATAGATAACCAAACCCCAACCGTGCTGTTTGTGTCAGGCCCAATGCCCCTAGACAGTAACTAAATTAGAATATCATATAAAGTACAATTAAAAGCCGGCTAAAATGAGTAAAAGCCATGGTGTCCTCTGTATGTGTACTGTAGTTCTACAATATGCACCCATTTTGGAATCACCGGGTTCCACGGCATGTGTTCCTCTTTCCTTTTGTATCTTTACATTTTAGAACAGTTTTTTAGCGTAAAATAGGCCTATTTCCTTTCCTGTGTCTTTTGCAAGGTTTCGTCGTATTTTGAAGCTGCTTGCTTTGCAGAATTTAGCAATTTCCCTGAAACTTCAATCTCATGGCACTCTGTGTCAATGAATTGGTTGATCTTGCAAGACATCAGGTTTACAAGTGTTTGGTGAGACGTCTGACTCCTGAATTCTGTCTTGATGTGACGGACCCTGTTTAATGTCCTTTCTACATCACAGTTAGAATTTGGTAGAATCAGCAGCAGCTTCATCAACTGACACAACTGCTTGAATCTAAACTGCCCTGTGCTCACAGATCTGACCTTGGTCTGACCTAATCGGAAATATAATAAAACGGAACACAGTAGACAGTAAAAACAAATGTAACTACAAACGGTACAGAACGTCGAGCCGGCGTAACAAAGTAGTGTGTGCTTCCTTATTACGAAATTACGAAATTTAACCCCAATTTCTAATATAATGGGATTTCTGGCATTTCATTCGCAAGTATAGGAGTTGTTCGTAAGTCCGACTGCCCGTTGCTCAGAAGAGGAAATAAAGTCTGTTGCTCCCGGTCCAAGTTCTTCGTGTGCACAGTGAATTCCAGGGCTGCACACATCTACCTCCCGCACTTTCTGTCCTCTCAAAACCTTTGGCACAATAAATCTGCTTGCCGTGTCAGGCAGGAGCTCCTCGGTGCCGTCGTTTATGGGAAGAACTGATGCCTTGTTTTGAAAAATCAAATGAAATTTGTCAAAACACTATGAGACATTGTGAAGAAAGCAAGCGTACATTTTCACGAGGGGGTCTGTCAACCCCTTCTGAATATCACAGGACTTATGATTCCTATTCAAAATAAGAACTAAAAGCAGGCCATCGGTTGAGCAGATGATCTAACCCTTTCCCCAAAGAAAGCCACTGTGTAGGGCAGTGCTTTTGTACTCTTTGCATGGCTACATCACAGAAGTCCTGACTGTTTAATTTCCTCTCTACTACTTGAGCTTCTCTCATAGTAGTAGATGTCAATTAACAATTCTCCAGGTGACACTGAGAGATATTTAGCAGCAGTTTTTGCACATATGTTACCCAAGTGACTAGGACAGCCAACACTGTATATATGAGGGGCTTGTGTTTTCACTCTTGATAAGACTGGGTTGTGTTGCCAGTCATGACATTGCAGTTATGAATGAAGAAGAGGAGGACAGCTTAACCTTCTTTTATATGTTAACAATAAAAAACAGGTGGGAAATTAATTTGAATTTGCAGAATTCAGTGTCCATTCAACATTTCATTGAGCTGCATTTCCCAATGGTATATCAGCGGACTTCCATTCCTTAAGAGTAAGTTTTTTGCTACGTCCATATGACATAATTAGGAATTGCTTTTCACATGCAGGGTCATAGTTTTAGTTAGCAAAGCCAAAAATTAGTAGTCTTTATTCAAACTGAACATGTTATTCATACGACTTTGAAAAGCTTTCAAAAATGTTTATCCAAAAGGCAGAACTAAAAAAACCTGTAATCGTGAACGTTTAATAAATTTACACCAGTCACATATTGAAGATACAGGTGGGTCTAGTTTATTTACAGTGAATATAAAAAGTGTACACACCCCTGTTCAAATGTCACGTTTTTGTGTTGTGACAAACCGAGACCACTGAATTAGTGGTTTCAAAACGTTTTCAACCTTTAATGTTACCTATAACCCGTGCAATTAAATTGAAAAACGTACACATCTGTTAGGGGGAAAATATAAGATTTAAAAAAAATAAAATTGCTAATTTATTTATCTGGATGAATGATTGGTTGGGCTCTCTCTGCTTGGTCGCCCAGGGTGAAATGCCTGGAATTGCCCCTGTGTGATGAGTACTGCTTTGAGCTCTGTCCCGTGATCAGTGGGAGAGCCAATGAGAAGCTTGCTTAACATATACGTAATACATGCTTATAATCTCTCGTATTGGCAGGGTTATTATTGTTAAGGGTATATAATATTATTGGATATCACTTGTGATACGGGATTGTTTTGCATTGCCTTTGATCCAGTATTTTGCTATTGATTTTAATGCAAGGTTATTTTGTATTACTTGTAATAAAGCCTTTTTAGAAGCGAACCTAAGTGTGCCTGTTTGTTCCATCGAGAGCCCTATATCCCCCTCACACCATTTTGAAACATATGCAATTTCACAATGCACACATGAACACACTAAAATAGATGAACACAATTAATTAATTAAAATCAACCATCAGGAGTGCCAGTTAGCTTAACTTCATCAGTAGGGGGCAGCCTTTGGCTCAGTGGGCTAAGCCTGTGTGCCTACAATCAGAAGGTCGCTGGTTCAAACCCAGCCTCAGCAAATTTGCAGGTCCTTGAGCAAGGTCCTGAACCCCCAGCAGCCTGGGTGCCGAAACAGGTGGCTGCCCTTCACTGACAGCTTACTCTACAAAGCGCTAGTTGGGGGAGGCATAATGACAGTTTAATCACAGGGATCAATAAAGTATCTGTTGTAGGGATGTTAGTGTTATCCCTTTGGACTGTAAGAGGAAACCTTTGGACTGTAAGAGGAAACCATGGTGACACAAGGAGAAAGTGCAGACCGCTTTACAGCAGGAGTTCTTCCCTGTCCGTTTCAACTTTCTTTAAAAATCGTGTTTTTCACACAATGTGGTGTCATAAGAAAAGTTCTATCCCGGTAAACATGCACGGAACTGAAACGAAATGTGATAAAGACACAGTTGCTTTACAGTACAAATGTGAAAGTTAAGTATATAGCCACGGCCTAATAACTGGGATCTAGAACGTGGCAAATTCTAAGGGACATCAGGATCGAAATGCTGTTTTTACCGTGGACTTTAAAAACATAGCAATGCTTTATCACGCTGAGATATTTTTAGTTACATATGATTAATGTTCTGTGTCATGCCGTATGGTACTGTGAAATAAGAAATAGATAATTTAAAAATTGTATATTTAAAAAGTGATTGTCGTATTTTCTTAATGACATTTGCCACAATTAGCTATAAACATTCAAAATTCAATCTGCATATATTTTCACAGTATTTCAAGTTTGTTTTTGGTGCGGATTGACATATCATTGCATGAGATGATATACATATGTATTTGTTAGAAATATCTCAGATGCATTTAGTACTAAATACTTGTTTCATCAGCCTTTCTAACCATTAACCCACGGCTCAAAGACTAGCTGAAAACTAAAGGAAAATCCGCGTTTAAGTGCACTTTCCCTGGGTGAACAACAGGTGCCGCTTTTGTGCTAAGATGATATTCACGGGTGAGTTTTATCCTACTGTGGAACAACAGATAGATCCGCCGACCAGATTTAATGATGAATTATACATATCGCAGGTGGTATAAATAAAATACCGAGTCCGTTTTGAACTAGTACTGTGTCGATCTGCCTCAATAACTAACATAACTAGCAAAACGACTTGCTCATCCTCCATTGTTTTGGGGAGTATATAGTTAACAGCTGTGTACCATTTTATTTTCTTCATTTTACGTATTTTTTTAGCTTCCATTTTACTGGGTCCTACCATTTTACTGTCTTCTGTCATTTTATTGTATTTTACTCATGTATTGTATTTTTTATCCTTATTATGTAAAGCATTTTGAAATGCCTAATGGTATGAAATGTGCTATACAAATGAACTTGCTTTGTTTCACAAATAATCTTTGTTTTAGTTTCACGTGAAATTACATAAATACAAAGTTTAACTTGCACATTTTTTGCATTTCCCGTGTTTATTTAGTATGAAGATCACAGTTACTGTTGTGTGGTGGAAACTACAAAAGCCAGGAGCCACAAAAGTTCTCGTTTGAGATGGACCAGGAACCAGGAACTAGGGTTGTGTTCGGAAGACTGAGAAGGGGACTTGCCCATGTGCAGGGCTCAGATCACTGAAATAGTCAAAAATCTCTTCAGTTGCTGGGCCCCTGGGGTTGGCTGAGATTCACCTTGAGTTCTTGACGGTTCTTGCTGTTGTAGGGCTGTCTTGGCTGACATGCCTCAACATTACATGGAAGCTGGGGATGGTGCCTTTGGATTGGCTGACTGGGGTGGTGGTCCCAATATTTATGAAATCACAAGGATACTGGAAGGTTTACGGGAGTTTGCCCAACCAGTCTACATGTGCTTTGTGGACTTGGAAAAGGTAATTGACCATGTTCTGTGGGGGTGCTCCAGGAGTATGGGGTACGGGGTCCGTTGCTACAGGCCGTCATGTGCCTGTTTAAACAGAGCAGGGGTTTGGTTTACATTGCCAGCAGTAAGTCAGACTCTATCCCGGTAGGTGATGCACAAACTGCAAGCAGAAGCACTTACAAATTCCGATGGACACATTCAAAACAAAAAAATTAAAATGCTGCAAATCTGCTCATGAAACAATAGACGTTTCCAGGAGACGATGAAACTAGATGAACCATTAGGACTTGGCAGTTCATCGAATATTTGCAGCATATTGACATATTTTCAAAACAGGAGAGCGAATGACACAATACCGTTTATATCGATATACTTTTGCTGGACATTACAATTGGGGCTCTGTTAAAGATTTTAAATAGCAACCAATAGAACTCTTTCCTGGTTGTACGCACCATGAGAGCTGAAATCAAACCATTCAGTTAGTGTCTCACTCCGGAATTTGATGGAGGGAATGAATCATTGTCTGTGTCTGAATTCAGGCCCCTTCGAAAGACGTGGTCTGGATGGTGCAGCCTTTGTTGGCTGCGTTCTTTGAAGGTCGAACAGAAATTGTGGTCAAATGGGATGGTCTGGCCTACAAATAGTTTGCAATAACTGGAAATTTTCTCGACCAGAATCTTACAACCCAAATCTGAATGAGCAAAATAAATTGAAGTTGATTTCTTTAATTCAAGTTCAGGTAATGGAATTCAAGTTTGCCTTCTGTAATTTATGTTCAGGTAAACATATTCAGATTTAGGTTTTGATAATCATATAATGATATTCAAGTTCAGGTTAACATTCTGATTCAGGTAAATATATTCAAATTCAGGTTGTGGTTGTGGAGTCTGATTTGATACCATATAAAAGTGAAACAGAAAACAAATGAAAAGCATACAGTTGGCCTTCTAATTAAGCATCACACGACACCCCCTAACCCTCCCACCCTGTGAGAATTATTACCCCCACCAGAGTGGAAACACCTGCCCCACTCGTTATTTAACCCTGGTGACCCTCACGCTAAGTGTGAGGTTTTGTCGATCTTCCATGGGACTTACTGAGTGTTCTGCCCCGAGGAGTGGAGGTGAAGTGCAGGCTGTCAGAGTGGCTTCAACCACTCTTAAGAACCTGCAGCATTTCTTGGAGTTTCTACGCATGGTTTTGGCCCAGTTGTTGCCTTGCTTAATGATCTACTTCATGCCCGAAGAACCACCCTCCAGTGGAACCCTGGGGCAGAAGCAGCCCGTTAAACACCTCTTTTGCTCTGCACTGGTCCTCCGTCAACCCGGCCCCTCCGGGCCCTATGCTGTCAAGGTGAATGCCTCCGAGGTGGGATTCGGGGCTGTTCTTTCACACCCCAGTGGAATATTGACACCAGGAATTGAGAGCCGCCGGCTATCAAGATAGCCTTGGAGGAGTGGCAACATTGGTTGGAAATGAATGGCAGTCCGGCACGATGGGCCTCCTCACCTGTTTCGATCTTTCAGGACAGTTTGTGTATCAGCGTCCTAGAACATAAAGGCCGTTGCTCTATCCCATCAGTTTAATCCTTCTTCGGTTCGGGAGGAACCTGTTAGTTTCTATTCTCCCCGAGGCTTGCTTTTTTTGGACAGGTGAGCTGGAATCTGGATTGGATAGGCATTAATGCCAATCAGCAGGATTCACCTCCAGTGGACTGCCCTCCCCCCCCCCACCTTCTGAATCGTTGAGATACACTGGGTATACCTCTCTCAGGTCTGGCCATCTGGGCGTGTCCAATCCTGCTCACAAAGCGTTATTGCCGGTCTAGCTGGAGATACATAATCTCAGTGGCACCAACAAAGCATCCAGCTTTCCGTACGTTCTGAGCTGGCCCTCAGAAGGGACAGGCGGAGGTGGAAAGTTCAGGTTCCGAGGGTACGAATCCAGACCGTGTTTTTGTTTCAACCAACAGTTGAGTATAAAGAGTCATATTCACAAAGTACTCGGTTGGCTGAAACAAAATCTTGGCTTGGGTTTGTACTTTCTGGACCTGAACTTTCCACTTCTGAGAACTGGAAAGAAATCGCTAAGGAAAATGATTGGAATATTGTGTCTTCTGTGATTCTTGGTGCTGAAAGCTGGACAATGAATTAGCAGGACAGGAAGACGAAGAGGATCTTATTTGGGTCATATTTTGAGATGATCCAACAACATTGTGCTCAGAAAATGTAAAGAGGGCAACCAGAAAGAAGACTGATGCGTTGAATAGGGCTATTCAACTCTGGACTTCAATTCCAAATCCAGGTCATGCTTTCAGTTCTCCCAGGTAGTTAGTTTTAGCCATGGCATGGGGGACCATCCCTACATTTTCAAAAGATGCCCAGGGATCCATCTAGAACGTCAAAAGGTCAGGGTCTCAGATTATTATTTTTTTATCCAAAGGACTGAGATCTGTGTACAGCACAGTGTTTCCATGACTACACTGGGATCCAACCAAACCACAAGGATGGGCTCCCCCCGTTGGCCCCACCGACACCTCCTCCAGCAGACACCCAACTGTGGCCTGTACTATGAAGGGGGGTTGCTGGCTTATCGGGGTAACTTGTCAGATTTAAGGTAGTCCGGGCAAAATGTAAGTGAACAAATACAAAGTCCATTTTATCTGTAGTACCTTAAATCTGACAAGTTACCCCAATAAGCTAGTAACCGCTTTGTAGTGCAGGCCTCTGGCTTCCCATCCAAGTAATTGCCAGGCCCACACCTGCTTCGCTTCAGAAGTATTGCCTGCTTTGAGCTGCAAGTAGTATGACTGTTGACTGTATTGCTGGCAGTATATAGATGTTAAGCATATTGGACCAAATAATCAGTTGCTCTGATTGGACAGACTGCATTGCTAAGGATAAGTTGGGCTGGCTGGCTGAGAGGAAATGCGGTACACGGAAATATAAATGCTGGTTTTGTCATTTCAGTTTCTTTGAAATTCTTGTGCCATTTGGGTTTTTCAGAAATACAGCACCTGTCACTTTAATGCTGTACTGCTTCTGAAATGAACACTGAAAGCACTTGTTTGCTGGAACCCTTACTCTTCCTCGTGCTTCCTCTCATCCATGTGGCCACCTCCGTCCCCACAGCTGCCATTTTAATTATGGGATATTCCTTAGATGCTGTGGTCGTGCCATAAAAGAAGGATGTGGAGCAATTAACCAGCAAAAAACACAATGTGAGCTGACCTGCTGTTGTCATGCAGAAGCCGTCACGAGTCACACTTCTGTGTTAGCAAACTACTGCTTTGTACTTCAATTTGAGAAGGAGTGGATTCATGTGTGAGCAAAATGCGCTCACAGTTGCAGTAATTAGTCATTCAGATGTCGTCAGATCCAGGCCAGTGGGTCCGCAGGCAGAGACATCGTGTAGCCTATATTTACAGACTGATATTGGTATCCTCACAGCAGGGTGCTAAATCACAGACTGTATTTCAGAACTGGGGCTGTGTGAATTTACCATATTGTCCATAACTTTGGTTTGTTAGTTCACCCCAGTAAGACTGCGGAGAGGGAAGTGAAGGCAGCAATTTATTTTCTCTGCAAATCTAGCATGTAGGAACCCGATGTGATTGAAACATGGAAGATCTGCAGAAAATGACCGCACAAATTGCTAGCTCATGCACATTGCCCGTCACTTATGAGTAATTAGACTCCTAGTCAAACTAGTAGCATCCACTGAAAACAGATATGATCAGATCTCCCAAACAAAGCAGCAGAAAATGACTCCGATGTGCACAATGATGATTTTTCACACTTGTTTCTTAGCCAATAATTTTGTCGGAAACATCAGTCTTCTTCTCCTGAAGGTGCCACAGCAGTTTCACATGTGCGATTGGGGTCTACATCTATGCGGCTGAAAATTCATTCCCTTAACCGCTTCATCACCTGCTGCCTGTTGGAAGAGGAAGGGTTAGGGAAATGACAACACATGACCCATGTAATAGAGGGGTATACTGGCAGGGCTGGATTGAGTATTAAGTGCCCTTGGGAACAGCACACATGATGTAACATCAGAAAGAAACAGCTGGCTCCTAAATTCAGAAATGCACCTGACATGGGGAAAAGTGCAGACAGATTAACTTGTTAAAAGTCATTTGTGAATGGGAGGGGGCAGTTTATGGGGGGGGGGGTGCTCAGCACATGCCGAAAAGCCATATTGTTGATCTGGGTCAGCACACTGGTTTATTCTTTTTGATTGTTTTCAGGCATTGCGCACGCTGTCCTGATGTGCGTTCATGGCACGGAGACGGTGTGGGGCAGAGTGGAATACTGGGGTTAACGGGAGCTGACAGTCTCTAAGTAATGCGGATCACGTGGGCGGATGCCTATGCGATTTAATACAGAATTGACTGAGAACCGAGGACAGACAGCGCAAACAGCGATGAGTCACACAGGGGGGCCGGTAGGGCTAAAGCACCATGAGCGGCGGTTACTGAACAGCTAGCCTTCCTAAATTTACTTTGGTAAACATTATCTCAGTAACACTGGTATAGAAACTACCGGTATAATAACTGTGTAAGGAGCGTCTTTTCAAGTATTAGGCTATATGCTCCGTTGACCAACCTGACCAGGGCTCCAGGGAACCTCACGTTTACATAACTAAAATGTGCAGAAAGTGCACACTTCCCAGCACGTGCACTGTATATCCTTTCTTATTCTCCAGCTTTTTAAAATGAAAGGGTGATAATCAATGCCCAGTGATAATAAATCGGGCTGACAGACCGTCCGCGGTGTTGGCTCGGCACGTTTGCCGGTTTGATGACCACCCACCTTTCGGGGCAGCGACTCCGCCGCCGCCTTCGCTTATTGGCTGAGCGCGAGTCGGGGCACCACGCTTCGCTAAACTGGAATCTGAAGGAGCGATCAGAAATGGCCGGAAAGCACGATTTCACGTTTCAGCCTGGCGCATAAATTAATTCAACACAGCATACCTCCGTAGTTAAGAGCTTCTGAATATAAATGAAACTGTTGCACTTAGAAGGTAAGCCAGCTTGCAGTTATAATTAACGCGCCAATGTAATGTCATTCGTTTTTTATTTAAGCTTCAAGCAAGTATAATTTTGTGATGTGTAGCAATTTCTTAACAGAAAATAAATTAAACCTTATATTATTGTATAATTTTCAGTCATTGAACGTTTTCTTTATCCTGAAATAGTTGTAAATTGTTTTTTTAAATAACGCTATCCTGGATATTCTGAGATCTATGTGGACGGAATTTATTATTTATTGATGTCCAGAAATCGTGGTTGGTCTAATCCCTCCTTAAATGTGTAAGCAATGCGGGGCTGACACGGTGGCGCGGTGCTGTCAACTCGCACCGCTGGGAATCGGGGTTAAGTCTCTGCCTGGGATCCACGTGTGTCGCGTTTGCATGTGTGCTTCCCCATGTTGTCGTGGGGTTTAACCTGGGTGCTCCGGTTTCCCCCTGAAGTTCAAAAATATGTTCAGGTTAGCTGGAGTAAAATTGCCTGCAGGTGTGAGTTTGCCCTGCGATGGGTTGGTACTCCATCCCGCGTTGGTCCCTACCTTGCGCCCGTAAACTTCGCCATAGGCTCCAGACACTGTACAGGACCAGCAGTTTCAGGGGATGGATAGATGTCAAATAACCTGTTTGTAGCATTTCAGTTCAGTTACTCATCCGTAAAGCTAATGCTGACAAAAAATCGTTAAGCTTGTGTGAAAACCGGATTTTCACGTATTTCACACCAAGATACAACTGTCGGTTAACAGGCAGCTTCCAACTTTTCAAAATTTGCACCACAAGGAAAGTACTCATCTGTAGTAAGTTGGGAGCTTTATCGTTTTGCAATCAGAAGACGTTGTTGCTTGCGAAAGGTAGCCTAAGTCTGCGTCACATCGGGTCATTTTTAAATGAATAAGAAAATATTAGACGATATGAAGTGCTTTTAAAAAGATTTCAATCGTAATAGAGATTGGGTTTAAAAAATAGAAGTGGATCATTATGTGCGATAAAGGGGAACTTTTACGTGTAATTGTGCAAAAATCGTAAGTAGGCCTATAACATTTATCTTGACGAAGATTTTTCCTTTTATCTAGAGACTGACGTGATTACTTTAAGGAAAGTTTTAGCACTGGGGTGGCCGGACTTGGCCGGTTAGCTCAGTTGGTTAGAGCGTGGTGCTAATAACGCCAAGGTCGCGGGTTCGATCCCCGTACGGGCCATACGCCTCTTTTCCCTACCCTCTTTAACAGGGCCTACTTTGGAAACCCACCAATATGCCTAGTGGACTCTGATACAGCCTTGTATTTATTATGTGCTATTTGGGCATTTTGGACAAAAGTGTACGTAAATTACAAGTATATATAAAACTTAAAATTCACAACATGTTTGAAGAGCCACTGCTTATCTATAATACCTTGCAATGGACTGGCATCCCATCCAGGGTGTCCCCTATCTCACGACTCTAATATACTCCAGGTCCACTGTAATGAAACATGAAACATAGGTGTGGGTGAATTTCTCATTCACCATTAGAGTAATTTTTGCTCTTTGTATGATGACAAGGATTGCACAAAATTAGGCCTTGCGTCTCACAAAATAAGTCATGCATTCAGGAAGCAGGAAATGGACAGGAGCCAGATCAGCCACACTGGTCTGTTTTAGATCAAACCCCGAAGGGGAATCATTAGTTCTGATTAGGTGTTGTGGACATTTCCCGTGTAATTTAATAACATGTCCGAATGACGAGCGCAGATGAACAGTAAGGTAATTGCTGTGTCAGTCGGCTGGATGAGGATCAATACGAGACGTTGAGTTTATCGTGCCGTATGCGATCAGTCCTGAGTCATGCGTATCCGTTCACACCAGGCAGTCTGTCTGGCACCAGCTAGCCTGATGAGACAAAAAGGAGGTGAATTATGGGAGTTGTGAGGTCATGTGACACAGGTGATGTGATGTCAGTCGCTCTCCCGGCCTTCAGTGCACCTGCAGGTCGTGCTGGGGGTCGCCCTCGCCGTCTTCTGCTTCTTCCTCCTCCTCGGCTGCTTCCTGCACTGGCGTCGACGGAAGTCCCGCACGTCCGGGGACAAGGAGGCCCCCCCGTCCCCGCCACAGGGCCTCTGCAGCCCCGCGGTGGCTACCGTACCCGTGCGGCAGCAGTACGAGGAGCTGGACGGCGATGTGCGCGGGAGTCCGTGCCCGACGAGCGACGGCTCAGCGCCCCCTGGCTGCCAGACCTCGCCGGTGCGCGAGTCGCAGAAGCCTGCCCCGCCGGAGCTGGGCCTGCACCTGGGAAAGGCTGGCTTCCCCCTGCGGCGACTCAGCTTCCCTGTGACCTCTGGCTCCGCCCCCCGGTTGCACCGCCATGCCTGCGCCTCTTTGCCCTCTGCCGTGCCCAAGCTGGGCCTGGTTTCCAGGACGCGCCGTGCTGTGGAACGGCGCTACACGGTGATGGGCGACAGCCTGGCGTGCAGCGAGCGCAGTCGGTTGACGGCCGCCACAGGCTCCCCCCTGTCCTCATACCTGACCCTCGAGCCGACTGCCTCCCCTGCGCCCACCCCCACCGACCGCATTACCCGACCACCCCCCCTCCTGCAATTCTCCCTCCTCTTCTCGCCAGCACGCCGTACCCTCACCGTCACAGCGCTCAGCCTGTTGGGAGGGGGCCGGCGCCTGGGCGGGGCCATCCTACGCGCCAGCCTGCCGCCGCTCTGCCCCGCCCCAGTGCAGGCCCTGGCACGCCGCCGCAGCCTCGGACCCGAGCTGCGTGGTCAGAGCGTGCTGCTGCCGGTGGGCTCGCAGGAGGAGCTGCGCGGCTGCTCGCTGCAGCTGGCCGTCGCCGCCCGTGACTTCTCGGGCCTCCGAGAGTCGGCTGTGGGACAGCTGGAGCTGGCGTGCGGGGAGGTGGACTGGAAACCCGACCGCAGCATCACCTACAGCGGGGAGCTGCGACCGGCCAAGGGCAGGCTGAAGAAGGTACAAGTACGATGAAATTTGGTAGCAGCTTCCATAATATAACCAATAAATCTGCAACATTTTAACAAAACTAAACAATTGTCCCAAGACAACTGCGTATGCGAGAGAATTGCACGGTTGATGTTAAGTGCAATAGTAAGGCAAATAAAATAAAAGATTGGTCAGTCCAGCAGCATCCGGTGTTAATGGGGTTGGGGGAGGTCAAAGGGGTAGGTTGTGCATCTTGTGTTTTGTAATTATTGCCTGTTTGTAATTGTTAATTATCTGTTGTTTACAACAGTAGCAAGCTATGCCAACAAAGGTTTCAATGGGTCACGTGGCAATAAAGATTCCGATTCTGATGATCCGATTCTGATGAGGTAGCGGGCCGTCATTAGCAGGTGGACCTAGCGATGGCATTTCAGTGCTCCTTATTCCAGTCTGTAGAGCACAGAATTCGGTGAATAACTTTGTTTCTTCTCCCTCAAGTCTCATGACATCCATACGTGGTGTGAAGGCAAACAGAGAAGGTCTCATATCAGCGGTGGGCAGAATGCCCAAGGTTTGCCCAGCAGGCTCCGCTTAGAGGACATTACGGTGCTGCTGTGCGCTGAGCCAAAGGCCTTGGATTTCTCAAAAGTCAGGCACCCACTCAGCGGCCGGGGGG
>JABFEB020000008.1:13317034-13331258 GCA_019775895.2 Stomatorhinus ivindoensis | reverse complement strand
CCCGCCCCCCCCCCCCCCCCCCCACACATATGTAAAATCAGCACCGCTTGTCCTCCCATGCAGTCATGATGTGAGTTTGCTGCAGATCTTGAGAAGGCTGCCTGGTGGGAAACACAACCAGGTAGCGGCATTTTCAAGATTAATCAGCGAAAAAAAGTGCTTCCAATCTAATGTACTTACAGCTTTTGTAGGCACCGGTGCTGTAGATTCTACTGCACAATGTCAGCAATAGATATGCATGGTTGATAAAGATGATAAAAGCCTGCTTCTGCAAAGGGAGCTGTACTGTTGTTGTTATGCTAGTGTACTTTTGGGCCTAGTTTAGTGGTCCCTGTCTTGTTACTAGGGCAGTTAGAGGCGTGTTTACTTTGTGATTCACACACTGAAAGGTTTTCTCCTTGGTCTGTGCCCCGTTTAATTTAATCATCTATTGTTGGGATATTTTTGCTTTTTTTGATTACCGGCACTGCAGATTGTGTGGCGCGTGGTCTCTGATGGGTCCGCCGCGTGCCGTCGAGTCCCCCAGCTCTGTCTCTTTGGGTTACAGCGGTAACCGAATGCTGCTTAATGACAGACAGCCGCCCACCGTGAGCCACGTGGACATGGGGGCTGGTGCCCACTGAAACAGCGGGTGCTGGCAATTTCCCACTTTAATACTGTCTGTAATTATGTCAGCACATGACATTGGGGATATATATATATATATATGCAGGTGGGGGGGTCATAAGAGCGAGCCTGGGGGCAAGTGTAGAGTGACAACTTCAGGTGCAGAGCGCTTACATGCTGAAGGAAGACACTTTCGTGCAACACTTGGCATGCGGATGGGCTAACGGCATCTGGGCCCAGCTGGTAACCCGTTTCCTCAGTTCATGACTCCCTGGTTGCTCTTCCATTTGGGACCTGGCGGCCATCTTGGCTGAACCATATTCCACTGCAATCTACAGACTGATGGAGAGAAGGCTACATTTAAATGGGAATTACCGATTCGATGTTTTCAAATATGCTGTAGTAAACGCTTCCACTTAGTAATCAAGGGAAAATCCGAACAATTTTTATGTGTGATTATTTTTTATGAAGTGCGCTTCATAGCACGGTTGGCTCAACCTGCCTCACAGAGAAATATAAAAACACAGCTAGTAGAATGTGCAATCAGAGAAAGCTAGAAGATTGCTGGGGAAAGGAATAAATCTGCCGTATGATGATACGGAGGCCTGATAGAAAGGGAAATGATGACCTTTACAGCAGTGTTTCCCATCCCAGTCCGCAGGGACCCCCAGATAGCCTGTTTTTGCTACCTCCCAACTCCCAGTGGACTGTCTTGGGTTCCCTGAGGTCGAGTTTGGAAAACACTGCTTTATAGTTTAGCCAGTGCGAATGGGAACTTGACTATATCTTGCTGAGCTGTAGTTTATGGTTTGTTGAGACAGAGTTTATGATTTGTTCAACTGAAGTTTATGGTTTGTTCAGTTTAACGGTTATACTATAGACTCTACTTGATTCTTGACTCTTGACACATCGATGATCGCACTACTGACAAGCATTCGGCTGACATCTAACCTCTGACCTTCCCCAGTGAAGCATTCAGCAGCCTCAGCGTACTACTGACATCCAGTCGGATGCCTCCGTCTTTGGCCTCTCCCCTAGTGACGCGTCCCGATATCTCGCAGAGTCAGAGCTCCCATGATTCCCTGAGCCGAGGACCCCGGGATCTGGGTCAGCTGTTCATCCTGCTGCAGTACCAGACCCCAGCTCACCGCGTCAAGGTGATGGTGCGAAAGGCAGAGAGCATGGCCAGACTGAGCCGCATGCCCGGAGCGCCAGGTGAGCCTCCTTTGTCCCTCCCGTGACTCCCTCACACCTCCGGCTGAGCGAGAACCTCGGCCCAAGGTCTCTGCTGTTCTTCCTTATTTCAGGACCAACCATCTCTCCATTTTACAGTTGCTTGTGCATTACTGCATTGCAGTACACTTCCATGTCATTTTGGTCTAAAAATTGACTACAGTAAATGTTAAAAATGACAGTAATCCTCTGATAGAAATTTACTTGCACATCCTAGATATTTTTCTATTTAATGGCAGCAAAACTACAGGTATAGCATAAATTGTGAAGTAATGTTTTCATGTTTTATGCTTGTGAAGAACATAAACAGGCTTTCTGACGTCTATGAGTTTATGTATTGAATAGAGACTATAGATGTTTAAATGGCAGAGCTTGTTCAGCTCATTCCGAAACTTCTCTGTGACCCAGTTTCATAGGACGGCATACGCTATAGTAACAAACATTTTAGGACCTTAAACTTTTTATAAGGCCTTTTTTCCCAGACAAAGCCATTACCTAGGACAGGTTATGAGAAAACATCCTATAATATATAATGTATTTCAGAGTACAGCGATCCCCCATGTCTGATCATATAGATACCTTTGCAAAACTGCCATCCATCACACATGATCAGTGATCCAGAAAATTCCAGCACCTTGGGTATATTTCTGTTACGATTCTCAGTCTAGGGATGAGGATGGACGGAGAGGAGCAGGAAAAGGGGACACAGGGTCTTTTTTTGTAGTTTTTTATATTTATTCACAGACACGTTTACAAACACGAGGTGCAACAAACTTCGGGAGTGACCCAGGCCAAAACAACAACCAGAACAGCTAACGAACACGTCCCAAACTAAGCCAACTCTAAAGGTAACGAAAACTAGAGGAAACGAACCCGAACCCTAACCCTAACTCCCTAACCAAAACAACAGTAAACACCATGTTCACATGAGCAAAAAGGGCGGCCACTCCTTACGCACCTAACAGACATACACAGCAAACACACGGTTCAAAAGTACGGAATCCGAAGGGGCGAGCGGCGAGAGTCAGGAGCTGAGCGAGAGTTCAAACCAGAAGACAAGCAATCCGAAGGCAAATGTACAAAAGGGGCGAAGCGGTAAGTCAGAAACGGGGAAACCAAAACAGTCAAACACAGAAGTCAATCAGAAACAGCAAAGCGACACATCAATAGCAAAAGCGGGAGCTCAAGCTACATGCTATTAGCAGGCTTTATCCTCATCGACTGGAACACAGGGCCAGAGGTCAGAGGGCGGAAGGGGCGTGGCCGGGAACCGGGAGGCGGGCTGAAGCAGCAGCTGGTGAGCGGAGCGTGGGGCAGAAGACTGAGGCGTCCTGTAGACATGACCGAAACACTTACGGCACGTAACAGTCTCACAGTGCAGCTGGTTCCACAGCTGTGTTGCAAAGGGGCCTTCTGGCCATAGTGTCCCCAGTAGCCAATAATTCACAGTACCTGTGGCCGGTTGTTTCATGCCAGCCATTAGAGTGCTTGACCTCTTTCTTCTCAGTGAAGGTCCTGGGTGAAATCTTCAGTGACGCACGTGCACCGTACATTAAGGAGCTCTGCGATACTCAGCGGCGACTTATCTCCACAGATCATTATGTGGTGATAAATCTACGCCACAAGGGGACTGTGATTGAAACCAAGGAGACCAAAGGAGCCAGTGGGTACAATGCGGTGTGGAACGCCCCTTTCCTGTTTGACCTACCTCAAGGTGACATCTCTCAGCTGGCGCTCGTCCTGGAGTTCGTCATCATGCAGGTAGGGGTCGTCCTCTGAGAACAGGGAGGCTGGGCCAAGATCTGCGTTATGTACTGTATGGGTCAGGCTCAGTATTGATTTTCGGTTGAAAGCAGTAATATTCCTTCCGTTATGCTGCTCCCCTATTGGTGCAATTAAGTGTGCTCCCTGATTGGTGAGAAACTTTTCCTGATGACAGGGCCGGATCTTCACCAAAAGCAGCGTGCTGGGCCGCGTCCTGATTGGCAGTGAGGCCCCAGAGGAGGGCAAAGCGCACTGGGTGGAGATGTACAGCCGGGGTCGGGTGGAGACGGCGCAGTGGCATGCCATACAGCCGGAGTCACGCCAGTCAGGGGAGGATCTCTGACTTTCCTTTACCCCCCCCCCCCCGAAAGTGCATTGGGGCTTAAACCTGACTCACATCCATTCATGCACGTCTGCCCAGGGAGGGGGACTCGAACGAAGAAGGTTAGCTCCACAAAAGGCTTTGAAGCAGATTTAGGGTGCGGTGGTAAGTGTCTGAGAGCACTGCATGATGTGTGTACAATCATGTGGACATGTCAGTGACCGATATGTACAGTTTGCAAGCACTGGCATGTTAGCCGGACACCAGGAAGGCCTCCCAGCCCTACAAGTGCTTAGCAGTGCAGTGCAGTGGTAGTAGTAGTGCAGTGCAGTGGTAATAGCAGTGCAGTGCAGTGGTAATAGCAGTGCAGTGCGGGTAATAGCAGTGCAGTGCGGGTAATAGCAGTGCAGTGTCTGTCCAGAAGTAAACTTTCAAAGTGTCCAAGTAACTTTGTTTTTGCCTAGCGGTAACAAAGAAATATCAAAGAAAATCTTTTTGTTGTGTTAGTGCACCTTGTATATTGAAAACAACCTTGTATGTTTTACTTAATGGAAAATTATTAAATGTTTTGGTAACACTTTACTTGAAGCTCTCATCTATCATGCATTATATACACCTTTATAATGCATCATAAATCATCCATATTATGCATTATCTTGGATTAATAAAGACTGACTGCATCTTCTACTGACAGTCCTAAGGCATTAAAGTGATGATTAAAATACTTCAGAAGCTCCAATCTATAATGCATTAAAATCACCTTCATTATCATTACAAAGCATCCTAAATTCTTATAGCTGACCACTATACTGCACTATGGATGCTTTGTAATGCATTATGAAGGTATCTAAGAAGGTACCAGTGTTTCAAACTGAGATTCTGACAAAAAAAAGCCACCGGCGCCCCCAAACAGTGATGGGCCACATTCATCGCGACTCAAATGGGGACACGATTCTCACGAGTCATTTTTCCCCTAAAATACATCATCGGTGCATCATGATCTTTCCCAAAACCCCAGATCAGCACCTCCACCCTGACAACCAGTTGCAACTGGAAACTGTTCATGCTCGCACTGGATACTCCCCAAGCGGCCTGGGTGTCCCCCCCCCCGCCTCTCCTCGTTTCAGCACAGCAGTGATGAGCACAGCAAGCATGTCAGTTGTCACCTTTGCTACAGTGAATCTTCTTAATGTGTTCAGCCCTTTTAAGCTATGGAAAAATATAGCATCTCCACATTGTTTAATGGTTTACATGTCAATTAAAAGCTGTGTTGTTGACCTATTGTCTGTTCTTTCTCAGCTCAGACACATTATATTGCTGGTTACCCCCCCAACTTCTGAACGTCTTTTGTTCTTGTATCTTCATGTGATTCACCTCACTGGTCTGTTTTGAGCTGCCTTAAACCTACCCAGTACGACACTATGATAAACTTACCAACCCTACTGTGCCTCAGGGCTCAATCGCCGATCCAAGCTGAGCTAATGGCAGCTTGTCTTTATAATTGTCTTCTTGGGCTATTTTTGTGCTGGTGGGGTCTCATGGACAATGCAAACTGTCAGCACCTCTGATTGCCTGGTGAGAGACGACGGAGAAAGGTGAACCAGCCGAAGAAAGGATTCCGGAAGCTTCCCTGCTGCGTTTACGTAGAGAGATATGGATATAAACAGGTGATGCACACGAGGGGTGGGAGATGGTGGGAAGAGGTACTGAATGCAGATCTGAAGATTTTGAGCACTCTGAAGGGTGTACAAGGGTGTACATTGGGGATATTTTGCGCCATGGAGCTGACTGAATATGCTCAGCAAGGATGCTTCATTACCATGCAGAGATTAAAAGTTTAGATTCAGAATGTACAAATACAGAGCATGCTTTTTTTTCAACCAGTCAGTTCAATATAAAGAGTTACATTAATAGAGTACTCAACTGGTTGTGTCACGATGCGGGGTGCAGCGTGCCTGGATGCAAGCGGCGTGGAGTAAACAGGGTGACGAGGCAGGGATATCCAGGGAAACGATGTTTATTTACTGAACAAGCAGGGTAACGCAGGGAAGACGCCACGACACATCACAATGACAGATCTGACGATACGAACTCAGACGCGGACTAAATACAGAAAACTGACCAGAACAAAACCAAAAACAGATGATCACAATTAACGACAGCTGGAATCCATTAGGGCAGAGTCACGAGTTATCGTGGGGGCGTGGCACATGAGGCTGGAACAAGTGGATCATGACAGGTTGGTTGAAACAAAATCTTGGTCTGGATTTGTATTATCTGGATCTGAAGTTTCCACCACTGTTCACTACACGGTAGTCCTGCCAAAAAGGGAATCGATGACTTCATTTCCAAGTACAAGATGTCTGTACACAGGAATGATGGAACAAGTGCAGCAAGAGGTCAAGTGGTTAAGAAATGGAACTTGTAAATTCCAGAAGGGGGTTCAGATATTACTCCTTTGGTGCGGCAGAAATGGCTCACTGTTCCAAAAACGTTGAGTGTGGCTCAAACGACAAACGTAAGACGTAGCAGACGAGTTCCAAAAGCTCTTTTTTTACATACAAACACTCAAAAGTTTGGCCCATAAAAGTCTTACATTCTAAATTGGAGTATTTTTCCAGTTAGTTAGTGGGAAGATATTAGTGACACTCAGTCTCCTTAACACATTAATTGAAGAAGCCAAGTTGGGATGATGAGGTGAACGAAGAAATCCATATGGGATTGTTAGTTATCAGCTTTAAAGCCGTGTTCAAATACGCGAACAATTCTTGTTGCTGTCCACTGATGTCTTTCTGCTTTGGTATTAATTGACATGTTTTCTCCTCACCTTGGCAAGAAAGTAACGTTTCTCAGTCACGGAACCCCGTTTTGAAAGGACAGCACAATTTATTGGAAGATCAAATGCAATTCTTGGAACACCTCATACAAAGAAATTGTCACGCTCCGTGGACAGGGTGTCGGCGGCGTGAGGCAGGCAGAATGACGAGCAAGCAGCAGATCGGGGTGAATACGGGGTTTATTTGTTCAAACGAAGGGCAGGCACAGGAAGCACGCATAACACCACAATACACCACAATGACGCATCTGGGGAGACGGACTCAGACGCGGACTAAATACGTGAGACAATCAGGCACGGATAGACAACAGCTGGCTTCCATCAGGATTGAACACGGGGTAACGCGGGGGGCGTGGCACACACGAGGCTCGGACAGGCGGATCATGACAGAAATAATTCAGAATTGAAAATCAAAACAATGTACAACACATCAGCATATTAAGACTATTGCGTCTGCCAGAGGTCATAGAAAAAATAAGCAAGAAAAGATGTGAAAAAATAGCAAGTTAAAGAAATACTTTTTAAGGTATGTTTTGATAGTTTCTTGTCTGATTTATATACAAGTGCCTGTTGCTGTAAAGCAATTTCGTTACACCTCCTGGTGTCCAGTGTGGAAAAAATTAGACCACATCTCTGCAGTTCCTTTTCAACAACAAGTTGATGGCTTTATTTCTTAAAATAAAACTGGTGTGGCCCAGATGTTCTCTGATGTGAATCTGTTTTCATTGTGAGTCATCTGTTGTAGGAAAGGTTTGGTTTAGCCCTGGCTGTGTTATTGTACTAGAAAAACACAGAGTGACACAGTTCTATGGCATGGAATTGTGCTGCAAGATGTGGAATCGTAAAGAGCTGTAAAAAAAATATATATATAAAAAAATTAAAGCACAAAACAATATCCAGAAGAGCTAGAGGTGGCCATTCCTGCGATGGATGAAAAGGAAAACCAAAGCGGCTATAAATCACCACATTTATCATCTTCACAACATTCTCTAATTTAGCAAAAGCTGAAGACATCATTTCATTGACTACTGGCGCTAACGAGGAAAGGAAGGATGGTGACCAACTGAGGAATTATTCTCACTCACATCCCAACCCCATTACACTGATTGTTTTGTCCTCTTCACTGAGATCATCTGTATAATTCCAGAAAACAGGATAAAATTTCTTGCATCATTTTCCTCTCATAAATGATTTTGCATCCCAGAGGGTAAGTAGGGATTTGTGGTGTAGGGTGTGTTAACCATGGGAGTGACTACAGGGTTAGTCAGTATTTGGGTGTGCAAGTATGCATATGTGGATGTCCGTGAGGGTGAAATCCCACAAAACCATACCAAATATGACTATTTATTATTAAAGGTAGTAAGTACAAAACATTAACATGACTTAAGGTAATGATACACAGGGCAAATTCTAGAGCAATGTTGCCGGGCAGCAGCCAACCAGGGGAGACAACAACTAACTCATTTGGATCTGGATGATGCTCACTGCCGATGAAAGTTTTTCAAACAGTTGCTTAATATTAATCGTAAAGTACCTGGGCAATATTGCTCATAAAATTACTCTGTGTATCACCAGCCTTTGAGAAAGTTCTGAGAAGGAACAAATCTACTGTCTTTTATTCCATGTCACTTCAGAATTAAGTTCAGTCACCCAGAAGGTATAAAGGCTTCGATAAGTTTTTTGAGTAACATGATCTGACAGCCCACTGGTTGTCCGGGCAACAATTGGATGTTTCTTAAAGCAGTTATGTTTAAGCGAGTTTCTCCAAGGTTCAACAGCCAGTTACTACTTAGATGACAGTTTACCTTTTTGTGACAAAACCTGCTGTGCAGTTTGTCCCAAATAAGGTCTCATCTGCAATGTTCTTATGTTCTTATGTTCTTAATGTGAAACAGTGGGAGTGATCCATCCATCCATCCATCCATCCATCCAACCATCCATCAATCCCCGGGGATTAGCTTTGCTCCCACTGTGTGAGTCAGCACACTTGTGTATGGCTGGGTGGGGGGAGCTGTAGTCAGTATAACCCAGCCTATTGATCACAGCCCTCCTCATTGGGTTTGGGTCGACATGTGCCTTCCTGCGGGGCAAAGCATGCTGTGATGTCACAACAAGCATTTTGCTAACACTTTCTATGAATGCCTTGCCTATAAGAATCTATGAACACATTCATAGTACCTTATATACATTCATAAAGCATTATAAACATGACTATAAATATTAATAAAAAGGAATAACACATAATGGCCACATTTATTATGCATTATGAATGCTTTATGAAGCTCTGATACATAATGAACTATAGATACCTTCATAATGCAGTACAATGCATCCTTAATTCTCATACTGACCATTATAATGCATTAGGACAGCATCTGTAATGCATTATAGATGAGAGCTGCATTGGAGCTTATGAAGTATTATAATCAACATTACAATACCTTATGACTGTCAATAGAAGATGCTGTCATGCTTTATTAATTCATATATCAGCCATTATAATGCATAATGAAGGTATCTATAATGCCTCCATTGATACTTGCATTTTTGTTGCAGCAGCATGTGGTACACAGGTACATTGGCATCCTTTCAATGCAGGCTGGCCACTGTACACTAAGGTCGCTCAGATGATCACAAAACCTCCAACATACAGTTTTTCGCAGCAAGTATTTAAGCAGCCGGGGCATTAGGACCAGGAAGCAATCGTTTAAACGTTGTGGATCTACGAGTGACACAATGGATGCACCATTAAGGACGGTATTGAAAAGACATGCAAGGCAGAAAGCAGAGAGCTGCAGGCAAAGCTATTTTAACATGAAGATGCAATCAGGAATAGAAGATTCTGTTGTACCCTTGGGGCCAATTCTTAACCTGAATTTCCACTGTTAAATATACTCAGATGTTGAAATATACAAAATCCTCACAGCATCCAGCTGTGTATTCCTACTAGAAGGGCCAGTGTTTCTTCTTGATTGTTTTAAAACGGTACCCACTACACCACATGACCACAGTGCCAAAACGGTCCAAAGACACACTGGAGATGCCTGGAATCAGAACCTCACCTCGTCTCCAGCATCCCTAACCAAGAGGCAGCTCCCACCTCTGCTGCAGTCCAGCCGAATTTCCCCACAGGGCCGGATAATGGCTGTACACTGGACCAGGGAGTGATATCATGGACTGCAATTTTTGCTCTGGTAATTCACCGTAATTGCCCTGTTCCTAGGAATACTAGGGCTGGATTCTGGTCCAATGACAGCACCAAATCTGTATCTCCTACAGGGACCGACCCTATCCTTTCTGGAAAGCTCTCTTGTATCATCTAGGGAACATTAAATGAACTTGCCAGACTGCAAAGCATCCGGAGCTGTTTATCTACTACCGGAAACAGTTGTTTAAATTCTCATTACCATAAACACAAAGAAGGGTGCGCACTTGCTGATGGTGAAATTCCTCATTAATTGACAATATTTCTTGTGTTTTTGCAGCTGGGTGAGCTCCAGCACTGGACTTTAGCCTTCTGGTCATGCATCTAGTTCACACTTTCTGCTCCTCCAAGCATGACAGCATTAAGTTTGTTTAAACACATTCATATTTATAATATATTTAGATGCAGAAATCTTAATAAGGTTTCTGTAGATGCACTGGAGCAGGCTCTGGGAAAGCTGCCCCCCCCCGGGCTAGCCGTGACCCATATGCCCCCCCGCCAGCTCCCACCCCTGTACCTTGGTGACTCAGGCTGTCCCCCTCAGCTTCTCGCCCACGCCATGGTCTCTGCGCCAGAAAGATGCCATCTTGGCTTTCTCTGCGCCCCGTTGGTTGGTCACATCATCAGCACACGACCCACTGCAAATACACCAGCTGTATCAATTCAATCCAGCATTATTTACAGAGAGCTTTACGGAGACATTTACAATGTGCCGGACCTGAAGTCCCCAAAGGGCAAGTCTGAGTGAGTGTGACTTTATTATCAAAGCTGTCCTAAAGGAACAAAATAGTTACTGAACGTTTTGTAGGAGTAGGAGCTGCTAATGAAGGTGTATTTAGTGGTATGTGTTACTTTCTGTAGAGAAGCTGCATAGTTAGTAACTACCTTCTGGATGGGCTTTGCAGAAGGAGGTTATCAATGAAAAGCACATGACTGCCCCCTTGTGTTTAAAATCGGAATGTCCTTCCTGAGTCTATGCTTGGAACAGATTTATTCCTTTTGGTAACACATTATGGACGGGGTGTAAAGGCCTTGCTGATGATGTCCTTGGTGCTGGTGGGCTGCTTTTGATCCATTTCTCCAGTTCATCCCATACAAGTTATACGGGACTGGCCAGGTCATTAGTGTGAGTCGTCCTTCACTTTCCTTTTCGGCAGGTACTTCTGCTACAATTGAACGTTCAATGAGCCGTAATCAGGACGCAACCACAGGCTGTGTCACTGCTTCAGATGATTTGACAGGTGAACTGTTGGTGTCACCGGAAGCTGTTCTCTCTGGTTCTCTGTGGGATGTCACCTTTATTTATGTCTTGAAAAGTGGAGCTCATGCCCTCATATCTAACAGAAGCGCCTGCATTTCTCACTTCTATGATGCTTCTGGTTTTGATTAGAACCAGATACTAATCCAGGCTGAAACTGACATGCTTACTTTTATGTTCAGCCTCTGGTTTTAATTCTAAAGCCCTTGACCCAGCATCTGGGAGCCGGCACAAGCCGCCATGACGGGACCCCGGTCAGTAATGTATCCTCCGTCACGTACTCTGTTCCTGGCCGCCTCTGTAGGTTTGCAAGGTCAGATTCCAGGTTCAAATGGCGACCAGCAAAATTGCAGCCTGGGATCACAGGTGCATCATCGGGCCACCAGGGGGCAGTGTGTGGATCTCCCGGATTCAGCAGAATAATTTCAGAATAAGCAGAATAAGCAGCAGAATAATTTCACCATTAGGCCCCTGGGCAAGGAACCTAACCTGCTTTTGCTCCAGAAACACTCCGAACGTGCTTTCAGTTCTGCTAAATAAATAAATTAATTGCAAATGTAAAAAATGACACAGAGTGACACAGAGTGACAGAGAGAGCACTTCCCCCAGGTCCAGAACAACTGGAAACTAAATGATGACTTGAGAATCAACTGTGATTTTAAGGTTATAAACACAATGTGGAAATGGGCTCAGTCATGCCCGCATACTTTAAAAATCAATCTGACGCTGATTCCCATAAATGCCGGACAGGCTGTGTTAAGTAACGACAAATCCTCTCATCAAGTATGCTAAGCAGTCAGCTGGCAGAGTCGACCTGTAAATGATGTTCGGATGTCCTACTTCGCTG
This sequence comes from Stomatorhinus ivindoensis, assembly GCA_019775895.2. Classification (NCBI taxonomy): domain Eukaryota; kingdom Metazoa; phylum Chordata; class Actinopteri; order Osteoglossiformes; family Mormyridae; genus Stomatorhinus; species Stomatorhinus ivindoensis. The sequence goes on along the minus strand of JABFEB020000008.1, from coordinate 13,319,187 downwards.
CATTCATATAGAAGTAAACCGTTGAAACAAAACTTCTTAAAAGCTTGACATTTATTATTTATTAATTTATCATGTTAACAAAAAAACAACAGTCTAGATCAAAAGCTACCTACAGCTCATTCTATCCAAGGGTTCCCCAGCTGATGGGCTCCGGTCTTCATGCATACCAGAATACAATTAAAACTGAACAACACAATCGATCAAACAAATTCTGTCAGGCTCAACCACCCTGCTTAGCATCCCCCCCCCCGAAGCAACCCTAACCAGAGCACTATGTCTAACCCTAACCCTAACAGCAAACCTAACCCTAACCCTAACAGCAAACCTAACCCTAAACCCTAATCCTAACCCTAACAGCAAACCTAACCCTAACTCTAACAGCAAACCTAACCCTAAACCCTAACCCTAATCCATAGCTTGAGACTTGCTGTACTGACTAGTGCAGGTAGAAATGCTTCCACAGCTCAGCCCTGGGGTGTTGTAGCGTTCCTCCAAAGTGCTATCAGTATCACCCACTGATTCTAATTCTCATAGTGGCAGCCTAGAGTGCTGGGGTCTTGATTACAAGAGTCTTTGTTCCCAGCATGTGCCACACATATTGCACTGCTGCCTCATTTAGTCAGTTTTTTTCAACACTAAGTGTTCTACCTCTCCTCCCTTTAATTATAGCAGCCTCGGGAGACCAATTAATGCACTATAAAAAATGACTAATTAAACCACAGCTGGGTCTTAAATGTGAGTGGATTCTGGGAAACTAGTGGCTAGCAGGTGCTGAACATGGGCACTGTGCCATTTTGTTTCTTGCTGCGCTGCTTACACCTTTTACCACCTTCCTCATCAGTTTCCTGCCTCTGCCAATGTGTCTTATAAGGATGAACCTTCACACCTTTGTGTTTTACGAAAGACACTTTGATGCTGGTATGTAAGTCTCACAAACCCCTCTGTGTGCGTGTGACTGCTTTTTTAAACAGGGGAAACTGCCTTGTGGTCTGTTAGCACTTTCAAGTTCTGCTGGAATAGGGCTAAAAACAATCAGCTGTATTAAAATGAGAGAGCGAGGAAGGTCCCTACAGAGAGAAATGGAAACGTGTGTATTTCATTGTGTGTGTGCTCGTGTGTGGGGGGTGTGGGGTCCTGCCAATGGGATCTGTACCCCCTCTTCTGAAGTCTCACCAACTCCTGGGCCATGTGTAGACCATCCCCATTCTGTCCAGATAGGAAGGAGGTGAATCCGTTAATGATGCTTCATAACCAGGGGTAGATAGAGTACTTCCCTGGGCCCCGGGCTGACATGGTTAGGTGTTCTTCTCCTAACTAGGCCCCCTGGTCTGTGTTATGAGCGGAACATCGATCGGTACACCAGTTAAAACTTCTCCCAGCTCCTTCGCAGCTAAGAAACAACGTCCTGACCTCTTCCTCAGACGTCTACATTCAGGGTGATCTCCATATCCATGATTATTAAGGGGTTCCACCCCTTCCCTACTGACACCCAGACTTCCCCAAAACAGAGTGACCTTGCCCACTGCGATGCCCTGGAGTAGCCTGGAAGCGATGGAGTCCAGAGAAGTGATTACCTTACAAAACCAATGAAATAAGCACACAGTCTGCTGACGTCTGCTGCCATTACGCCTTTATTCTCACGCCATATGACGTTACTAAATTATACGAAACCGACAAAATAAACAGGTAATAGAAGACACATGACTGCGTGGTTCAGTTATTGGGCGAATATCTCGACACCAAATGAACAAGCCTTTGCTTTTATGGTCAGGCGGAGCATCTAACCCAGCAATGAACCTCTGCCAGTTTCCCTCATCAGACGTCTGATACTGGCGAGTGAAATGGGTCTCAAGCCTACACCGTAAACCCGGATAAGTTCGTTGTACTTAAACCATTTTCGTCAAGTAATTGCCTCAAATGGTTTAAGTTATTGACAGTAGAAAAAATTAATTTCTTCAAGTATAGTCATCTTAAATGTACAATGGTCAGAATTAAAGAAAAGTTATATACACTTAAATGTTTTAAGTAATCAGGAATAGAAAAGAAAATTGGAGGCTACTTAAAAGTACAATAGTGAGAACTTAATATAATAAGTCAAATACACTTAAAATCCTAGTCTTATTAAACTACAAATTAAAATATTTGGGATAAGA
>JABFEB020000008.1:13245338-13287679 GCA_019775895.2 Stomatorhinus ivindoensis | reverse complement strand
TCTGGTTTCTATACCCCCCCCCGTAATAATGTTGTATTACGCGTAGCCTCCCCCCAAGTGCCCTCCACGGGCCGGTCCATCCCCCCTCTCTCGCCTACCATTCCTCAATCTGTTGCCCTACGCTCTTGTTCTGCATCTCTCAGCAGTCCTTGGCTGCTCTTCCCAAACCTGGACTTAAAAATTGGTTTTAGGCAAAAATGGGCGAGTCCGTGTAGGACGGGCTCCAAGCACGTGCGTGCTGTTGTGTCACCGTGTCATTACGCAATACCGCACACGGACGTGCTGCCGGTCGCGGGTGGCGCTAACCGCAGGGCGTAGCGGGTGCCGTGCTGTAGGACTCCGGACCTGCATCACAGCCCCCAGGAGAGGGGAAGCACTGACCTAGGTGCTTATCCCAAATTACCTTATAAAGTGTCCCGCTGTGTGCATGAACCAAGGGTCCCGTGCAAACAGGAAGTGCTGCTTCACTAGCATAGTAACAGCAGGCGGAGTTCGCTGGGTTTGGATTAGTTTCACTTTAACATGTTCAAATAAGCCAAATATCTGCTTCCAGTGCCGGGACTGAAGCGCCACACCAGGCTGAGCCTGACCAGTAACACCAGTGAGCGTGTGCGCACTTTTCTAATTATTACATTGTGGGGACCAGATTTGATAAAAGCCTGTAACTTTTTACCTTGTGGGGACATTTTTTGGTCCATATAAGGATAACCTCAATTTGATAAAAATCTGTGACTGCAATCAAAAAACTGAAATAGCCAAGAGTCTTGTATTTTATTTTACTTGTGGTTAAGGTTAAGGGGCTAAAGTTGTCATACTTATGTTTAAAACTATGCCCATAGAAATATATGTGTGTGTGTGTGTGTGTGTGTGTGTGTAAATTAGGTTTATGTTACATTGTGGGGACCATATGTCCCACACAACGTAATAAATACCCGCTATTTTGATGCTGCAGGGACCTTTTATCAGGTCCACACAAAGATCTGTGAATGCAATCAAAAACCTAAAAATTCCAAAAGTCCTTTTTTTTGTTTGGTTACTTATGGTTCGTCATGTTGGGATTACAGTTTTATCCCCAAAAAATGACTGGAGAGTCCCAAATCACAATCTGTGTGTTTGTGTCTTTGTGTGTATCTCTCGCACAGACGTGGATGAGTGTGAAGAGTCCAATGGCACCGTGTGTGAACAGGATTGCACAAACACGCCAGGTAGCTTCCTGTGTGGCTGTCGTCACGGTTACAGCTTGGCGCCAGACCTTCGTACCTGTGTGGCCAGTAAAAGTTGTAAGTAACCTCTCTCATCCCGTCCCGCTATGCTGCTTCCCTCTCCTAGAATTGTAGCCTGGATTTTGTTGTCTTCCGAGCTCAGTGGTCCAGCTGTCTCTGAGCCAGTAGGTAGATCTGCCTCTGCTTTCTGTCTCTAACAGTGAGCAGATATCTTCTAAGATGAGTGAACCTGATAATTGTGCAGTTGGGATTAGTTTGTCTTCTTTGATGAAATATTTTAGATGGTACTTGATTACTTACAGTTGGCACTTCGCATGATGTGTACCTGAAAGTTCTGAGAAATGCTCCGAACCACGTTACAAGGAATGTGCCATTTTTCTGGTGATTTGGAGGGGCGTTTGGGACCTGCAGGGACTGGGGAGGGATGAGAAGACACAAAGGGAACCCGAACAAATATCAAAGGGGCCATTTTGGCAAGAAACGGAGAAAGTCAGGAGTGCATATCAGTGAAACGGGAAATGGAAACAGGTCCTGGGAAGAGCATCAGGATTATGCTTGGGGTACTGTAGGGGGGGGTCAATGAATGGAGCACACCGATTTTCACGGATAGTTTTTAGGACAGACACATGGATTGAATCAACACAAATAACCACATGATCACCTGACTTCCTCTCCTGATCTTAAACGGCATTTAAACGCCGTCTGTCCCCCCGCCTCCCTGGCTGCAGGGATACTTCTCTTGGCTGAGCTCTTTAATATTTAAAGGTTCACCTCAGTCTCATTATTATTAGAATCAATTCGATTTCAAAGACTGGCAACCATATTATTTTCACGTCTCCAGAATGTTCTGTCTTCTATTTGGGCCATTAGACTTTTCCCAGCATTATGGTCTCCAATGTATTTGAGTCATCTCATACTAAACAAGCGGAAGTTTAGACTTGGTTTGATCAAGACCCACTTGTGTTGCTTCTCCCTGTGGTCCATGATATTCTTAATATTCATTGCAAGCACAGAAGGTCAAAGGCATCAATCAGTACCTCTGAAGGCCTATTTCCAGTTCCTTTATGGCAGTTCTGCAGAGTGCCAACCTGCAACATGTTCCTTTACTGCTGGAACCTTTATGGCTGATGACTGTTTATGTGAAGCCTCTATGCCTCCAAAATCAACTCTGAAGTCAGTTGCAGTTCTGGTGGTCATAAACTTTGTTTTCTTCACATTTATCTGTAGAACAATCTTCTTTCAGTTTCCTTATTAGTGCCTTCAGATTCTTATTTTCCACTCGAAGTGTGACGTCATCGTCTGGCTGTTGATGTGTCTTCCCTTGTTAGATTTTCTCTGAACACGTTATAGGCTTGGCGATGGTATAGAACCTTACTAATAATTCCATTACTAATGAGGAACCAATCAGATTCCCCATATTCTGTTTTGCCTGTGGCTTCTTGTGAAATATAGAGATTCATAAGGACAGTATGATGCTCTGGTACATCCGTTTTTATGAGAACGTTCCATATTTTGACATGGTTAGCATAATCAAAGGCTTTATTCTGATCAGTAAAGCGCATGTTGACGTCCTTCTGATATTTCTTGGTTTTTCCAGTCATCCATTATGCTGGCAAAAACTTTGAAATTCCTTTTTTGTCTGCATCACTTGTTGGGGCCAAATCCCGTATCGCCGTTGAGGGGCTCGTCGTTGGCGCAGCCCTTGATTGCTGCTGCCCAATAGGTGATAGATTTCATTTAACACCTCTGCTAAGGCGTGTTTGCTGTGGCTGACACTGTTAATAATCAATAATAATAAATTCCAGGCTCTTAGCTTCCCAGAGGAATGCAAGCATCCGAGGTAATGTGCACGCACACACACACACACACACATTTCTGGAGTTTCTGAAATTTAAACTGGATGTGGTCTTTCAACCATAGGTGTGCCTTTAGATGTAATGTTCTTTGTTCTTCACATGTAATGTGATTTCACTAAATGTTGTATGAAGGATTTTATGAAGAAGCATTTTTTTTCATTTACTGTGCATGCATCCAATGGTCTGGCTAATACTATCAAAAATACCACTGTCTCCCCCTGTATCTATCACTCCTCTGTCTTTCTCCTGCTATCTGTCATTCTCTGGCCGTCTTTCTGTCCCTCTCCCTCGCTCTCGTTCTCTCCTTCCCTGTCTCTCTGTCCCCAGTGAGCTCCTCGGGGAAATCAGACACCCTGATGAGTAGCGAGTCCTGTTCAGTCACTTGTCAGGACTTTATCAGCATGAGGAACAGCCTGCTGCAGATTAAACTGAGACTGGGCAGCACACCACCTAGTGGACAGGTAAGGCATAGCAGTCAGATCTGTGGCCCTGTAGCTATAGTTAGGGTATACATAGTCAGAGTATATAGATTTAAATGTAGAAGAGACCCAGCTTGGGTGTTATGGTGTTTTAATGGGTAAGGCCTGCATGGTGAGGAGTTTGAGTCCCATCTCTGCTCCGTGGGGCTGACCTACGCTTTCTGTTTCACATGGGTTTTCTTCTACAGTCCAAACACATTCTGTTAGGTAGATTGGCAGCACTAAATGACCTATGTCGTATGACTTAGTGTGTGCATGTGTGCCCTGAGGTTAGGATTGCAATGGTACACCGGTTGCATAGTATACCACAGTATGAAAATTCGATGGTTATCATACCATGTACATTTGCTTATTAATTGAATTCAAATTAAAATGAATCCAGCAAATTTAACCTGCACACACACACATCTCCTTCACTCCTCGACTGCCGGTCATACTCGGCAACTGGCTCTGCCATGCGGAATCTCTTCCAGTATGTCACTACCCGATCTGTGCCACCTGCTCGATTTGTACCTCGCAGGTCTGCACCTGCATTTTCGAGCATGTGTGCACCGCGTGGCACTTTCTGGCAGAACCTATCCATCCTTCCATTTTTTTGGTAAACTATATTAACAGCAATAACAATAACAGCAAACTATGCTGGTCGCTTAATTGTTTGGTGAGAACTGGTGTTAGTGATTCTGCTGTCTGGAAAAAAATCCTGTTCTTTGTCATTTAAAGTCTTCACTCTTTTTTCAGTTTCAGAACTCACTCACTCCAGTTGTCTGTTTCCAGTTTTTTGATCAACACTATTGCCAAAATGTCCCATATCTGAAATATAAGTGTATATTTTCATCAGTTGAAATTACTTCTATCCAGCCATTTGCTATACTTTGGTTCACTCTGAACTGAAAAATTAAGTTTGCAGTTATATGTTTATCATTGCAAATCAGAAAAAAAAACCTTTCGTGGGCATTGGCATAAATGAATTACATGTATTTAAGTTTTTAAAAAACTGTGTTTTTATTAACTATTATTGAAAAGTAGTTGATAGCGACATGTTGTATTGATTATTATCCAAAGAGATATTATGTCTTTAAAGTCCTAGCTCATTTATTCCTCCTTACTTTTTTTGTTGGAGCAGGAGAAATACAACTTTGCTATTCATTTTATTTATTTCCAGAGAGGACATTTCTTTACATGTGGTTCCATTTTAAAAAAATGTTTCAGCTATAATAAAGCCTTTGTTCAACCAAAATAACTATTGTTTTCATTGTCATTGTCATTGTCATCATCATTGTCACTGATGATAATAATAATTATTATTATGATTATTATTAATAATCATCATTATAATAATATACTACATACAGTTATAATACTGTGGAAGTCTCATACCATTGCAACCCTACCTGCAACAGACTGGCAACTGATTCAGGGTGAACTTCAGGCTTGTTGGCACATCCTACCAACCTGGGACCATGTCACTGTTCCATTGCTTTGGACATTTAGAAAACGCTAGATCATGGTCTCACGCCACACATGTTGCCCTCGTCTGGAGTGGCTGAGTGTGCACGCTCATCACACGACCCCTGACTCTCACGGCGCACGTGTTGCCCTCGTCTGGAGTGGCTGAGTGTGCACGCTCATCACACGGCCCCTGACTCTCTTCATCTTGCCGGCCCGGCCTGTCTAAACTTGCATGAGATGCTTTTTTATTTTGCATAGATACCATCCCCTGACTTGGCCAACCGCAGCGACAAGCCATCCCATGGATGGATGGGCAAAGGGCCGGATGCCCTCAACCTGCTTGGTCCTCCAGGTGCCCCCGGGCCCCCGGGGGTCCCAGGTATATGCCGCTCATCCAAATGAAAATTCCCACAGGCACGTAACCCTTACTACTCCCATTCCTTACCCATCTGTGATCTGTGCTCTTGCACTACATCCCAGGACCCCAAGGAGAGAGTGGAGAGAAGGGTGAACCAGGCTCTAGAGGCCCTGCTGGCCCCCAGGGGCCACGTGGTGATATGGGCCCTATGGGTCCCGAGCCTGACCTGTCACACATCAAACGTGGGCGCAGGGGTCCAGTGGTGAGCTGCACTAATATATATTTTTAACTAATCTGGGGTAGTTTCCTTTCTTCTTACCCTGATTTTGCTCTGTGTTACCAGGGACCTCCTGGAGCACCTGGGAAGGATGGACAAAAGGTCAGTTTACCTTTCCGTGTGAGCAGAATATGTAAAGGAACTTCCTGGTCAGTACAGGGCACAGGTCCAGCTGTCCAAGTGGTGTGTGTGTACTGAATTAGCACAGAGTGTTTGTGTTTAACTGGGACAGCAACCTTAGTGTGTATTTTCCCACTGCAGGGTGAGAGAGGTTATCCAGGACCCAGAGGTCTAGCGGTAAGTCTTCCCTACACCTTCACATCTGAATGAGAGTCACTATTCCGAACTCCCTGTTAAATTTGGATTTTTTTACGCATCCTTGTCTTTTTCAATTTCCTCTAACAGGGACCCCCAGGATCGTTCGACTTTCTCTTGCTCATGATGGCGGACATTCGCAACGATATAATCGAGCTCCAGGAGCAGGTGTTTGGGAGGAAACGGGACATCACGCTTGAAAGCCCTCCCCACTCCTCCGGGGAGACGAGCTTTGCGGACTGGGGATCAGGGGGGGAGGATTTCCCGCTGGATACCTGACCCCCAGACCTGTAGTAACAGTGAAACAGACTTGGCATCCACTACGTCTGCAAGTCACAGGAGGTGACTTTCCTATTGCACACAACCCTAAATGCCAAATTAAGAGATGGACAGACAGCCCGTCTGCCTCGCTGCGTTTGTGGACACCTCGGACGCCTCTGACATTATGTCTGTCAAACTTTTCTATATGGCAGGTGTGTGAGAAAATAAGTTTTAATGGGTCTTCTGTTGGCAAAGTAGTTTTCCCTAGAATCTCACATCCTTGGGGAGTGAATGGCACTCGTGTTGTGTTTAGACTCCCGGAGATAAACATCTGTTACCAGATTGGCATCAAGCGGTTATGTGAATGAATGAAGAACCTTTGAGGTTATAAATATCTTCTCTCCTTTGGATTTCTTTGAGAGTTGCTACGTTTTGTCCTTGCCAGGGTTTGCTGGGTGTTTTTTCCTAGGAAGGAGCAGCTATTTCTGGGCTCAGAAAGACCCATGTAGGACACATGTTCTACTTAGGGCATAAAAACAACCAGGAAGAAAAAAAATACTTGTGCACAAGCCCTACTACCCCAAGTCACACATATTTACTGTCTGATACTCCCATGTCACCGCATCCGCATTTGATATATGTGATGGAAGAGAAAAGAGTCTTGGCAGTGTGATTTTATAACCTGCCCTGAGTGATTTTGGCTGGTAGTAGCCCAACAGCTTGATGGACCAATGGGAACCATTCTCCAGTATATGTAAGTCTGAAAGAGCGTATATCATCAAATTATAAAGGCTAAGAATGTGCATAACTGTAAACAGCAATAAAGTACTCCATTAATGTATTTAAAGTATTAAATAATCTATTCAATACTGCTAGGCCCAAATGAGCAGTGTAGGGGGGGGGGGTGCGTAGATCACATTTGAGGATCAAATTGTCCCCAAAGTGTAATAAAAACTGAAATTTCCCTACTTTTGGGGACATCTTTTGGGTGAATGCAATCAAAAAAGTAAAAATGCCAAAAGTCTTGTATTTGGGTTGGTTACTTATGGTTAAGTTTAGGGATGGGTAGAGGTTAAGGGTGTCGTGATTGGGATTAGGGTTTTTCCCATAGACGTAAATGGACGGTCCCCATTTAGATAGGTACACCAATGTGTGTGTGTGTGTGTGTGTGTGTGACTCCTATCAGTCTGTTTGACCTGCTTTTACAGGTGTTCCACTGTAGTGGCCAGCAGAGGGAGCTGTGTGTTGCGTGACAACCACAACCGCTGTTTACAACATACAACTCCCGAGTGATTCTTGTAGGTTATGTAATAGTTGTTGAACAATTCCATCTGATAAAAAAAGGCAACATGCAGGTCATGTACTTAATATGCGAAGAATGTGGCGGATGGGGTTAGAAGTGGTTTATTTCGGGAAGTCATAGATGCGGAACATTGCAACCTTTTTATTATGCAAACCTTTAGATCAGGGTACATTTTTTTCATAATTCTTATTTTTCTCCTAAAGGATTAATTAATAACAGGTCTGCAAATTATTGTTAATATATCCACAAAAATCCTTAAACCTATATGACACTGATTGTACTAGAAAAGTTGTCTTGAAATGTTAATAGACACATTTCTCTTTATAACAATGGGTGACAGCGATCCATAGCCGGTGGAACTGATTGACAGTCTAATTTTGACAATGACTGGTGACACCGTCCGACGATGAAGGCTGGTGAAAGTCTGGGCTTGAGGACCTTGTCATCCATCCTGACAGCCCCACCCCGTCACACACAGCTGGAGTGTCATTAAGTGACAAAGAATACAGTGAAAAAAAGAAATAATTATAAAAGCATGTGAGTGAAAGAAAAACAGCGCAAGAGTGAGAGATAGGGACTTTGGAGTTTGATTTTCCTTCTGGCCTCCAGATGGCGCCATTTAAGAAGAAGGTTTAATGGTGTCTCAGTAATAGTTTAATCAATCTTGCCAGTCAGTGCCTTTGAGGTAAAAATGCATTGGCATTTGTAAATGTATTCCAAAATTGATGTGAGAATTTAAAGGAAGGATGTGTTTACCAGCATGCTGTACAGTTGGAAAGTAGGGGACACTGGTGATAATTGTCGGAGGGGGTCTTCTGGCCGATGGCATAAACTAACCTGCCTGCGAAACTTAGAGTTCTGCAAACCCACGTAACTATACTTCAAAAAGATTTGTTTTCCTTTATATCATTTTTCAACATTTTATAAAAATGAAAATGAGAAAACTCAACAATTATCCCTGGTCACCCCTACGGGAGCGACACAGCGGGAAGAATCGAGCTTGTCGGACGGCTCTGAGTCCCTGTGGTGATCTGCATCGCCACGATGTTTTCCATCACTCCCTGTGAGATCGGAAACTGGGCCATTCCCGGAGAGATGTCTAGAGAGAGGAAGATGCAGCAGGTATTACCAGCATGCAGGCGCCCTGCCGCTTTGTTAATCCTTTTTAGACACGACACACATTCCTCACTGCCAGTGCAGCCGGGGCAGTCCCGCCGTACGCGCTGCCTCTGGCATTCCACACATGCCTGCCCATGGAGTGAAAAATGCAGACTGCGGACATGTGGGCGTACATGTCCGCAGGAGCACTGGCACGCACATACACACACGTGCGTGTGCTGCCGCCAGCTTCTGTTGCCGATCGCCTCCTGAGACATTTTCGGAAACTTTCCAGTAACACGCCTGTGGCTGGCCTCCCATGACCTCCTCTCACTTCCTCTGAGGTGCGGCTAATCATCCTCACCAGCCTCCCAGTGGAGCAGCTCCAAGCACGTCCCCTTGCTCCCAATCTGCTGCTCCGTGTCAGAGCGTTGACTGAAGTCACATACGGAGTTACTGACCCGGGGCTCATAAAAGCTTCATCCTTCCTTTCTGAAGTGATGTGAACTTCTGCTCCGACCGCCACCGCCCCCCCGCCCCCCAATCACGCAGCATTGGGAATCCAAATTGCTAGTTTGTGAGGAGGAAGGAGGAGAGAGGTGATGCTTATACAGGCAGTTCCCAGGTTAAGAATGTCCGACTTATAGGAAAAGTCTTACGAACAAAATGCTATAAAACCATTAAAAACTTTGGTTAAATAATGATGAATGCACGTATTACTTTGTGACGCTTGTAAAAACATTGTGCAGCTGTATTATTATTATTATTATTGTCGTTGCTGCTCTGACTTACCTACAGAAAGACAGACTTAGGGAACAGAGCTCATTCATAATCTGGATACTGTTTGTATCAAGTCCCCAGCTGCCCTGCTGTTCTGCTGGGTCCAGGACAGAGCAGGTCAGGGATTAAAAATCAACCCTAGACTTTGGGGTCTGCCAAAATACATTTTGCCAGGGGTGGGGGTGGCATGGCGGCTGATCTTAAGCACATTGGGGTGATTGACGTGGGGGAGAAGGAGCTGTACATATAAAAACGGAATAGATCGCGACGTCCTGAAGTTCCCCTCGTCGCGTGACCCAAGTTGTTAACCGAGACATGCTGAACAATGTGAGTATCTGTCATCGCATCGCAGTGCGCTAGGCAGGGTAGGTGTGACTCAAGTGCCCGTCCTCCTAATTGTCCCAAATTCACCAGGACATTTGACCCGTTTCCCAGTTTCGGAGGCGACGTTAAAATCCCCCACGTCTGTCACGTTCCGTCGCTCCGGCTCGTCCCGCACGCACAGGCTCAGGTGAGAACCGCACCGGTCAGTGCTGCCAGGCGGTAAATATTTAGGTGTATCCAGGGCTGAGCAGCAGGTACAGGAAGCGCATTAATCACCGGCGTCGATCACAGCCAGAGCATGCAGCTGTGAGCTGGGAGGCTGCTGTCAGGGCGCGAGGGAATATTCTCGCACGGCTGGGGGGCCCCCCCACAATACCCAGGCATGTCAGCTGAGAGGCACGGGCGTGGCTCACGGCTCGAGCGCTTTGACACGCTAAGCTCATTCTTAAATGGCGGCTGATTGGCTCGCTGCCAGGACGCTGAGGCCTGCTCTGGGTGGATCGCTGCCTTGCTCGCTGATAATTGGCTTGCCGGCTTGGCCGCCAAGAATACTCACAGGTGTAACGCAGGCCGCATGAACTGCGAAATGAATACAGAACAAGTGCAGTAGGTAACCATAAAGGACCATAAATGATAAACGAGCGGAAAATAGCACCAACTCAGATAAGCGACATCAAATTTACATGTGCAAGTGGAACTTTAATAGATCTTGTTTAAAGTGTCAGACAATTAAAATTCTAGCAGGATTTGTTACGCAATTCATTTTTGTTGAGGGGCCTAATTGCATGCGAGCAAAAAAACACCTGACATTTCATTAACTTAGCAGATGCTTTTATTGAAATTGACATGCTTATTTTTTGGAGAAGGTTGAGTCACTGCAGGTTAAGGGCCTCAGTCAGGGGCCCAGTGGGGAAACTGCACTGCTGGCTCTGGGATTGGAATCAGTGACCTCCCGATCACAAGCTTAGCAGCCCAACCTACTGAGCCACACACCAACCCCCCCAGCTTGCAGTACCAGTGCTGAAGATGTGATACCCGAAAGGACAAGGGAGCGTCTTTGCAGGGTCACTGGAGTCCTTTATGTCGCGGTTTGCCTTTCTAGTGCAGCCTGTCCTGGGCTGACATTAGGTGTGTCAGGAATGCTCAGAGCAGTGATTCCACTGCAGTGATTTGACTGCTGTGAGAATCAAAATGTTATACTGCTAGTGAGGATAAACTCCATCATTAAAAACACTGTCAGCACTGCATTCCTTAGATGTCTGAGGACTTCCTGATGCGGAGGCATCATGTGACTAAGTACCACTATCAGGGATTGTCAGGACACTCTGCACAGCTTCTCCGTCAGTATAGATGGGAGTGTGAGATGCCTACTGCTTCTTGAAATCCTGAACCATCTCCTTATTGCTCCTTAACGTTCAGAAAATGATCGTTTTCCTGGCCCATTTCTGACAAGAGCCTAACCTCCTGAAGGTGCATCACTGTCAGCGGCAATCAGGCCTGTGATGTTTATGACGGTGATAATATTATGTCTAAACACACAATTATGCATATACAGTGAGCTGAAGTCTTTGAATAGCATCTTTTATTACCCAAGAGACCTAGAGAGGTGCGATGTCATTTCTGTGAACCTGTTGTGGCAGAAACCTGAAGGAGGTCTGAGGTGACGCCTTTGCTGGATCTCAGTATCACCATCGCTTCCAGAGCCAGAGCTTCTGTTCATTGAGGCGACCTTTGCTACATTTTTTTTTTCAAAACCCGGCAAACTGTAATGATCTTAAAGCAGGTTTCTATATTATAAAGTTGTGAGCGCGTGTTGAGCTGGACACACAGCAACACATTGGGGGTTAATGGGCATTAATGACCCACTCAGCCGGCTCTGGTTTCACCTCCTCACCCGGTAACGCTAAAGACTTTAATGATCATTCCGGCCACCTTTGTAATGTCATTCGCCACAACAGCAAGCCGAGATAATTAACCTACCAGATGAACACGTCCGGCTGCTTCAGTGCCAAGGCTTCCTATTAACCAGACCTGCACACACAGTCTATCACTTCAGCTTGCTACTGTAGCCTGTCATAATCACTAAACACTAACTTTACGCACAAATAATGTCATCAATGCACATATATTTTACGTGACATGTGCATTATTTGTTTCATTTAGTCATGTATTTATTATGTTTTATATTTTTGCAATGTATGTGAGCTTGTTAATTAACACCTAAATTGCATGCATGCATACACACACACACACATATATATATATAGGTGTGTGTGTGTGTGTGTGTTAAACCAGTCCAATGCACATATACAGAGGACTGCCTGCTGCCAAGAGTACAGGAATATTTATTAGCAGAATAGTTGTGCCTCATTGTTGCCGCCACTGAGTCAGGAAGGAAGAGCTGTGACGAGCGGATTAGCGCCCTGGCGTTATGTAAACTCCCCTAGCCTGGGGCCCGTCGCCGTTCCACCTGCGCTTCCTCTGCGGGCCTGCAGGCTCCTCGCACGCAGGCTGGTGCGGCGGCGGGGTTAGGGGAACCGGCCCAGTGGGGGAGAGTGGGGGAGGAGTCGGCCTCATTCCACAGCTGAAGAGTGTCACCCCAGCTTGTGCCTCATTGCGTGACGAGGCCTCACGCATCATCTCGTCCCCTGTGGCTTCTCTTTTGTTGAGTTGTCTTGCCGTCAATAATAAATCTGCGAGCTGGGCCGTAAAAAGTCACCGCCATCTCCCTCTCTCTCTCTCTCTCTCTCTCTCTCTTTAGCGCTCTCACAGATTTCCCAGGTGAGTTTGTTAGCTGCAAACATTTTGCATTCCAATTAAATATTTTGCATTTGTAATTGTAATTGGATTACAAATTTTAAAAAATCTAATTTTGCATGAAGCAGGTGAACAAGTCATAGCGCAGCACATTAACTTTGCACCAATTCGATCTAAATCGAGGAACCAGAACCTTGTGGAAAAGCATTCATTTCTGTATCCCGGATGGGTTGGAACCAACATGGGCCCAGAGCATGACTACCTACCGTACGTTAACATCTAATAAAGAAGGACCCATGATTTGCCTGGGGTGCAAAAGTAATTAAAATGTGTAAATATCTTTTAATAAGCAACTCCACACCATGGTGCTCTTATCGAGTGTCACTAAGCTGGGTTCCATTAAGAATACAAGGTAAACACTAATAAAACAAAACAAATCAGATCACTACCACCACGTGTCCAAAGGGAGGCTGCTGGAGCCGGGGGCAGAGTGACTCACAGATATCACTCCCATTGTGCCCGAGTGCATCCAGGAGTGAATCCCGGAGTGAATCCCATGCTATCTACCATCTCTAGGTGAACATTGTACTTTCAGTTCTCCGTCTTATAGCGAATCGGAGCATCTTGCCCCCACAGCCAGGACATGCATGTTCGGGGGATGAAAGAAACGACAGACTTCAAAGCTCTCGATTACTGCCTACTTCCGAAATGCCTACCAAGCGTCTACAAAAATTCAGCTATTTACATTAAATGAATCAAGATTGTGCAACAGCTTCTAAATAATATTACCCCCCCCCCCCCCAAAAAAAAGCACCACCTTCTGGCTGTGGTTTTCAGGCTGCTTACAGTATGGGGTTCAGCAGAATTGGTCTTTTCCATTATTGGCCTCTCCGAATAACGATATACAGAAATTCTGGTCCGTTCTAGTGCCTCTATGACTATAGGGATGTGGTCGGATCCATTCCCTGAGACACCATATCGAATGACTTCTTCTGCCAAAATATCCTGGACAGCTGGCTACCAAGGAACTTCACATCAGGGATCAAAATCTCCTACTGGTATTACGGAATGTGAATGGCATCTTCTGCGGGCATTCTTCACATAGTATCAAGCATCCAGAAACAATAAGGATTTAAATTGCAAGGCATCTAAATCTCTTCAATAGTTGTATATAAAGGAACATTATATAATATTACCTGTAATTACAATCTGTAAGGGAGAGGACAGAAGGGTGTTAGGTGACTCATCAGTCACATTTGTTGTGTATTCTGCTGTACTTTTTACATCAATGTATTCTGCTTTCAATAGCAGCCCCACATCAGAGACCCCCCCCCCCCTCGCATTGCTGTAGCACCATAACAAATAGACCATACAATTAAAATAGAGTATGCTAATAATGCGAAGGTTGTTGGATCCAATCCTAAAGGGTACCCATAAAAATGCAACTTCTCTCTTTACTTTAATATGCTTTAGATAAAAGCGTAAGATTTTTGAGTTAAAGATATTTCATTTCACCCTTGAAAGTTCCCTCACAGGGGAGAGATCTTCGTTGGCCATGTCTGTTTTTATCTTCCACACCAGACGAGCAGTGTCTGCAATCGTTTTCTCAGAAGTGCTTTTGTTCCATACTCGTATCTTCCCAAAACTGGAATACCCATCTTGTTGTTTAGTGCACGGCAAATAATTATTCCCCACCTAACACCCCCTTCCCCATCACTCACATGACCACAAGTTTTTCCAACACAAGGGGTTTGCTCACCATCTCTCACCATTACCCATAATGCAGCCAAACCATCTTTGAAACTCATTTGTTCTCCACTTCTCATAGGGCTCCTCATGGCATTCGATGTATAAATATGCATGTACACATGACCAAAATTATTTTGCATGATATTGTAATGTGTAAACAGTCATACTTCCAATCTGTTCAGCTCAAAAGGGTGCAGCTGAATTTACGAATGTCTTCAGACTTGTTGTGTTCTGTACGTGTTGGACGGAGAATTTGTGGTGTATTCTGCAATATTGTTTATCGATAAGATTGTTTATATAGATGAACGGCTGATTATATGATCCTTTTCCAGGATAATTTTGCAAGCAAGCAGCAGCATGCACTGTTGTACAATCTGCACACGTTCACAATGGTTTTGCAACAGCAGTTTGTCTCCTGTCCCTAGCTGTCCAATTAGCTGTCATTAAAAGCACCAGCAGGTGACCTGCCAAAAGGGGGGAGGGATTTGGTTCAGAAACACAACCCAACGAGTTAGACCTGAAGAGGAGAACAGTAACTTAGGCCAGAGTATTTGCCACCTTCTTTCCCACATATTTACTTAAATATTTTCAGTTGTGGTTTATATAACTACGGTGTGTTTATGTTTCAAAACAACACCATATAAGAAGGAGTGGCTGGTATCCTGAAACTTAACGAGATGGAGAAGTAATCTAAACGGAAGCCATAAAAGTCGGAAGATCTCTTTCACAGAGTCAAATGATCCTGCTCCCATTCCAAGATAATCGTCGCCGGCCGGATCCTGAACACATGCAGAGACTGACGCACATGCGGCTTCCTCTGGTCCTCCGTGATTTTGCAATGCCAGAGATGTTCTAAGTAAAGCGGCTGCCTTCCATGACCAAGGCTTTGCTAGCCCATTGCGGCGGTCTGGTCTGGTGTGATATGCAGAGGGTAGTACAGGATGGGAGCCAGTACAGCCAGTACAGCACTGGAGACTGGGGCTGATGGTGGAGGAAAGATCCTGGGGTTCCCGGGTCCGTGGTGGAAGCAACGTCCTCTTAGCTGCCCACTGTAACAGCATTAAGCCAGAGTAACGGGCACCAGGGGGCATTTCCAGCACTGCTTCTCTAAGACACAAGAGGAGTCTCCATTCTGACCTGAAATACAACCTTGTATTTCATTTTATGTTTTGCCTGGTCAGCTTTAGTACATTTATAAATATACATCAATTCTTCCTGCCATTCAGGTGAGCAACAAGTTCCAAAAATACTTGGGACGGGCAATTTAAGGCTAGTAATCCGGTAAAATAATTAAATAATTGTGCGATTTGAAACCAGTGACGTCAGCAGGTGATTGTAATCATAATTTGGTACAAAAGTAGCACCCAGGAAAGGGCTAGTCCTTTAGGAGCAAGAATTGGCAGGGGAACATTAATTTGCCAACAAATGTGAGAAAATCATCGAGATGTTTTAAAACGATGTTCCTAAACGAGAGATAATGAGGCATTTAAATGTTGCACTACCACTGATGCATAATGTAATTAAAGGATTGCATGAAGGGCAAGGCCATAAACTTTAAGGTGAAGAACCGTGATCTCCAATATCCTCCCAAAATTGGTGCTGAATCAAGAACCGTCATTCATCTATAATCGATATAACCAACTACGTTGGCTCAGGATTACTTTGAAAACCTTTGTCATGAACTACAATAGTTAGTTATATCCAGAAATACCACTTTAAAAAGTTACTGTGCCAGAATGAAGCATTTAGCCATATCCAGAAGCACTGTCGACTTTCCTGTGCTGGGCAGCAGCTGGGGTTGCACCATTGCCGAGTGGAAACGTGTGTTGTGCTCAGACAAAGCAAAGTCTCCTTTCTTTGGAAGAATTGTACATCATGAGCTCTGCACCAAAGAAAAATACCATCCAGATTGTTACGAGCAACACGTCCAAACGCCAGAGTCTGTCGTGGTACGAGGTTGTGTCAGTGTATCAAGACGCCTGTGATGGCCCCATTAATGCTGAAAAGTACATAGATACTTTGGGCAATATATGTTGCCTTCAAAATAACATCTTTTCCAGGGATATGCATCTTTTCCATATTGCAATATGACAATGCAAGACCACATTCTGCATGCATTACAAAAGCATGGCTATGGAAGAAGAGGATGCGAGCACTGGTCTGTAGTCCTGACTTGTCCCCAAAAGAAAATGTATGGTGCATTTTGAAATGCAAAATGCAAGACTAGGACCCTATACTGCTGCACACCTTAAAACTTGCTTGCAGGAAGAATGGTACATAAGTACACTTGACATGTGTCATCACTTGATGTCGTCAGTCTCTAAATGTCTTTTAGCTGTTGTGAAAAAGAAAGGCAACATTACAAAGATGATGATTTACATTAACTGCACCTTCATAATGCCTTTATAATGCATTAGTAGAACATTCATAAGCAGCATGTATGAATACCGTAACATCCTAACATTATCAGCTTATATTTGTAATTAATGCATAATAAAGTTGAGGTATGTTAGGATGTTAGGGCATACTTACATGGTGTTTATGCATGTTCTACTAATACATTATAAAGGCATTATGAAGGTGCATTGAATGTACTATGAATGCAAAGGCTTTATAAAAGTGTAGTTAATGTACAGCATAACCTTACAAAGTGGCCAATTCTTTACTGCCCCAACTTATTCGAAATGCATTGCAACTGAAAATTTAAACATTTATTTTGGAAGAACGATGACATTTATGTGGTAAGACATCAAATTATTTTCTGGTGTACTGTTTTCAATGTAATGCAGGTGAAAGATAATTTACAAATCACTGTTTTCACTTTTCATTTTGATTTAACAGGCATCCCAACTTTTTTTATTTGGGCTTGTAGATATTGAAAGGAGCCAGTTGACTCCACAAGGTTTCTCAATTAAGATCAAACCAGCTCAGTCTGTCTTCCTTTTCTCAGGTGCTCCACGTGACTTTTTAAATCCCATGGAACAGATTCAAGTTAATCAACATAAAAAAAAAAAAGTCTTGCATCACCAGTTCTGACAGTAGCTTGGAAAGCCTTGAGTAGTGGAGGTCGGAAAACAAGTCCTGTACCTAGAAATAGAGTGTAAGTTTGATCTGTCAAAACAAACAAAAATAAACAAAAGACTTCCATCGTTGTGGCACATCGTTGCCTTTGTTCTTTGCCCAAGCTGCAGTATGAGAGCTCGCTGGTGGCGGTGCGGGTACAAGACACCCTCTGTGTGGGATGGGACGGACAGAGAGGCACGGCAAGACAATGCACACACACAGATACATGGCAGGCTGGCTTAAAGGACAGATGATTTATCACCCATGGCAGAAACTGGGCAAAGCTTGGCAGTGCCTGTTTGCGCAGCTTTTCACCGCGGGATAGCGACCCCGGGGCTACCGACGTTTCCGCCGCTGTCGCGCCACGGTGTTGGGTCCTTTTGAGGTGCAGGGACATGAGTGAATATAATCATCGACCCAGTCGACATGCCCACCAGCCAAAGACGACTTTGCATAGTGGCGGTGGGGGGGGTAAGGACGGCACGTTTGCCTATCGATGCCCATAAACCAAAAAACGAACAGCAAACAGAGCACAGCACTTTGCTGGAAACGGAATCTCAGTTGCAGAGATTTGTTTTTACTGAGAACGTGGGACCTGATCTCTGTCACATCCACATTCCTTGCTGTGTCAGGTGACACTGTGAGCACCTGCTCAGGGCCGTTGTGTACTGAGATGTGGCCAAACCTGGAATCAAAACATCTGTTCTGCATTTGAGCTGTTTAGTATAATGTTATGCAATGTGGGGGCTTTATCGTGAAGCAGGATTTTTTTGCTTAGCCGGACAACTTGTCAGATTTCAGGTACCCTGGTTTAAATGGCTTTTATCTCTGTTCGTTTTCATTCAGCCCAGACTACCTTAAATTTGACATGTTATCCGGCTAAGCAAGAAAGCCTGCTTCATAATACAAGCCCCAGGCGTGAGTATGCTGTTGGTAAATAATAAACAAACAAATTAATTATAAAGAAAAATCTAGAATCTCACTTTTCTTTTATTAGACCTCATCAGTCTAATTTGGTTTTGAGCAGTTTACTGACATAAAGAACAATAGCCATTCTTTTAAGAGCCACAGTGCTAATTAATTTAATCATTAATGGCTAGCACAGTGGTTCAGTGTCTGACACTGAAGCCTCGCTAATTCAGAGCACAGAGTTTGCATGTTTTCTCCTTGTTTGAGTGGGATTCCTCCAGCGGCCTGTAGGTAAATTGCCATTCTTTTGAGGTTGTACATCTGGCCACCGTTGGTATCCCTATGCTGTACCCATTACCTCCTAGGAGACGCTTCAGGTTCACTGTAACACTGTCCTAGGTGGCTCTATTCCAGCCAGCTAATGGGGTGCAGGATTCAATCAAGTTATAGCTTGTGGTATGAATGTTAAGGTGCCCTGAACATCCCATGCAGCTTTACTCTGCCATGCCTGTACTCGTTAGGTACAAACTGAGACTCTTGTAATGCTAAAATTGGCTATGCTAATGTTCAGGCTATACCTGCCTTCTGACTGTACCTGTGTTCAGCTTATACCTGTACCCATGTTATACCTGTGCTCAGGTTACACCTGGGTTCAGGCTACACCTATAATCAGGTTATACCTATATTCAGGTAATACATGTGTTCAGGGTATTCCTGCCTCCAGACTGTACCCGTGTTCAGGTTGTATCTGTATTCAGGCTATACCTGTGTTCAGGGTATTCCTGGCTTCAGGCTATACTTGTGTTCAGACTATACCTGTGTTCAGGTTATATCTGTATTCAGGCTATACCTGTGTTTAGGGTATTTCTGCCTTCAGGCTATACCTGTGTTCAGACTGTACCCGTGTTCAGGTAATATCTGTATTCAGAATATACCTGTGTTCAGGGTATTCCTGCCTTCAGGCTATACCTGTGTTCAGACTGTACCTGTGTTCAGGTAATATCTGTATTCAGAATATACCTGTGTTCAGGATATTCCTGCCTTCAGGCTATACCTGTGTTCAGACTGTACCTGTGTTCAGAGGCTCTGCTGCATCTCCTTAGCAGCCACTGTTTATTCTATCTGCAGCAGCCGTTTGTCTTTCTGACTCCTCACTTTGCCCCCCAGACTCCTGCCTCCCCATTTTGCCTGCAGTTAAGTTTCGGCTAAGG
Organism: Stomatorhinus ivindoensis; assembly: GCA_019775895.2. Lineage (NCBI taxonomy): Eukaryota > Metazoa > Chordata > Actinopteri > Osteoglossiformes > Mormyridae > Stomatorhinus > Stomatorhinus ivindoensis. The sequence continues at coordinate 13,268,267 of JABFEB020000008.1, read as the reverse complement.
ATTGTTTCTGGTTCAGAAGCCGTGGTTAACCTCATTACAATCTTTAAACACACTCTTTGAGATTACTCACAAGGGAAGAATTCACACACTGCGTGAAATACCTTACCCTTTACTCACCAGGTTGTGTGCAAAGTGAATGCTGCAAGATGATATAATGAACTGGGGGGTGAAGTGACTAGAGTAGACAAGGTTCCCATTGCATTATATGTATTTACCCTGTCATCTTTGTTCATTCTGTTATAGGCCCATATAAACTGTGAGACTCTGTAGGAGAGATTGTCTGCAAGCTATAGCTCTGCTAGTGCTGCAAACCAGTGATTTTGATCTGAAAGTGCAGCAGGCCAGTGTGTGAGTGCTGAGATACCAGTATGTCCAGTGCTGCAGGTTAGTGCATTAGCGCTGCATGTCTAGCATGTCAATTTTGCATGCAACAGTGTAAGTGCTGCAGGTCAGCATGGCAGTTCCGCAGGTCAGTGAGTAGATGTTAGATGGCTGTTATGTCACTATATCAGTACCAGTGATTGACATTGTGGTTCTGTCACCTGTGTGTTTTGCTGTCCACTGATCAGTTGGGAACATCTGGCTGAAGCTTCCATGTGAGATAACCATGCTCAAGGCTGCAATCAGTGCAGTGGTTCTGGTCAGCAGGCGATTGGTGCCTGTCTTGGAGCAACCCTAGAGCCCACTAGTGGGTGCCACTGGAGAACGGTGCTGCTCAGCTGCAATAAGAGTCCCTCAGCACGCTGCCTACATGACGGTCTCTTGGCTAGAAGGTACCAACAGATCTGAAGCAAATACAGGCATGGGAGCAGATACTCATGGAAGAGAGGAGTGTGGAAAGGCCATGGAGACCACAAAGACCATTACACAGACTGTCTGATTACTCAGAAGGGTGAGGAAGGGCCTTGTGTCTAACAGGAGTGGAGCAGAGCTGACCACTATAAGGGGTATTGTTGAGTGATGCAAAGCGGACCTTATGAAACTCTTTAAGTCGGTAGCTATGCCAGAGATTCCCAACTATGGTTCCTCAAGGGCCAAATACCATCAGCACCACAAAGTCAAAATTCACCAATCAGGAGAATCGATCGCTCTGTCCAGATTCAGTTGTATTTCTACCCAGTTGGGGTCTGCCTGGTGATCAGCACTCAGCTGTGTCTGTTTGCCAGTTTAGGCAACGTGGGAAAGTTGGAAAGGCTTTCCAAGTCGAAGAAATTCATCTACTGAATGTTTTGGGTGAGTAAAGTACCTCTGGACTGGCAAACAGGGGCGGTGGTCCCAGGAGAAACCAGAGTCTTGTAAAAATGACCAGTGTCTATGAGTCATTAGGTAGCACTGGGCCAGATGTTGGCCTGTTCCTATTCTTTGCAGGCACAGGACTTCCTGGGTTTTGGGGGGGGGCATGTCTCTGCAAATCACAGTGCATTTGGGGGGTTGAGGGACAACCATCTATCCATATTTCTCATTTTGTGCCCTGGGGTGGGGGATTTGCTGGGCTGGGGCAGGATGAGACTAAACAGCTGCCTTGACTTAGACGTCTGATTTAGGGGAGGGGAAACACCCAAGCGTAGATGTATATGTCATTACATGAAGAGAAAGTGCTCCAGTGTACACGTTTCTGCTGCATGAGGTCTCTGTGTGTTTACTGGCGGCTGTTTGTGTCTGTGAGCGTGTGTACATGTGTAAGAGAGAGTCTTCAGCTACAGAGAAACTTTGCAGGCACGTGTGAACCTACTTTCTAGATTTTGACAGCATATTCATTACCACGACAAAGGCAACCCAGTAAAAAAGTGTCAAACGGCGACACTATCTTACAGAATCCTACAGTACTACTTAATTTGTGCATCTAAGTTTCTTTTATATTCTTTGTGACGAGTTGCGATTCTCTATTTGTATAGATTCATATAAACACCAATACGCTGTATATTAAACATTGCATGCATATCTTGGTCTACACACGCATCTGCATCTAAGCATCAGTTTGATTTTTTTCCTAGAAGATTATCATAAGACTCAATCTGACTCCTACAATCCCAGCGTCCTTCACACACAATGCATGCATGCCCATCGCAACAAAATAAAACAAAATGTTTTCATTTATTGTTTAAGATTCTATTAAGAAAACAGCTTAGGTTTTTTTATTATTATTATTTGCATCAGCTATGGAGCGCTTCATGCTGTAAGCTCCAACACTGAAGTATAGAACTGCTCACCTACTTTGTGGTCACAGTGACTCTATTGGAAGAACATCAGTGGAACCACGAGGCACATCCTGGATAGGATGCAGAGACGTCCATCCATCTTATGGAAATTTAGGAACAGCAACCTACTGAAACGTCTTTTGCAGAGGAAACGAGAGAATGTAGAGACATTCACAGAAGAGACGGCAGCATTTAAACATGCCACTCTGTCCACAGAGCGCCACGGAAATACAACAGGACATGAACGTCAAACCAAAGATTTAGGAAGAAATGACAAACTGTGTTTCATGTTCAAAAATTTGCGCAGACGAAATGAAGGAATTATGCAAATTGCAAGTGTTTCTTAATTTGTTTGTTTATTTGTTTAAGGAAAGGATCTAGCGGATAGGACCAGCTTTAGTTTAGTTTAGACGTTGAGGTGCAGCCTCATCTGAGATACACGATTTCAGGTCCAATACGTCATAACATATGGGCAGGCAGGACAACGTCCCGTCTCACTGGAGTAAAGGAAGAGGCTTATGTTTCAGCCGCGTGTCTATACAGCAAACCTCACCGCATACAAAAAGCCATGTCTACATTGTTTCGAATGCAGTGTTTACACAGGTATGAAAAACGATCGGACTTTCTGCCCATAAAGAGTAACCAAGTCTAACGAAAGAAGAAAATCATTGATTTGAGCGAGCATGATACAAAGCCTTCCCACAGCACGAATATGGGACAAATTAATTACTTACTTGCGTTTTCTTAATACTTGCAGTTTTAAATAATATAAAACATCGCAAAATATAATATAGTTTGCGACAAAATTATATAAATTTGAGAACACAAGCTCAGGTCTGTACGCCTTCATAGCAGACAATCTGTTTATGCCAACTCTGTATTTGCAGGGCAAAAATAACAGGCGCTGATTGTTTTGATAAAATAGTGACCCGCAAAGCTGGCCGATGCCCCCCTCTGCAGCCCCCGTACACAGCCCCGCGACCCTTGGCACGGTCCGAGCAAACATAGTCCGCACGCAATGCTGCGATCGCGGGACAAATCATTAACTCGCAGGAGCGCTTTTTAATTCGTGTACCGTGGCATGCAACCACCGACTGCAGAGGTGTGGAGGGGAAGGCAGAGTTCATTTGTTTTATGCCCGGCGTGTTCTGCGTGTTAAGAATAGTCGTGCATTCTTTCGGTCCCACGCCTCTTTTGCCGCACGAGTCCCTTTCTTTTCTTGAACCTTTCCAGCTATCCCAAACTGTCTGAGTCAGCGAAAAGAAAGCCGTTTGGCACCGCAGTGTCCGAAAACGCGGGAGGTGACAGGAAGATGAATGGCGAGATAGACGTGTCCGCACGCAACCATTGTTTACACGGAGAGTGGAATGAAAGTGGCTCGCGGAAAGAAAAAGAGAGACGCGGCGTCGCGTGTTTCAATAGACTGGTCACAGTGGACCGTCAGATTGACCATGTTCATATATTGATTAAATTTTACGTTGAACTCGAATCAGAATGATTTTGAAATGCCTTGGTGATAGTTTGCGTGTTTGCAAAATAGGTTCAGAGCGTAAGATCATGAACTAATCTAGATTAGCCTGCTGACCTTATCTTTCTCCACTTCTCACGCTCCGAAATGTTTTTCCCGGTCCTATCTAAAGCAGTCTTTATCTTTTCCCTGTGGATAATTTATACACGCAACTCCCGAAGCCTCTTTCTCCTACCCTCCAGTAGTAAAACTCAAAATTGGAAATGAATAGTCCCTCACTTTTTTATCTCACACGTGGGAGCAAACAGAGGCTGTCAGAAGACAGTGGGATTATTTTGGAGGGAAAACGACTGGTTGTTTTGTTGATGAGATGACTGCTTTGGTTAGTGGGGTAGTTCTGTAGAACGGAATTATTCTGTGCAGTCCGGAGGTTGTTTATGTGGTACTGAGAAAATTCTATATATTAGTGGGATATTTATATACAGAGGTGGATTGAGTAACTGAAGACCATACTTGAGTAAAAGAAGATATTCTGTAATAGGAAAATGACTCTGGTACAATTTAAAAGACACTAAACGAACCATAAATATTCCATGTCTGGGGACAATTAAAAAAATAGGTCAGCCATGCAAAATGTAATGAGTAAAAACCATTTTCAATAGAAATATATTTGAGTGAAAAGTACAGATATGCATAATTGTAGTTGAGTAGAAAGTGAAAGTTGCTAATATTTTTAGTAGTTGAAGTCAAAGTTGCCAAAATAATACATAAGTACTGCAACGAAGTACAAATACTCATTTACTATACACCACTGAATATGTTTCGTTGAGGTTTCTCGATGGGCTAGCGGGAGGGTTCAGAACCTTCATATCATATACAAGTTTTCATCATATGTGTATATGATATATATTTTGGTATGCCTGTCTGCACTGGGATTATTAATTATCTGTCCCTGCCAATAAGGGTAGCAGCCAGAGTAATTTTCACTGGCTATATTTGCACCCCATATATAGCCAGATACCAAGTACTTCATATGAAATGCTTTCTCTAAGGGTACAACAGCAAACCCATCCTTGGACTTAAACTGTCAAACATTTGACTCTGTGTTTAATTTTGAATAATCCTTAATCATGCGCTCCTTCTGTTTTATGGGCTTTAGAATAGAATAATACATAATATTGCATTCTATTTACCAGAATGAGTTTAGTCTGTAATGGTGTCAGAAAACACATATTTTAATAGATGTTAACAAGACAGGCTGAGGAATACAATAACCTAAAAAAACATCATCGGCAGTTAGCAATACACAAATAGGGAACACTGCAAATTATTACTAATATGAATTAAAAGTGTGAATTTCGGTTAGTAAGTTTTCTTGGAAAATGTATCAGTTGAACAAATGCTTCTATAAAGGTTGTTCTTGTCTGTTTTTGATGTTATGCATTTGATGTTGTTGGCTATTTCATGTCATTTGCTAAGGTTACACTCTTCCAAAATAACAAACGAGCAACAACAATGGTGCCAAAGTCCAGCCTTTGATGTGGTTCACGTTACAGTTAAGATCTGTGACTAAAGAGCCTGCTTCCCACTGTGTAGCTACACGCGAATAGAAGTCACTGCACTGTATTACTCATATGATTCTAGCTATTTCATTAAAAAACATAAAGGATTGATTAAGCAATAGACCAGGAATCTTAGTTAATGTTGTGCCAAAAATGTTGATAGAATCTTGCCAACTTTCCTCATTAACTTATGGATAATTATCCAGGGTGTATTCAGTTCAAGGTATTAAAAATAGCATTTTAAGAAAGTCGCTGTGGATTTATGAAAGGCAAATCTTTTCTGATTTCTTGGAGCATGCAACAAAGACTTCTGACAGAATAAAAAGAGATACATTTTATTCATGTAGATTCATATCCAGTATACTGTAGTTCCACATAATAGACTAATCCGAAAATTAAACAGAGCTTGTAATCCGTGAAATACCACAGGGTTTGTGTTGGGATCATTGTTTACTCTACATAAATGACATAACAAATTGGTCACGTCTGCATATGAAACAGAGTCATTCCCAGCAGAATGTATGGCTGAAGACTTACAAGATGAGACGTTTACAGAGCAGTTAAACCTGAACGAGGACGGTAATCCGTTCGGGAAGTCGGAACGTGCGCTGCTGCTGCCGCGGCTGCAGTGGGATGCGGACAGGAGGGTAGCTGAGGCATGGTAGCTGAGGCATGGTAGCTGAGGCATGGTAGCTGAGGCATGCCTCCGTGTGCATGTTATGGAACAGAACTCATATGCAGTCACACTGGGGCCATTAAATATATCACTAATGCCCCCCCCCCCAGAACTGTGTACAAATGATCACCTTGCATCTCATAAAGGATATTGTTTCTGTAGTGAGTTGAGCTCCTAAAAACAACAGACTAGACATGCCAAATTACCTTCTGTTACCAGGTTTGAATAGACAGTGCCAAATTTATTGTACGCTCCTACCTGAAGCTTCCTACCACACATCCGAAGACCTGAATGAAGGTCTGCTGTCAACAGCACTCTATGACATTTCAAAAGATACTGTAAGACACTCTATCTGTCATCTTTTTGTGTGATAATGTTCTTCTCGAATAACCACAAATTTTGCCGAAATACAGTTGAGAGAGTCAAGTGAACCAATCCCTGGAGCAGCTGAGGTTACGGTCCTTGCTCAAGGCCCCAACAGTATAATGACTCCGCCAATCACAGGATTTGACCCATCAATCTATCATTGCAGACATTACAACCATGAGAATAGCCGACAACCATGACAGAACTAAGCACTTGAAAGTAATGGAAATGGAAGGATGAGCAAATCCTCTAAACCTTTAAAAGTTAGTTGAGGATGGCTTGGTGCATTTGTACAAAATCTTAAGTTGGAAGTCATTCACCCTAACCAAAACTCCTCTATCAGTTCAAACTTACATGGGCACACTATAGTTAAGAAATTAGTTATTAACCAATTTTATTTCTTACCCCAAAAGCTAAGTTTGGGCTTTCTTACAGTATAGTAGTGCCAGAGATTTCGCTCAAATTTCACCCTGGATTTATTTTTAATTTTCTTTATTTAAAGGTTTATGTTCTTTAAAAAGAGCTGATGAAAAAACAATACAGTTTTTCCTAGTTTTAAGCTCAAGTCCAAAATACCCCAACCTCCACAGAACAGACATTACACACAGAAACAAGTAGAGAAGCAAGACTGGAATCGGGATGAGATCTTTCCCCTGTCTTCAGAATCAATCAGCATCCGCTCAGTTTGCACTCAGTGAGATCCCCTTTGCAGGACTGAGTGCATTGAAAAGCTGAAACATTTGAGATGTGAAAAACCTTGTGGACTGTGTACAAACACAAGGCTGCAAATGCTTCAAATTCATTCATCCACCCATCTTCCATAAGCTCTTATCAAGCTCGTAGCCAGAAATAAATTTTGTGGGGGGTCTAGTAACCCTTAGTATATTTTGCTATCTGGGGGAGACGTCCCCACTGGAGAATTCACCAATGGAGGGACTTAACCAAATTTCAAGGGGGGGGGGGGTTCAGACCTTTAATTTTACTACTGGCCTATGTTTCTGGCACTTATCCAGTTCAGGATATTCTACAAATTCAGCTGTCATTAAACAAACTGGCCATAGGGTTTTCTGCAGCAACGGCAAAGTCTGAGGTACAGAAAAACCAAGGTATACATCAATACAGATTTGAGGTTATGTAACTCAGCGGGCAACCCTCCTTTATGAATACATTTGTCCTGTTCTGTGAGTTCCAGATGGACTTTAACACCGTAGTTATTGGCAACTTGGTTGTTGCCTATTTTACATAAGTGGGTTTCATGTCTACTGCCTTCACTTACCAGGCTGTATTTTACTACTGTTTCTTAGCACTGTGCTGTTCTCATTCACTGTGCTGTTCTCATTCACTGTGCTGTTCTCATCCACTGTGCTGTCTCTGCTTTCACGCACCGAGAATGGCTCCAAAAAGAAAAGAGAATCATTTAACGTATTTCATTTGTCTTTTTCAATTTGCCATATATCATTCCATATTGGCAATTTATCATGCGTAATTACAGTTATATACCTTGCAAAAATATTCGTATCCATGTAATAGTATCCATACATATAAGTTTCATTTTCTTCCAAAAACCGAACGCTTTAACTTAAAGTAATTACTGGAAACGATCTTTTTTTTGCCGATAGTAATTATATTTTAAACGAAACAAAATATCTGCAGACTGCGGCGTTAAGTCACAAGAACTCATTCTTTCATGGAAGCAACTTTGGCAGCAGTTTCATTGTCCCTGTCATTTTCTCACGTAGCTATGGTGAAGTTTTTCCACATTAAATTTAAATGCTGATTTAACCTCTGAGACGTTATTTGGTAATAGGCCTATAAATTCCATGCATATATCGTTCATCCAATTCACATCAGTGTTCTGACAGGCTATCGATATGGTTGTGGATAGGCTACTGAACTATATGTCTGAGGTAATACATGTATGAAAATATATAAAAATGAAGACCTCAAGATTAAAAGCACTGCAGTGGCGTTTGTTTAACCATGTGTGTTGTTTTGAAACATCATTGTCATTTGGTTTCTTTAAAACAATGGACACTATTGCGCAAGATATCGTGACAACCTGTCATTTGCGGCACATGACAATACCATGCACGAATAGGAAGAATCACTTGTTGTTAAATAAAAAATAAATAAAATAATGATAATAATAAAAACTTCCAAAATCTATTTTGAGGTTTCCAGAAAGAACTCGGATGGATGTTCATATGTATGAGCCATCATTTTTACGATCGACTTGAAATCGGGATTGATTTTGGAATAAGTGCCAACATTTTGTAACAGTATAACGGCCGGATTTTAACAAGAAAAGAAAAGAATATAAAAGAAAATTCACTTGTCCAGTGAATTCGGTGCATGATTTTTATCACATAAAACGTTTTTAATGCAATCTTACGATGCACCTTTTTGGAACTGTCCATGGTGCATGCTCGGTAACCATGTGTGTTAATCAAAACATGAATTAGTTTGCTAACTGTGAATAAATGCACAATTTATTTTGTCATTTACGGGTCTTTCGTTTTCTCTTAATTACCAAAAGTCACTTTCGAAGGAGGGGGAATTGCCAAGCTGCGTATTTAAGCATTTTGATTTCGCCGTGCCTCGCATACCTGCATAATATCTGAACTATAGATTGCCTACTTACAACCCCCCCCCCCCCCCGATCGCCGTATTTACAGAAGCCGTGGCGCTCAGATATGTTCTCCTCCTTGTGCCGGAAAAAGTCTCACGTCCTGCAGCTTTTGTTCTGTGAATTTGTAGACCCTTGTGTCTTTGCAGGGGCTGCTTCCGCCTTCGCGTGACTGGCCGGACTGCTTTCTCACGCAAACTCCAGGGCTAGAGACACGCGCCTCTCCGGTGCTCCACTGACGGATGACATAGTGACAGCTAAGCAACTTCTCCGATGAAACAAACTCGTCGATTCAAACACCATTCACTTTGATCTGGTGGTTTTAAATTGTCAATGAACAAAAGCACTTTGCGGATTTTGTGTGTCGGCACCTGGGTTCTACTGAGTATACTGGAGTAGTCACTGATCTTCTAAACATAGTCTGCGCACAAAACAAAGTAGAAACGCTTCACAAAAAGTTGAAATAGTGAAACTTGTCTTTGAAAGTAGATCCATTAATATATTCATAAATAAAATACTGAAATAAAAATTCTAGTATTAAAGACGAAAAATTCGATAGGCTTACATGCAAAATATACCGATTATTCTATTTAATTAATTACATCCCATAATCAACGCATCTTCTAATGCTGATGGAATACACGGTTGCGAGAATCTAAGACCTATCTCAGGCAGCAGATACGTCATTTAAATTAAAGATGTAATTTATGTCAAATCTGTACTTAGCTAAAACATCCCTAAGGTTCACAAGATGCGCAAACTATTTGACCTCATACATTTATCGATGCGTAAAAACCATTAAACAGCATACATATATATAATAATGAAAAAATTATGGTATATTTAATATATTCTTCAAATTCTGTTGGATTAAAAAAGAATCACTTTAAATATAATTAAACAACGACTGGTTTTATTGTTGAATACTTCTCATAGATAAAACAAAATTTCATTCACACTTTATTCTCATAATCAACGTTCATTAAAAATCTATTAAACATTTCAAAATTGGTCATTCTACTGTAAATGAATACATTCTTAATTTAATAAAAGTCAATCTAATATCAAATTAGCATTGATACATTTTTTTAATCATGAAATCTTTTTCTTTGAACCCCCCCCCCCCCCTTACAGCCTCCCTACTGTATGGGCAAATTTATGAATACATTTAGTAATTTAGATTACTCAGATTTTAGTATTTGTTGCTTATTTGTTAAACCATTAGAATGCAATATTTCCATACGGTAAATATATTTTGAAACGTAGCCGAGGTAGGCCTCTATTCTGCCTTTTCCCCCTTTCGGTTATTTTTTCTTTGCTTTTTTTCTACTGAAAAGAAAACGGTGAAATAAATTCAGCTGGTCTTTCACCCCTGCGGTGCTGACAGGGTAACCCCCCCCCCAGCATCCTTAACCTGGGGTTGGGCAAATGGGGGATGGGGTTCACAATCCGCAGTGCTCTCACGAACATGGGCAGATATTTAACCCCTAGCGTCGCCCGCGCAAGGGCGCGTTACGCTGTCATTAAAGTTTAACTTAGACATTTGATTTAAAGTTATTATTTTATATATATTATTAGATGGTCTTCAGATTAGAGGAGCGAAACTTGCCATATTATTTTATTAGAAATTTGCACTTTCCTTTAACCTTCTCCGTTTGTGAGTTGTTACAGCAATTAAACTATAGAGGCCTTTTGGGATTGCGTTAAGTAAGCTACTTACTGGTTATTTTATTACCGTATATTTATTTTATGTTTTTACTTTTGGGTGCATTTGCAAATTCGATTTGTCAATCTGACAACAGAATCAGTCGCTTTCCCAATAATGGTAAACAGCCCAGTGTTACGCATCCTTTAATTAGAACAGACTGAAACAGTATTAAATGCAAAAAGGAAGCCCATTTCAACTTGTTCGAAATACTTCAGATGTATTGGTTGTAAGACAACGCTTTATTGGTTAACATGATGAGTGAGATTTATCAAGCTGTCAGAAGCCAGTCCGCTAATTACAAAACACTCCGGGCTAAAAGTTCTCCCTCCCGCATACACACCTTTGCACGCTATCGTCATCTTTGCACGAAAGCAGTATTTGTCAAGGGGATCATGTATTTGAAAAGGTGATTTATATTAATTTTGTTAATTAACATCGAATAGTAGTGAATTGCTTATATACTTTCTCTAATAAAATATTAGGCCTACATTAATCCACAGTGATTTAGTTGACCAGTTAACGTATATATGACGAGCTTCCTCTGATATAAGCAAAGCTTCAATTTTTAATTTATATGGTTTCATTCTTTTAAATATGTGATATAGTACGCTACTCGAGGAGTTTCGCAAGTTTAATCACGCTTAAACACTCATTGAAGCAGTCCTGAATCGATTAATTGTAAATATAATTACAAATAAGTGGAGTTTATAATAAATAAATTTCAGGACTGTATATGAAAAAAAGAACGTTATTGTTGATATTGTTAATAGGGGTTGGCAGTAGCCTATATTTTGGATTTGGTTTAATGTCAAACAAAGTCTGTGAACCTCGTTCTGCTGGTGTCTGCTGGGAAGAAAAGAAAGCAGAGGTAAGGAAAACTTTCCTTCTGAGACATTTTTTTTCATTTTGCAGGCAGTTAATGCCTTTTGTTGTGCATTAGGCCTACATTTTGTATAGCTGTGGTAAATATTATTATACGTCAAAGAAATTAACATCAAATGTTAATGTTATGAGGTCTATTCTTATAAGGCTTAATATTTTTGGAAAATACCACTTAAAAATAAGGACACTGGATCATTTTAATTTTAGCACATATACAAGTATGATTAACACGTATTATTATTTTACTTACTTAAAGAGAGTAATCAAATATCAAGACGTAATACCGCACAATCTGTCAGCACTGCGTGCCTGAACACGAATCCAAATTTAATACGTTCCCCGTTTTCAGAAGTATTGCTATAATCATTTGCCGTGCGAGGATGTAATATCTTCCTGAATTGCCGCCTCCGCCGTAGTTTAGTTGTTTTAATTACCCCTCTAGTTTACACTATATTCAACTGCGCAGCCGATCTCTGAATTCTAGCAGCGAGGACTTGCAGTCTCGACGTCACGCGGGTTATGGCCAATAGAATTTAGGAGCGCTCTATAAAACAGAAGTCCGTCTTATCACCAATTCACCAGTCTAACAGAAAACTAAAAGGTTTGGGTATTCACAAACTTCCTTAAGTAGACTTCGAGACGAATTTTAACATCGCATTTGAACTGCTGATATCGATATTCGAAGGTAATAATTTTTTTAAAACTTGCTACACTAAACAGCTCTGGAAATCAGTAATAATGGCAGTGCTATAGGTTATAGTTACGGCGCTGGTGTATAATATTGCCAGTTTTGTATAACTTTTTATTTGGTTGCAAAACTTTATATATTCTTCAAAAATGCAATCGTAATACATTGACGTAGCTGTAGTGTTTATTTAAATTATTTCCATTTCATTTTGTAAGGTGAAATAATTGAACTGGAACTATCTAAATGCAAAATGTTTCAAAATGAGTTAATCGGGCATGCAAAGTAACTGGGGAAGCTCGCTTAGCTGAAAAAGCATGCTCTAAACGTATAGTGAACGCGGAGCGAGGTGTGTAAAGACAGATTACAGCATGCGCAGAGCCATAAACTGGAAAAACTACCAGCTGCTTTTCCAAAAGCAAGTTAGTAATATACGGCCTCACAGACTCCTCCCTGTGTAGTTTTTTTATACTGGGGTGCGTTCCATGGTTCATGCAGCTCTCTTTCTAAATCCTCTGCTTTTTTGCTCCCCGTAAGATGCAATGTATTCTACATTTTTCATTCAGAGGTATATGTGTGTGTGTGTATATATATATATATAAAGCATATTTTGCATGACATATTTCTTTCATTCTATTACTCTAGGTTTGGATCTTCTGAGGGAATAAGTCACTCCTGTCAGAATGGGACTAATGTTTCTCCCACTTCTTGGCTCAGTGTCAGTGTCCGAGAGCCTTCTCGCCATGGTGACAATGTGCGTGGTGTACCTACTGCTACAAGTCCTGTGCAAGAAGGTCCCCAAGGGCCTGCAACGGCTTCCGGGCCCGAAACCGTTGCCGATCATCGGGAACGTGCTGGAGCTGGGAAGGAATCCCCACCTGAGTCTGACAGCCATGAGCGAGCGTTACGGCCCCATCTTCCAGGTCCAGATTGGCATGCGCCCCGTAGTGGTGATGGGGGGGAGCGATGTAATCCGGCAGGCACTCATCAAGCAAGGGGAGGATTTTTCTGGCCGACCAGACCTATACAGCTTCCAATTCATCAACAACGGGGAAAGCCTAGCCTTCAGCACAGACCAGGCTGGGGTGTGGCGTACCCGGCGTAAGCTGGCAATGAATGCCCTACGCTCCTTTTCCAACATCGCGAGCACCACCTCCAGCTACTCCTGCATGCTAGAGGAGCACGTCTCCAGGGAGGCCGAGTACCTGATCCGGCGGATCAGCTCCGTCATGGAGGCCAGCGGCAGCTTTGACCCTTTCCGTCACATCGTAGTGTCCGTCACCAATGTCATCTGCGGAATGTGCTTTGGTCGCCGCTACAGCCATGACGACCAGGAGCTGCTCAGTTTCGTCAACCTGAGTGACGAGTTTAACCAGGTGGCGGGCAGCGGTAATCCTGCTGACTTCATTCCCTTCCTGCGCTTCCTGCCAATTGGCACCATGAAAACCTTCAAGGACATCAACATGCGCTTCAACGCCTTTGTAGAGAAGATCGTCAGAGATCACTACATTGACTATGACAAGGTTTGTGAAAAAAGGCAGTCACACCTAACTGGTCCTTATTCACATTTTTTGACATCATACTCAAAATTCACTGTTTCATATCCTATGCTTTCTAGAATAACATCCGTGACATCACCGACTCACTCATAGATCACTGTGAGGAGAGGAAATTGGATGAAAACTCAAATATCCAGGTGTCCGACCAGAAGATTGTTGGCATTGTCAATGACCTCTTTGGAGCCGGTATGAGACAACTGACCCTTTTTGTATATTTTGACTCAGTTGTGTTACATAAATTGCATCATATATCTCAGGCCCTATAATTTGGCTTTGTTTAGTCAGGCCCTGTGATACTGAATAGCTCAAAATAAATGTTTTGTCTGTGTTGTCCCTCAGGTTTTGACACTGTTAGCACTGCACTATCTTGGGCAGTTGTGTATTTGGTTGCTTACCCTGATATCCAAGAGAAACTCTACCAGGAGCTACGTGAGTCTAACTAAATATTAACATCACCCATTGCCTTTCACTGTAACCATCTCTTCATGAACAGACCTCATCTGATTCTGTGTCTGATACTTATGTTCCAATTCTACCCCCATCCATTTGCATCTGCAGAGGAGAAAGTGGGAATGAATCGTACCCCCTGTTTCTCTGACAAGGGCAATCTACCCTTCCTCGAAGCCTTTATCCTGGAGATCTTCCGCCACTCTTCCTTCCTACCGTTCACTATACCACACTGGTAAATAACAAATACACCGGAATCCTACTTGGTTGCAATATCATGTGTTCCAGCCACCAGAGGACGAAGAAAGGTTCTGTAGATTATATATTCTACCTTCCACTGCATATTAATGACATTTAAGTAAATATTAACCTCATACACAATACTATTTAAAATAAATAATGCTGACACTTTTGGTTTTCTATCCAGCACTACTAAAGACACATCTCTCAATGAATATTTCATTCCCAAGAACACTTGTGTCTTCATAAACCAGTGGCAAGTCAACCATGACCCGTAAGTATCTCTGATCAAACATACCAGAGTACGTACAAAATGTACAAGATTAAGTCCCAAATTCCAGGAAGGAAGGAATGTGTTAGGTACTTCATTAAGTGTTCTGTATGTCCTGTGTCTATCAGAGCATTATGGAAAGATCCTTCCTCGTTTTGCCCGGAGCGTTTCCTGAATGCTGATGGAATGGCGGTGAACAAGCTGGAGGCGGAGAAGGTGCTGGTGTTCGGCCTGGGGAAGCGGCGCTGCGTTGGCGAGTCTATCGCTCGTTCCGAAGTCTTCCTATTTCTGGCAATCCTGCTTCAGAAGCTGCACTTTCATGGGAAGGCTGGACACACCCTCGATATGACACCAGAGTATGGCCTCACCATGAAGCACAAGCGGTGCCAGCTGTGTGCTACTCTGCGGCTGTGAGCCCGTAGTAAAGGAAAGCGCCCAGTGTGGGAAGAAAACCCTTTAGTTTATAGAGCTCATGCCAATTCGAGAATTGAGCCTCGTCTAGCTGCTTCAGAAGGTCATGTTCTGTTTTAGATCTGAATGGACAAGTTAGTCCAAACACTGAACAGTTACCCTATAGATCTTCAACAAGTAATATTTCTTCTGATTACAAAGCATTTTCATCTCAAAACGGAGACATGCATTTTTATTATTAGGTGCAGTTGAGTTGATCTTGACTCCTGGCAACCATATAGGAAGCGAGTCTCCAGAATGCCTCCTGTTTGGGTCTTCCCCGTGGCCTGCTCGTTGTTGTGATGGAACAGAAGTGTAGGATGTGACAAAGAACATGTGCAATGTTATCAGCATGGATTGTATTAAGGCCTAATTGTCCTCCGGGGAAGCCTAGTAGAAGGTGCCCTGCTGCAATATTACAGGGATAATTGGCATTTTCAATTAGCAACAATATTACACAATCTTCGTTGCCTAAATGACCTACATAGTATACTGGGAGAGTAGCAGTGTAACTCCTTTGGAATCCCAAGATACTTCTTTAAACATCAAAACCGAATAGCAGTATCATTCTGTCTGCATGGTTTTCGTGTTGTATGATCACTTCTCTCTGAAAGTGTTGCATGATTTAAGTGACATCAGTACTACTGAAGCATTACGCAACTGCTGAAGACTGTAGAAAGAAGAATGTTGGTTGTCTGTAACAGAATGTTAGAAAAAGAAGTTAAGAAGTTTATCATGAAAAATCACATCCAGGAATAATTCTTCTGAGTTTATTTAATCTTAATTAAAAACATAAGCTAATTTTACTCTAGATACTTGTATTGTAAAATGTGATGACTGTATAGTTATGTACTTATAGAGAACTATGATAGGTAACTATATAAACAGGTTACTGTTCAGGAAATACAGCTCTGGAAAAAATGAAGAGACCTCTCCATATTTTAAAAAAAAAGAACATTTGCATTTTTTAATCTTGGCTTAATCCTGGTTCTGGCAGAAGGCTACACGGCTGGTTACTTCCAAGGTCAGAACTTCTAAGACAGCAGCACAGAAGAACAAGATGGAACAGAGACACTGGCAGCTAGATAGAGGGCAGAAGCAGCTTTCTAATGGGAGAGATGATCGTCAGCTTATCCAGCAGTGCCCCATGAATGGGAGGATGACATCAGGTGACCTTCAGAAGGAATGGGGAACATTAAGTGGAGGTGTGAAGTGCACTGCTAGAACAGTTAATATCAGGCTCCTAGAAGCAGGACTGAAGTCTCAAAAAGTAAGGAAGAAACTTTCCATTAATGAAGAACAGAGAAGAACCAGGTTGCAGTTTGAAAAAATATATAAATATATTATTCAGACGCACACTCATAAATTGAGAAATAAGTAAAACAAAAAAAATGCTGTGGTCTCATAATTTTTTCCAGGGCTGTATATATAACATTTTTTTACTACAGCTCTGTGTTTCCAGGACGCTGAAGGTTTTTAAACTGTATTCTTAAATGGTATTATTTTCTGCTCATTTTAATGTCAGTCATTTTTAAAAATCAGCAATAAAGGACTGACTTATGATTATTCTATTCTGATTCCACAGGTGTAAAGAGGCTAATTGTGTATAGTTGTTCCCTACAAGCATTGTCATTTTTTACGTAAGACAAAAAACAACTAAAACACGTTCATTTTTATCTCTTGTGCCTGTTTCATTTCCTTCAGTGCCATATTAAGAGGAGTCCAGAGACATGCTATAAACAGGTGATAATGTGTTTATGTCCTATAATGGAGTGATATCCTGTCCAGTGTGTTCGCCTTATGCTACCTGCAATAGGCTCCAGTCCAATACATACAATCGTGCTGGATAAATGTTTTGCACATTGTGTAATGCACATTGTGGTTTCAAAATTGCAGAATGTGAATAACAACATATTTGCATTCATTAAAAATGAGAGTACTAGAATCAATTTCTTTTTTGAACATAAATATACATACTTACCAAGCAGCGCCTTGACGGAGTGGGCAAAACGGAGTGCATGTTGAAATACTGTTTTACTAATCTGAAACTGTGTGCAGTGCAATATTAGACCCTTCTTCAAGAATAGCAACCAGTTCTGTGGTGGGATTAAACAGGTAGAAATCTACGTTAAGCTCTACACTTCTTAACTTCCAGGTAATCCTTCTGAAGGTAAGCAGGTTTGGGCCTGGCCAGTTTTTGGATTGGAGGACAACCTGGAAAGGGTTGCTGCTGGAAGAGGTGTTGGTGTGGCTGACAGGTCCATCCTGTGGTCTGTGTGGATCCCAGTGCCCCAGTGCAGTATAGCCGTAAAAATGGTGTTGTGTTTTGGATGAGATGTAAAACGAAGGTCATAAAAGATCCCTGGACATCTTTTGAAAGAGTAGGGGTGGTACCCTGAAGTCCTGGCAAAGATTGTCCACTGTGGCCCTATCAGATACGGCTTCCTGATCATCCTCTTTATGTACCTGGTGAATTCTCTCCTGCCCCTTCACAATCTAAGCTACTGTACGGTGAGCAAACTGGTGCAGAATGCTTGCCATCACATCATCCAGGTGGATGCTACACAGTGGTGGTGGTAGAAGTGGCTCCCCATTGGTTTGGTAAAAGTGCTGCATAAATGTAAAGTTCAATCAATTCAATATTTAGGTCTGTTGTTTATGGGAGGCCATTGAAGGTGCTTGCCTTCATTCCGGTATTTATGAAAGTACACTTGGGTTTGTGTAGCAGTGTGTATGGTGGCATTATCAACCCAGAATATGAGAATATCATAAGGGAAGTATTCTAGTTCTATTAAACGGTCTCATACACTTTGGCTGTAATATGATCTTGCAGTCTTTGGATTTAATGACATGGCTAATCATAACCAACACTGTGTGTTGAAAGCATCCCTTGGAGAAAATGTTATACAAAAAAAAAAGAATCATAACATCAGAAAGGCTAGTTTAATCAAAACTGGGTTCTTGCCACACAATACATGAAAGTAATATCCAGCCTTGCCAAGAGACCATTACCAAAGAAAAGTCAGTGAAGACAGAGCAGTTCACTGGAAGGATGACTTAGCTGATGTGTTCCTGCAACAGATGAGACTTGAGATTGTTTTGTAAATATTAAATTTAAAATGTACTTGAAAGGGATTTTCAATACCTGACTTTACATTTAATCATTGTTATGATACAGCTCATTCACTAAATGAAAACGTTAGAGCTCAAAATCGTAAAAAAAACATTTCAGTGTTAATTTAAAATGATCATTGATATTTTAATTTATAATAGCTCTTAAAAAGAATTTTTTAAATATTACCTCAAAAAAGAACTATCACACATACCAGCTCATATTAATCCATATGAATTTTGGATTAAAAAAAAGACTAAAATGATTCATTTTCCGTATTCCCGCTTGCTTGGGAGGACCAGGCTTTGGGGGATTTACACCAGATTATATGTCTGTGAACTCGAAATAGATAACAAGCAGTTTCAGTACCAGCTAAAGTCTGATTTTTTTCACGACGTATCGTTACTTTTGACTGGGCCACCGAGTTATTGATGTAGTTTTGCGTCCGTACTTTAATCGCGTCCGCCTGTATGTGCCAGTGATACGCGATTTCGCAGACATTTTACATACGTTCTTATGATTTTCCTTTTCAGGTAATTCTGCAGATCTTCCCGAACTATTCGCCTGCAATTCTGGCACCAGCTATTTGCCCTCTTTTGGAACTGTTAGTCGCTTTTTGATTTACAGTTTCTCACATCTAAATGCTTGTCAGACCGAATTAACAGCTAAAACAAACTAAATTCAAGATAATGTAACTATCGGCAGCTGCGTTTACAGTCGTTATTATACAGTTAAAGCACTTTTGCATGTGGCGTTGCCGTGCTCCACTCTGAACGCCGGCACACATCTAACGGAAAACTTCTCCTTTGAAACTTCGGCCGCACGCGCTCCCTTAACGCGATTGGTTCGCGGCTGACGGAAGTGACGTCGAACACCTACGGAAATCTCCCGGAAGTAAATTGCCGAATCGCGGCACTCGAAAATCCTATACTTTGGACTTTGGAAAAGACACCTTAAACTAGCACATTTCCAAAACAATTGTTTATTGTTTCTTGAATTTTTGATAAGGTAGGTACTTTGGTTAACTGTTTATCTTCACGTTTTTAAAACGTCAGGTACGTATATCGTTAAGCCATTCGTTCGCACCGATAGTCATACTTGAAGACATTTTAGTGTATGATCATCCGTTATTAGCGATGGTTATCGTCAGTTAAATTCTCTGTTTGCAATTTGCCCAGGTACTACCCATGACCATAATAAATCGTTTTAACTAAATGTTAATACTTCGCACTCACAAACTATTGTGACTTACTAACGGGGATAGAAAGTTGAGGATATCTCGGGGGTTTCCGAGATTTGTACACATTGCTAACTTTTCTAGCCATTCATTATTTCTGTATATATGTAATTCCCTTACTGTAGCCTCTGCTCTTTAAGTTACCTGAATAATTAATGTATAGAGATGACGGGTATTAATAGTTCGACATTGCCAGGATTGTAAACTTAAAAGCAGCTTGCAGTACATTTTACATTTGCGCTTTAGTCATTTTGATTGACTTGACTGTCCTGACCAGCTATAGAGAGCATGGCTGCAGATTGGCTGGGAAGTCTGGTGTCGATCAACTGTGGGCCAACGTTAGGTGTGTATCAGGGGGAGGTGTCTTCAGTGGACCAATCCAGCCAGACCATCTCTCTCCGGCAGCCCTTCCACAATGGTATCAGGTGCCCAGTTCCAGAGGTCACATTCAGGTATGAGCCTTTGGTGATGCAGTACCTAGAGCTGCTTGGTGTCAATGACTGTATGATGATGTATCACATTTCTAAATAAAGACATGAACATAAGGCAATATTTCCCAGTCCAGCCCTCGTGGAGCCACAGTCGGACCATGATTTTGCTCTGTCCATGGGTCCCGAAGAATTGGATTGGGAAACACTGACGCATAGAATCGCAAAGCCATGTGCAATATACTGCTGTACGTAAAGTACCCCCCACCCCATGGGCAGAATGATGCTTTAGTAATGCTACTTGATTGGTAAACGGCACAGCTTTGATTCAAGATTTTTATTTGTCACGTCCATGAATGCAGTGGTGAAATGAAATCGCCATTATGCCTGACTGGGCAATAAACGGAGTAAAAAGTTTAAAAAATATGTTAGCAAAATAAGCATTAAAAATACAGAAATATATAAAGCTATAAGAAAATATGAGAACGTTAGAAAGTGCTGGCTGCAGTTATAGCTTATTTAATTTTTAATTGCTGGTATTAATCATCCTAATCATCTGGGGTTAGAAGCTTCTGTTCAGCCTCTCAGTCCCAGCCATGAGTCACCTGCCAGAGTACGAGCACTGGAACATTATGATGACCGTAACATGCATCACGTCATGGTTTTCTTTATGAGCAGTGGTCTGTAAGGAGCGTCCCGTTTGGTTATAAGTGGGCTGATGTCGCGGTGATGTAATGGGAAGCTGATCTGGTGCATGGGCCTCACCTGCAGTGCCATGGACATCAAAGAGCTGAAGATCCTGGATATTCGAAATGGCACCAGGCCAGCGGCTAACCCTGCCCCTATCGGGCACAGCGGGCGAAACGGGCGTGTTGGGAGCCAGGCGAGCAGCGCCCCGCTGCCAGTGCCACACAGGGGAGAACCGAGATCATCCGAGGGGCGGAATTCACCGCAGCAGTGTTCCAAAAGCTACGGGGAGCGCCACCTAGAGGGCACTGGGCAGGCCAAAGTTTTTCGCCGAAGGCACAACTCCTGTAAGTTGGGCGGGGGGGTGTTTCTCATATCACAGAAGTAGAACACTTTCCACTTTCACAACCTCTTTACCCCTGAAGTGTGCTTCACACTAGAACGACAGTCATTCTTCCTGAGGCATCGATTCATTTCACCCATATTTCTTAGGTGGAAAGTCATAAGGTGATGAAACGAAGGAAACTGTATCACATGTGATGCGTGTAATCAGGGGTAAGGAGCTGTTTAGACTGCAACAACAGTCATGAGGAAATGCGCTCTGACAATTACATGAAACTGTAGAACAACAGGAAATAAATGTACAAATTTTCATTCAAAGTGCTGAAGCCTAAGTGGGTGTTTTGATATATGTGCATAAAAAATATCAGTTTAATAAAACCTGAAATAGATTTCAGCATGGCGGGTAAATAGGTTTTCCGTTCTGTCTCCAGCTGCTCCGCCATTCAAATTTTTCTTGGCAAGAGGGACTGATAACGTTTGAGTTTGGTTTAACCTCCTAAAAATGAGTAAATGGTGAGTGGTTGTTAATGTCAGTTTTCAGCAGCAAAGCAATATTCACTTTTTATTGGGTTGTAATATGCCAAGCTTGAGTAGTCTGATGTATAAAGAACTGCAATGTGTTTTTTTTTCCATTTTGAAGTCCAAGCAGCTTATTTACTTGTCAGTGTTGTTTTTCTTCGGGCAGTGTTCGCAGCTGAAGCATTCTTTTTCTTCTTTCTTTGAGGGTTGTACTTAGGGGTTTTCCCTAAGGTTCATCCAGAGTAAATAATAATGCTGGGCTAGATCTGGCCATCCCTGGGTGTATTCTCCCAAGCTCTCACCTCTGTTATGTAATCGAGTGCCTTTTTCTGTCCTGGGGATTTCTGCTCGCCTCAGGGAAGCTGCACGGTTTAGCTATGGTAGTTGATCTTGGCACAAGAAGCACTATGATTTGCCTCATACTTGTGAAAAACGTCCAAGAAAATCTGGTGTAATTACTTTGATTTTCTTAAAGACACTGAAACTTCATTTAGGTTTAGGTGTAATTACTTTTGGCGATGTACCTATCACTGACTGCTTTTAGTGTCGTTTGGCTGGTTGATTACGGGTAGGGTCACTTTAAGTACTTCTGCTAAACTTGTTAAATACAATCTTTATCCTTCAACGGTCTTCAGCTTTTTGATTGAATTGAAACCTGCTTTTTTCACTAGCACTTGATTGTTGTCACTGGGAATTGGTATTTATACGTCGCTTTTTATGCTGGCTTTAGAGATGGGCAGGATTCCGCAATTTAGGGACGGCGTCCGTGTGGCTGGTAACTTTGGTGAGACGGGTCTCGGAATGAGGTGTTAAATGCTACTTATGCTATTTGCTTCTGTGCGTGTTAGAGTGGCCAGTCTGTCCTGCTTGCTGGATGAATTTCCTCATGGTCTGGGGTTTAGAAGATGGCCCCTTGTCGCTGGAGGTTTACGACACAGACGGGTGTGTCGTCTCTGTCTCATGCCCCTGTCTGCCGTGATTGTCTGCTTGTTGCCGCATCGTTGAGGATGGCCTTTTGTTTGCCTTGTGCCACGAAGAAGCTCCTCTGCTGCTTCTGCCGCAGCCAGAAGTTGCCGCTCTGTGCTTCCTTTGAAGTGTCTGGACAGCAGCCCAGCCGCTCTTGGGTTACGGCGAGCGGGCCGGCTGGATGGAGCGCTGTGTCCGTGTGGCTCTATTATGCAGATGCGAGCCACACCCCTCAATTGGGCCGTGGTCTCTCGTGTAATTTTACGGGTTTTTGGGGGACAGTTTCAGGATGGAGATAAACTGACCCTTGGATGGGTGCTGGTCCATTTAGAGCCATTGAGCGCTGTCCCCAGGCAGACTCGTGGGCCTGTCCCTATGATGTTCTGGTGCAGGTGTGTGTTTCCCAGGTGCTCTGCCTCTTGTATGGGGGGGGGGGGGGATCTACGGGTTTCCAGCATGATGTTTCCATTTCCCACACCCACTTACACATTATATGGGTG
>JABFEB020000008.1:13232270-13245266 GCA_019775895.2 Stomatorhinus ivindoensis | reverse complement strand
CTACGGGTTGCCCGCAGCCGATGCAGCAGTGGGGGGAGGCTGGTTGGTCATGGGGGTAGTGGCGACTCTTGGATTCCCATAGCGTGCTAAAAGACCGGGCCGGAGTTCCTCTTTGCAAAAGAGTGTGACTAAAATCAATAAACATTCCCCTGCCAAACCCCCTCCCCCCACCTCCCTATCCCAACTTAAAGAGGAGGTTATGCAAGTCCATGCTTACGTGCCTCAGTGCCCCCTGGTCTCCTTCCCCTTAGCACGCCACCCCTGCTGCTCTGCACAGGAAATACCCCCCCCCCCCCCCCGCCCGGCACCACAGGAAGTTGCTGTCCCTGTACACTTGGAAATGCGAGGCGATAGGAATTATGAAGTGCCCAACCGACCCCCTTCGCAGCTCGTCCGCTGGCGGGCTGCTGGCCGAGTTGTGGGGGAGGGGTCGGGGGAGGGGCCGGGTGCTCACACGCGATGCCAGGCCCTTTGTCGCAGTCAAGTATTGGCTGTTAGGGGATGCAGCGAAAATGGCAGCAGAGCCGTCTGCTCGTTATTTTGGATGTGGTGGGGGTGACTACCCCCCTGTACACCCCGAGTCTTCTCCAGACCTCTGTCTCTCCCCACTTGGGAATAGATCACCTCTCTCCGTTGTCATGACACAGCTTCTCTTTCTGATTCCGTAACCATGGTAGCAATGGCCATTCAGTGTAATGGTTTTTAGTGTTTAGCTTTAGCGGCCTACAGCTCCTCTCCCCTAGAATTAGGTCTGCTACAAGTGTTTTGGCTCATTCTTTATCCCACCACACTGTATACGCCAGGCGTTCCCAAGATGTGATGTTTAATCATTAATATCTTTAAAGTGCATTGCTAATACCTGGCATCCCTGCGGGCTCTCGTTAGCCACCCGACTGCTCTCCGTCGTCAGCTTGGCACCGTGAGGCATCCAACCGCCGGTTGGTGATGCGAGTTCAGCCAGGGGTGCTGGTTTAAATGCTGCCAGGTGCAGGGTTTGATTCCCTGCTAAAGGGGGGTTTATGAGGTTGATCTGGGGGGGGGGGGTCTATGATTCTTTTGTCATCACCTCTGTAGCACAGGCATTAATACCTTTTTCAGCGTCCCTTTCTCCATTGCATGCATGCAGCATGGTTATGTGTGGACAGAGTGAGCGTGAGACCCCCCCAGCCCCCCCCCCCCCGCACGGCTTCCAGCGGCCTCAGCGGGCTGCTACGTGATCTGCGTGAGGAGCTGAGAGGCCGAGCGCAGTGCTGTCACGGCAGCAGCTCGCGTGAGACCGTGTCGCTTAGCGTGAGAGCGCAGCGCTGTCAGAGCTGAACGCCAGGTTTTTCCAGTTTTTTTTTTTTTTCTTCTTCTTCTCCCTGCTTTGGCTGCACGTGTGTGTGTGTGATTAAAGTGGTTAATACTGCACCGGTCTGTTTACACACACCCACACACACACTCTCGCCACCGCTCTGTGTCGTGCTGTCCGCTGCCCGCAAGCCTGTCCGCCGCTGTCAGACACGTGCCGCGGGCCAAATGTCTGGAAGGCTTCTGACTGGTGTGTTATGAGATGACTCCTGGACCCCTTTTCGGGGTCTCTCCCCCGGGGCTCCTTCTGTCTTCCTTTCTTTGTTTAGTCCACACTCGTTTGTTTAGCTCAAGTGTTTGTCCGCGTTACCTCACCCCTCTGTCCCCCCCCCCACCACCATTTCCCTGTGCTCCTCAGGGTCCTCCAGCAGCCGGGGTGCGGGCCAGGCTACGCCGAAGAAGAACGGGGCCAAGAACGGCGTCGCCGGCGGGGCCTTGAAGATGAAGGACGACGAGTGCTTCGGCGACGGCACCGACGAGGGCCTGGACACGGACTTCGACTTCGAGGGCAACCTGGCGCTCTTCGACAAGGCCGCCGTCTTCTCGGAGATCAACACCCTAGAGCGACGCGGCAATGGGCCCCGGCCGGCCGGAGCGCTCACGCCCTCCCGCTATCGCCACGACGAGAACATCCTGGAGGGTGTGCCTGTTGTGTACCGCCAGATCGCTGTGCCCCAGCCTGGGGGAGGCAAGGAGTACTGTACCGGTACGACCCCCCCCCCCCCCACCCCAGCCACCCATCTGCCCTCGGCACCAAGTTAACTGCACAGCTCTGACTTATTCTTTATAAGATACCAATAAGAAATCAAATACCACATTTATCATGTTAATAGCCGGTAGTGACTGTTGGCGGTAAACAGGCTTGTAATTGGATCTCAGTCTATAAAAACAGCCCTGTTTTGTCAGCAGCCCAGATGCCTTGGGATGTGTATGTCATGCAGCTGTGCAACCAGCTGGAGTGACACCTGGGCCTATTGGCTCCCCCTGGTGTTGCCCCAGTGCAAGGCACCTTGCTTGCACCCGGGGGGGCGTCATGTTATCAGCAGGGAGCCCTTGTTTTAGCTCCTAGTTTAAGCAGTAGGGCAGCAGTAGGACAGGTGTTGTAGGTGATGTTTGTTATATTTTTCTCCTGTGGGGAAGTCCAGGTCTGCAGGAGTCGTTATCTCTCCAGCTTTGGAAGTGCTGAACTCCTAGAGGCCCCCTAGCAAACCCCATCACTGCCGTCAGGCTGTTTTTCAGCCATTTTGACTGTAATATTCATGCTTTTAAATGCCACGTTGCAGCAGGAGGCTGTGAAGTTTGGTTGGGCATGTGAGTCCCAGGTGTAACCTGGGAGAACTTTTGCTCCACAAGCTGAGATCTGATCTCCTATTATCATCATAGTATCAGAAGCGAAGCGTAATTTGCTGAGAAGAGTCGTCTGTGGGTCACTGGCAGCGTCTCATGGGATGTTGGGTAGTTAAGGTCAATATCCCCACTGCCTTTCTTCCCATTACTTTTAAGACATCGTGGGAAGTTGGCATTCGTAAGCCTCTTGCAGGCTTTTTGTTTGTTTGTTTGTTTGTTTGTTTGTAGCACTTTATTATGGGATGTGTTGAGGCATGGAAGGATGACCACATGATGCAGCACTGACAGAGATGGCAATGGAGGGTGTGTGCATGTGCCCAGATTGCCCCCCCCCCCACTTGGCCCTTAGACCCGGGCCCTGTAATTTGCAGGCCCCCTAAAAGCAGGCTTTACATAAACTACACGTCAAAAACTGTAAGAACTTGACGCCCGCGCCATACTGCCCTTGTCACTGTAAACGGTTAAATGAGCTTTTAGGTTGTAGGGAGTCTGCACGCCTGTACGAAAGGTAAAACGCCGGTGTTCCACCGAGGTCATCGGCCATTATGCTTTTAATTGTGGGTCCTCAGAGGCCTTAAATCCCCCCGCTTAATGCATGCCGGCTGCGCCCCTCGGACACCCCCCCCCCCCCCCCCCACCCCGACTGGCAGGCGGCCTCGGCGCGTTCAGTACCACAATGCTGACTGTGGGGTCTTGCCAGTCGGCAGTACCCTACAGCGCTGATCACCTTCCCGCCTTTAAATGTCTCCCTCTGTGAATGAGTGGGGGGGGGGGGGGCTTTTTTGTATGTTTTTAGTGGCATCACAATCAGAGGTGTGTGTGCGAAAGTGCACCATTGTGCTTTTTGTGCCAAGCATAATTAGACGTGGCCTAGATCCAGACCCCCCGCCCCCTGCCCCCCCATGGAGCACATTAGTTTCAGCTCTGCCTTGTGATCATGCATGAAGAATCGCTTCCAGCTCAGTTTATTTTAGAGCTCCTGCCCCAGAGACCCAGTTGAGCAGGTTGAGCGTTGCGTGTGTGCAGTGCTGTGAGTGGGCGTGTGTGTCTGTGTGTGTGCGTGCGTGTGTGAGTGTGTGTGTGAGACCGCGCACACCCCGCCGAGGAAGGCGTTCTTAACGAACGCATCTCAAGCTGTAATCAAAAAGGAGGTAGCATCATGCCACCTCATGTTGACAGTGGAGGGATGGTGTGAGCATATCTGTGCCTCAGTTCTCTTAATCCTGAGCAGCAGGGTTTGTCCGACTCTTTGCAGCTGATGGATACTGGTGGTGTGTGTGTGTGTGTGTGTGTGTGTGTGGATGCGTGCATGCTTGTGTGTGTGTGTGTGTGTGTGTGCGCGTGTGTGTGTGTGTGTGTGTGTGTGCGCGTGTGTTCGTTAGGCAGCTGCATTGCACAGACCAACCCAGCACAAGTAGGACATAATATGAACTTTGACCGGGGGCAAGTTTCACTATTTCCCCCTCATCTCCCATCAGCTAAAAAATCTTAAGCTTCCCCCGCCGCTGGCCTCCCTCGTGATTGGCTCGGTCCTCAGATCCGCCCACTCCGACGAGGTGCTGCCTCGTCCAGTCATGGGTGGTCTCCGACGATTTATCCAGGCATTAATTGGATATGCATTACGAGCTGGCTAAACTCGTATGACCTCACGCCCTTGCTTGTAGTGGGGGGGAGGGAGGCTGTGGGAATGGCTGCCAAGTGAGAGGAAGGGAGTGGAGAGTAATGGATGATTGGAGGGGGGCAGCTCGCGTGAGGAAGTATTCCTCAAGGGAATGGGGCACTTGCGTGCTTCGAGTTAGTCAACGGCTTACACACACATACACACACACACTGCTGGAATGTCCTCGTCATTCCTAGAAAAGAGAGAGCAGGCAGGATCTGTTTATACGCTTGCTCTTGGTACACCCCGTCCTTTTAGAAATAGTTGATTGTACTATGCATTCCTCCCGATCTGATTCAGCGTTTATGGCCTTGGCATTGAGGCCGGTGTCTTTGACTTCTGTTGTGGCCTGATCCGTTCCCGGTTGGTGATGTTCCCCGGAGCCGATTGCAAGCGACTTGCTCTTGCTTTGAAAGTAACAAGGTACCGTTGCACTTGCAGCGTCTCAACCTGAGAAACGCGTGGAGAGCAGGCCAGGCTTCCCTCAATCTCAGAGTCTTAATTCGGGCTCCCTGTCTGTTGGCCCTGAGCTCTTGAAAGGTTTTGCTTTGACTGGGTTTAAATCCAAGGGCCGGTGTGTGGGTCAGCAGACACTGTCAGTGATTGGAAGGTCACCGGCTCAAACCTCAGGGTCGGCAGAGTGATTTCACCATTGAGCCCCTTGATCAAGGCGTTTAACCCCCAACCTGAGCTAGGTGAGCTAACAGTATAGACGAGCTATAATTACTATTAAGTAAGACAGTATCGTTGCCATTTGTTAGTGTTGGTAGCTAATGCTAATTGCTAATGCTAGCACCACTGAGCTACCTAACATTAGAGCCTGCGGATGTTTACATTAGGTCATGTCACATGCCGCCCGGCGCTCAATCCTGTGCATTGATGAGGTCTGTGGATTAGTTCGAGTGACTGGGTTATGATTTCTGGTAGGAGCCATTGCTGTTGAATTTTTCAAATGTGTTTTTTTTTTTTGCTACGTAAAGTACCACAGAAAGAATGCCATTTAGTCCCAGACTGCTATTTCTGTGGCCTCGTATTCCCTAAACTAGGCAGCTCTCACCACGACTGCCACTATCGATGGATGAATACAACATACCTGAAATGTGTCTTTCGATTTTTGGGGTGAACTGTCCCTTTAACAGTAAGAGCAAAAGGGTGTGTTCCGCTGACTCGAGCCGATCGGTTCTCAGCGCGCCGCCTCAGCTGTGCTGCCCCGTTCTCTCAGACTCCGGCCTGGTGGTACCCAGCATCTCCTACGAGCTCCACAAGCGCCTGCTGGCCGAGGCCGAGAGGCTGGGACTGTCGCTGGAGCGGCGGCTGGAGATGACCGGGGTGTGTACCAGCCAAATGGCGCTGACTCTCCTGGGCGGGCCCAACAGGTGAGTCAGGATGGGAGGGTGGTTGGGATACGGTAATTCCCGGCCTTGACACTAGGGGGCCTCTATGTACTCCATTGTCCTCTTGAATTTTCTGTGGCATCATGTAGAAGTGCTCTCCGTTAGAGCTTCTGCTCACTGGTTTTTGTCGTCAGGCTTGAGCGTCTGCATAAGTGCGTCTGCGTGACTTACCGAGATCCACTATAGCAACCCTAGCTGGGATTTTCCATTAGTGTCTGAAGCACACTGTGAGGTGGCTCGCTGTTCAGAAATGCAGCCCCTGAGAGCATGAAGACCCAGATAAGAGGCTCTGTCTTTAAACCCAGGGCCCCCAGGAGTCTTTCCTGATTTACTGATGTAATTGATTAGTTGGTCGGCTCTGCTGTCCTTTGAACTTTGTGTCAGGTGAAGATGAAATCAAATTCCCTAGAATGGGCAGGCATCCAGCCCTCAGAGTTATTAGCTTAGTAAACATGCATGCCTGCTAACAGAAGCGCAGCCGCAAGTCGGTGTTTGCTGCACAGAGACAGTGTCCGGGGACTTGATATGGATATCAGCCAGAAATGGGGGCATCTCCCCTCCACAGACTGACCCCCAAGAATGTCCACCAGCGGCCCACGGTGGTGCTGCTCTGCGGACCCCACGTGCAGGGCGCCCAGGGCATCAGCTGCGGCCGCCACCTGGCCAACCACGGCGTGGAGGTGGTGCTCTTCCTCCCCAACTTCGTGAAGATGCTGGAGGCCGTCACGGTGGAGCTGGCGCTCTTTGGCAAGACGGGGGGACAGCAGGTGTCGGGGGTGAGAGGTGGGTCGGGCCGCTGTGGCCTGTGGGTCCTCGTTTTTTAGGCTTTGTCCTACACTCAATCTCGTTAGGAATAATAGGGTTGCTGCCTAATGAAGAGAGAAATGAGGTGGGTGTGATTATTATGCTGTCAATCACAGGCTCACCTGATTGGCTCCCAGCACGTGTTAGAAAGCCACATTTCTCCCACCACTATGCCTGCACTCTGAAGTCTAATGCAATGTCGCCCTCTACTGGAACTCCGGATTTCTGCACGGCTCACTTTCCTGTCTTGGCAGATCTTCCTGACGGCCCCGTGGACCTGGTCATCAATTGCCTGGACTGCCACGAGAATGCCTTCCTGAGGGAACAGCCCTGGTACCGGGCTGCGGCCGACTGGGCCAACCAGAACCGGGCCCCCGTGCTGAGCATCGACCCGCCTGTGAGCGGCCGGGAGCAGGCCGTCGAGGCCAAGTGGTCACTGTCCCTTGGGCTGCCGCTGCCTCTGGCGGAGAGTGCCGGACGCGTCTACCTGTGTGACATCGGGCTGCCTGGCCAGGTGTTCCCCGAGGTGGGCATCACATACCGCTCGCCCTTTGGCTGCAAATTCGTTATCCCCCTTCACCCGGCATAGGTAGGGGGGGCGGGGACAGGCAGCGGTGCCGTTGACCTGGGATAGGCCCTGGTGGAGATTACATCTGAACGTGCCTGTTTCTGGGGGGAGGAACGACTGTGATGTGACCTGCCCCCCTTCCCCCTGGGAAGATGGAGAGCTGCTGTCGGGGAGAGATAAAAGGCACATTCACATTCTTCTGCCGTTCATCTCCTGCTTAAGGACGGACAGTCAGGAGAAACGCCCTCGTGAATAAAGCCTTTTTTTAATTTTGTCAGCTCTCTCTCCGTCACAAAACAAACATCACACCCTCGGCCAAATGTGTTTAC
Organism: Stomatorhinus ivindoensis; assembly: GCA_019775895.2. Lineage (NCBI taxonomy): Eukaryota > Metazoa > Chordata > Actinopteri > Osteoglossiformes > Mormyridae > Stomatorhinus > Stomatorhinus ivindoensis. Next base: position 13,237,814 of record JABFEB020000008.1, on the reverse strand, counting down.
AGCTTGCCTGACAGTTGCCCGGTGCAGGAATCTTATGGTTCTGTGATGCCGTTGACTGGTTTATTATTAATGCTTTTTGCTCTTGTTACACACTGCCGGGCAGCCTGGGCCGTCAGGCCTATATGCTTTCAGATTCTTCTTGCCAGCGTTTGGAGTTACTCACACATCCACGTTTCTTTTTGAGAAGGTGGTAAAACCTACATTTCTTAGACTAAGAAACTCACCATGAGTCTTATGGGGACTGAGAGACTGCCAGCGAATGTTACACAGGTTGTAGATGTCACAGAAGGAACAACCAACAAAGGCCACCAGAAGTGTGAATTCTCCAGTGATGGGGACGTACTTATCAGCATTCGTGTGTTCGATAGCTATGGAATGTCTGCATGCAGAGAGGCGTGTCGCTGGGCTGTTCTCATGCACAGATGTTCCTCACGCTCCGTCCTCATCAGTTATTTATTAACAGGATCTTGTCTCCGCTCCTCCACCCGACCAAGCCACATTCACTTCTGCATTAAACAGCTGCATCTGAAGAAAAGGGGGGGGGGTTTAATTCAGATATCTTCCTATACATGTACAAGCGTACTGTCCCTTTAAATTCTGATAGTATGTGAGCTGTTTGTCCAGCTGTGACCTGGTAGGGAAGCTGTGTGTTTGTGAGCTGCTCTTGCAACATGTGAACACCAGCCTTTCCGTATACAGACTTGGGTTTGAATCACCTCCGCTTAATCGCACAGAACACGGTCCTGAACTCTCCGGAAGGCTCTGGTGTCGACTCAGCCTTGTAACTCTGAACCTACCCACCATCCATGGATTGGTCGACTTCAGACTTCAGTTTTTTTTTTTGTTCTTTAACCCTTAAGTCTAGGGTTGGCATACTGTGAACCCCCCAGTTTGCTGGTTGATTTTCCAGCAATTTCCTTCTGTGTTACTGGTCCCAGTACATTATCTGTACATTTATTCAGATGCCTTTCTCACTGAAATGTTTTCAAGGTGAAAACGTGGCAGCATAGTTGCCCTTCAGGTGTGTGGTATGCTTTATGGTGAAATATGTTTAAAATGCCGTTGATTAAATGGTTAACATTATAGCAGGTACTGGCCCACGCGCAGCCCACAGGGAGCAGTCAGAGTGTGCTTGCCTCTGTTTTGATTGGCGAAATCCGTAGGACAGCTCCGACTGCAGCTGCCTATTCCTGTCTCACTGTGCTCTACTGACATTCTTATTTAATGTAGGTTCCAAAGATCTTGTTTCTTGATATTGTTCCTGTTACAAATGTATGACAAAATGATTAAGAATAGTTTTTTTTGTGCATATCCTCTGCATTTCTGGTTGTTGAAAGTTTAGAAAGACTGAAAAGAGACTGCAAAGTTTACATTGGTTTTAAGCAGCTGGAACAGCTGTGCACTGGCTGCCTGGTTTGTGATCGCTGCGCTGTTTTTGACGTCAGTCCAGTAAAGCAGTGACAAGTCTTCCGCTAATCTGACACGGCTGTGGCATGATGCTGATGAAGACTTCATAGGCTTGTATGTGCATTTGTGACTCGCATTGCAATAGGGCAGCCAAGTCTGTTTTGCACTGTATATTCTTTGTCCCCGTCATGTGACTGTCTGTTGCAACCAAGCGTGCGCAGATGCATGATGGTGTTTCGTGAAACGTTCTACTGTTATGTAGCATTAAAATAGCATAAGATTCAAAGGTGACCAGGGACCATTATTTGAATCAGGGTAAATAATAAGGTAAAAACACACATGGACAGTTTGGGTCTCTGCTGTTCCAGCCACCAGAATGGGGAACCACAAACAGTCCACGTTTTTGGGAGCAGGGAGCTGGGAGGGAGCAGAAACATGGACCGGCTGTTAGTCCCTGAGGACCGGATTGGGAAACCCTGCTCTGCGGCTTTATCGTTGGGCAGTATCAGTGCTGTCACATTACATTCCCCTGGAGGAACGCAGTTCATACTTTAAGCATCTAGGGAACAGACTTAATGCTCCTACGCCTTTAGCTTCTTCTGCAGACAGATGCTTAGACATTAGCTGTAACTTCCATCTGTCTTAGCTTTCATAGCCATTTGTTGCTAAAAGCGTGCATATGATCGTCGTGGTCTGCATGGAATCGAGGCGAACCAAAGGTTCTGTGAGTTTTTAATTTTCAGAAGTCCGTCTCCTGTGTCTTGAACCCACCCCCCAAGCGAGCTGTTCCAGTTGTGGAGAGGGGCAGGGCCAGCAAAACCACTGTAACGGAATATGACTTCAAACTTTCCTGAGGTGAGAGTGGTGTCACACCTGGACCCGGGTCTCTCTAAGTTTTCTGTCAGAAGAGCTGAGTATGTGAGGTGCTGCCTTCCTCCATCTCCAGGAGCAGTTTGCAGAGCCTGCGGATGATGAGGCATCATGTCTGGGTATCTGCCTTCTTTTCTGTCGGCTGATCTCTTCTAGCTTGTAAGCCGCTGTTCCTCAGCAACTGACCCTTTGTTCTGCCATGTTGAGCTGTAATTTAAGACTGAAAAATAAAGTGAAGTATTTGCTGGATCGACACTTGCACCTTCTTAAAATATCGCGCTCAGTGGGTAGCGCTCCCTCTTACCTCCGGGGTTGGGTTAGGGTTAGGTTTGGGGTTGGGTTTAGGGTTAGGTTTGGGGTTGGGTTTAGGTCCTGTTTGTGTGTGTATGTGTGTTCATGTCCTCTCCCTTTCGTGTGTGCTTTCACCCACAGACCAGACTCGTAAGCCTAATTTAGTTATCTATTTAGTCCATAGTGAATGATTATGTGTATTATTGATGGACTAACATCCTGTCCAGGGCAAACCCCTGCTTCCAGGGGTGGGCTCCATGCTTTCCTCAGGTGACCCCCGACCATGAAGATCGATGGATGGATGGATGGATAATCGGCATGCACCTTCCCTAACCCACAAACCATTTCCTGCTTGTCAGTATTACGTTTATCCCACAGCTGAATCCCCATCTCGAAGTCTATGTACGTGTTGGTTTCCCATGTAACTGGTCTCCCCGATAGATTGGGCACTGAGTACTAGCATGTTTTTAAAAATAGCTTGTAGCCTGTAAGCCCAGGTTTGTCATACTGTGTTCCTTGCTGCAACTGACCTCAACCCTGAGAGAAACAAATGGTGTTTTTCAACAGAGACAGTTCTGCCTCAGTATGTGTAAGTTGTAGTTGACCAAATAAAGGCAATGAAGACAATGAAAATGGTTTTTAAAAGAAGCACAAGGTCCAAATTGCAAGGACACACACAGAATTAGCATTAAGACCATGTATTAGTGTTACCCTGCTTTGTAGAAAATCTCCAGCATCAGTGAGGAAAATGTCTGTCTATCCTTTAAGTAAGCCCTTTGATCCGGACATTTTACCTGGATCAGGGCTGGCAGACTACTACTAATAAGGATTAAACTATCCCTGTGCGTTTGACAACAAAGGTCCGTTTTCAGGTTATCAATAAGCCACGTTCTCCTGCCTGGATCCTCTCACAGAGACAGGGTTCAGAAGACCGCTTCCCGGTGTTAATGCTGCGCGTCTAACTGACAATTTGCGGGAGACATGTATGTAAACATGTCATCGTAGTGTCAATCCGGGTGAGATTCGGATGCTCTGTTGTTTTCCAGAGGGGGGCGCACAGACGCCAGGTTTTTCCATAGGAAAGCAGAGCGCATGCGTGCGGAGTGCAGCAGGCGAATGGGGGGGGGGGGCGGACGGAATTTCCTCTTGGAGGCCGCAAGCTGGTGTTCCTCGACCGGATCAGTACTAGTATCGTGGCTGCACTTATTTTCATACCTCTGTTTAAAATTTCTGGATATTAGATCGACTCGACGCTTGTGCTTGGACGGTGTGATTCCTAGTGTAGCGGCAACTAAATCTCTTGTCCTGTTTTTAAATTTTATTTATAGTTCTTCCAGCAAATGATTTCAGCAAAAGCACCTAATACCGACTCGGAGCGTTGCGATACAAAGTCCGGCTGACAAAGGCGGACACTTCGCTCTGCGCCGGCGGCACTGTGCAGCATATCTCTTCAAGTCGTATTAAGATGCGTCTGCGCCTTTAACTTGCTGATTTACATAGCTGTTGTGAGATTAGTAGTTACATACTTTGCTGCGTCCTGAAAATCCGTTTCGCTGCTGTTGCACGCCGTTGTGTTACTGCCAAAGATCGTCGTACTGATGGAAATCCTGCGGACGCCCTGCGAAAGCTGGACTCCCTGCAACATTTAATCCCCTTCAGACGCTTTTCAGCAGCGGAAAGGATTGTGCATAGTGGGACAAGGTATGATGACAGCTCAAATGCACACTCATTAATATCCCGACTATATAAAACAATTATTGTTTACTGTGCACCACCGGTGGGTAAGTACACGGGGTTTGCATGTTGTGCAGCTGTTGTAAATGCACGTTCATGAACTTCATTCCCTCCCTCGTGCGCCTCTTGCGCATATTTTTGCGCAGACGTCATTCATTTAAACTCATTTAATTTTGCCCGTTCGGCTTGAGAGGGTGACTTTTCTCATTGCTGTCATGGTTTTGAGAGGTGTGGTAAACGTGAAATCTGAACATATGCTTTAGTCGATCCCTCCCATTAAAGCGCCCAGATGTGCAGACTTTAGGTCACTCTGATCTGGCTGCACTGGGAAAGAGAAGTTTCCCCATACATACATTAGAACCTTTGAAATCGACCAACTCAGACATCGAACAGGTCTGTTGTTGTTTTTTTCGACTTGTACTTCGACCTAGATCTAGGAACTCGACTAAAACTCGTATGGGTCGGGACGCGATCAGCTTTAACATATCGGACCTCCAACGGGTCGGTTGAGAAAAATCTAGCCGCAGCTCGACCGAACGACCGAAAACTCGGAACCAGACCTGCTAAAACCTGCACAGATCGAGACGCGTCTCCCCTTCCAAACAATAACCCCTCCTCTTCTCCACCTGCCACTTACAGTACGTCATCAGCTCACCTCAGTACAGGTAAAGTGCTCATAAACTCTCGTTTATTTCATGTTTATTGCTTTTCTATGTATGGTTTTTCATGTGTGTATTAGTTTTATATTGATTGTTAACGCTTCTTATCATTAGTTAAGTAGATACGTTTAAATAGGCAATCAGTTGAGGTTCTGGAAAGCATTGAATTCATTTACATTCTTTCTTACGGGGAAATTCGACTTGGACCTCGACCAAATCGCAAATTGACCAACCAACTGGAACGAATTAAGTTCTTGTCACCCGGTACCACTGTATTCCTAAACCTAAACGTAGCATGACTGCTATTCCAACTGGGAAGTATGTACTCCCTGCTACACAAAACGACAACAAGGCAATTCTTTACTCTTTATGGAGTAATATATTGGCTTGGTTTGAGTTCAACAAATGCTGCAATAGCCAGCTTTTGTTTAACAGGAACGGTTTATAAACTGCTGACAATTTTCTTGCCAAGCGATGTACTGAAACACAGTATTTAAAGAAAATGGGGGTTTATGAAGTTTCAACTCCTAGCAAATTTTGTGGATATAAGGTGGGGGGGGGGGGGGGGGGGGGGGGGGGGGGG
>JABFEB020000008.1:13191405-13201892 GCA_019775895.2 Stomatorhinus ivindoensis | reverse complement strand
CCACCCCTGCCCCCTCCTCTGTGTCAGAGTGAATTGGATGATGCACAGATCCAGCAAGCAGGGGAGGAAGTGCAGCTGCCAGCAGAGCTGGCCAAGATGATGGCAGAGGACAGTCAGGGTCAGGAGAAGACCCACAAGCGGTCAGTCATTGGGCAGCTGGGCAACATCCAGAATGTAGACCTGGACCAACTGAAGGACAAAGCGCAGTCCACGCTGGAAGACCTCCGGCACTCGGCCGAGAAGTGTGACGTCATGTGATCTGTCACTCCGCCTCCCACTTGGCTCCTGGGGACACGCCCCCCGCACCGTCGTCACTGCCAGTCACAGTCATTGGTACTAACACAGACGTGACCACATAAGTCAACTTACATGCAAGCCAACAAACACCAGCCATTTAGGCCAAACCATTTAAATACACAAACACAAAAAGAGAGAATAGTTAGATTATACGTTTGTTCACCAGTCTGGTGAAGAATTTATCCGGAACTGTTAAACGAGCAAAATAGTCTCATTTCCTCATTTCATTTAACTTCAATCCCGTTTTTCTTCACCAGGGTAACGTCTGCATCCAAGTAACAAAACTAAGAAAACATTGGTACCCCCCCATCCATTCAACCATCCATCTATGTTATGATGAACACAGGACATGAGGCAGGATTACCTTTCCATCAAAGCCCATCTTTGTAACACACATGTGTATGAAATCTTGAAATGAAATTTTATTTTTTGATATATGAGGCATAGTAGCATAATGCCAACATCCTAGTTGTGTGTGTGTGTGTGTCTGCGTGTCTGTGTACACACACACACACACACACACACACACACACACACACATACATACATACATACATACACTGGAATCCCATGAACAAAGACAAGTACTTTGTTTTCCAATGCCTTGATTTTGCTCTACACACACACACACACACACACACGGTTACTTAATGTCCACAGAGAAAACATCAAAAACTTCAGAAAAATCAAAAATAGATAAGTCAATGAAACAAACATCATCTAATCAGGTGGTCAAACTGATCAGAGTTACTGCACACTGCAGTGATCATGTGACAGTCCAGTGTTTCCCTCCCCCATCCTCAGGGCACATAGATGCCTTTTTTGCTCCCTCCCAGCTCCAGAAATGTGGACTGTCTGCGGGTCCCTGCGGACCAGGTTGGGAGACCCTGTGACAGTATGTTGGCTGCTGTGGGCACGTGTGTCACATGCAACCTTTGACCTGTCAGTGTCTGCGATTTGCTGCTTGGTTGCCAGGTCCCACTGCGACCCGCAGACACGCCGTGTGACCTGTCACCCAGTCACTGCCCATTGCGAGCCCATCCCCCAAAGCCCAGCTCCCTGTCCATGTCGACAGTGAGTGCTTGTGCTGATGGTTCATTGTTGTTTCGGCGTTTGTTAATTAGTGTGTTCAGCTTTCAGTCAGTGAGGTTGTCTCTCTCTTATACTGAGTGTTGGTTGTTACAAAAAAATAGTTTAAAAAATCCTCATCTTGTCTAAATATAATTAGTTAAAGTAAGAGATAGACAATTCCTGGGTGTTCATGGACAAGGGTGAGCTGTAATAGTACATAATATTGTCACTCAGGTGTAAATGTTTTTAAATTTCTGAAAATATTGGCTAAATTGGTTAAATGCTGTGGCAGGTAATGAAAATGTGCAGTTTGTGATACTTGTGGTGACATATTTATATGTTTTTGATTCACTCATTAAGTGATTTATTTTTGCGACGTCACTGGTCTTCCTTTCATGAATGAGCCTCCTTGGAGTGAAGCAGCAGTTTAAAAATGACCCGGAGTCCATGTTTGTGCAGGTTGTGCTTTGCATGCCGCCAAAAGCATCGCAAAAACCCTTTAATATTGTCAGTATTAATCATCTGGAACAACTTACCCGAGCTCAATAAAGATAATAAAGATATACTAGGAATATCAGCTTGGGACTTCTTGTTATTTCCTGTGTGTATGTGTGTGTGTGTGTGTTATATATATATATATATATATATATATATATATATATATATATAGGCTATTATTTATTAGATGCTGAGATCCTAGCAGCAAGTTAGTCGAGCAGTTTATACTAGGAGAAGACCAGCGCGCTCGGTACTACATCATACAGCACTCCATGCTTGTTCACCAAATATCTGGAATTTTCATGCCGCTAATTAATATATTTTTCTCACGTAACCCGTAAAACAGGAAGGCACATATCTGTCAATTACAGCGAGTTAATTAGGCTTTTCTGAACGAGAAACATACGATTTCACTATTTGATTGCATAATTCACTGCATTTTATCCACCCATCCTATTGCTGGAGCCCTTCGTCATATTCAGTGTCACGGGGGGGTCCGGAGTGTATCCCGAAGGCTACAGGCGCAAGACAGGGGCACCAACCCGACGTAACCTGCATTTTATATTTAGACGTATAATTTTACCCTTTGCCAACTATCTAGAATATGAAATTCAATATCGAAGACAGTTAAAATTATGAAAATTAAGTCTGCCATTTTTCGCTTCAGTTTCAAATCTATGCCTAAGTGAGTTCGTCGCCTAACCGATTTTTTAGGTCTGTAAAATGCGGCTGAAACTGAAAGGTCGATATCATTACATAACGGCAGATGGCGACATAAACACATATTAGATTACTTTTTCCTATTGTTCAAACATGGCTAATTCTTCAGAAACGTAACTTGTTTGCGTCTTTATGTTTAAGCACGTAAATCAATTTGGGTTGAACTGATTTTGAGAAGTGTCTAAATATCTAATGCACCAGCATTTCATAGACGTATTTTAGGCTACTGTGTGCATAGTACGGATGGTACAATCATTATTTTTTCAATATCACGATTGTTTTCTGATAGTAAATAAAATATGTGCCTAATATTTTTGAATTATGACTATAGGCCTACTTAAAGAGTAATATGGAACAGTTAAATATCTTTTTAAAAATTATAATTACTGGCATTCCTGCGAACCATGCATGTAAAAACAGCAAACTGTGCTATACAGGCCTACGACTCAGCGGATGTATGTAAGATAATTCTTGAATTGATAAACAACCTCAATAGGCGCTACTGTCTTCTGTGACGACAAACCAGAAGCGATTATACAGTTCTGGCAATTGTTTCTATTTCGGTCTTTCACTGGAAGGAAGTTGGGGTATGTAGAAAATTAATGAGCACTGGAAGACGGATTCTGAAGGGCAGGAATTATTTAGCGAGTAAAATGGGCATTAATCTGGCTGGGATATAGAGACCAATAGAACTTGAAGCTATTTCCTGGCCATTTTCCTCAATAAACCGTTTATATATATTTATCACAACCAGAATGCATCAGCAATAACAAAGTAATACCACAGCATTGCTGACAATGCCATCTGTTTTTTTGGCTCCTGCCGTCGTCACGTAGCAGAGTCGGTGACATTCGCTCTGCCACCTGCATCTACACAAATGCGTCCCTGATTTCTCTATCCGAAATTTTGGTCAATAAAACAGCAAGAAGGCCCGGGTGTTGCTTTGGCTTTTCCTTGGCTTACAGAGGGGGAAAAAATCAAGTTATTTACCATTTCAATAGCAGTAAGTCCTGTCCCTATTGGCAGTTTTCAAGTGTGGTTTGAATGGAGAGAGCTGTAAAATATATGGATGCTGATCCTCTCCTCTATACCCTGGCTGCAAGGCGTGAACAGTCTTAGGTCTGGAAAGACGCAGGGCCGCTGCATGGCCAGTCTGACACAAAAGGGTGAAACAGGCCAGAAAATACTATTCTTTTCCATTCAGTCCAATCAATCAGAGCTTAGTAACTCGCCAGAATTAAGAGAGGGGGAAGGCGGAAGGGGAAGGGGAGGGGAATGAAGGGCAGTAGTTATTCTGTCTTTTAAAATTTATTTTGCAAGGACGTCATGGTATAGAGCTGTGCCGAAGGTTTGCTCTTGGGTTTACTGCTAAACAGAAACAGATTTGTTGTTCCTGCGCTTTAATTTAATGCGGCGAGCTGCGCATGTGAGCTGCTAGCTGTGGAATGTTTCATCAGGGACTTCTGCCTCCCATTTGGAGACTTCTCAGTTTTCTTTATTTATTTTTTTATTATTTTTTTTAATCGAAGAAGGAGAGCGTTGCGAGTAAGGACCACACAATCTGTGAGTTACATAAAAATTATAAGCATTTTATCCTGCGTGTGACGCGCGGCTTGCCAAAAACTGGAGTTGCTATGGAAATGGATCCCACGACGGACCTGGAAGCATCGGCCAATCGTCTAACGGCACCGTAAATGAGAGAAGGGGGGGGGAGCAGGAGGACAAACTTCTCCTTTTCTGTTTCGCAGGAGAGGAGAGGAGTGGAGGGGGGGGGCACGTAGGGGAAAAGGCTAAACGAAGCGTGAAGCGTAACAGCGAGAGGGACAAAGACGCTGGGCAGCGAGGGAAAGGCGCTGGAGAGACGCACGTTTCCCTGGGGGGAGTATTTCAGAAATACCCAAACAAGTCCATGAGTTATAGCAGGGACAGGAATCCGGGACGTGGGGAATGTCGGACAGAGCTTGGGTGTCTACGTTGTTTCTCCTTTAGAAAAAAATGCGATCGAAATAGTATCGAGGTATTTGTTTATAATTCAGTAGAGCCGTGGAGGACTTGTCTGTTTAAATGAATAAGGTGGGATGCCTTCTTATGGGACGGAAGGAGTCTAAGTAAAGTTGCTGAAACTTCGACCACGGGGGTGTGAGCACGGAGCCAACCAGGACTCCATGAAGTCAGATCTTGCTTTGCTCTTCTAAGTATTAGCAGCATGCCGTCCAGTCCTTTGACATGTTCATGGACGCGTATTCGCATAGGAATTGGTATATAGCCTAAAGTTTAGTGCACTAGAGTGTGGGGGGGGGGGGACCAGGGTCGCTCATCGCCGGACAGAAGCCCGGGATCTCAGGATGAAAACTTGGTGCAGTGTCCTGGCGCTTCTTGGCTGGTCATTGGTCCTTGACGCGCAGTATATTTGCTGGCAAGCGCTGCTTAAATGTCAGCAAGAGGCAGACTGCGAACTGGCGTACAACCAGTACCTGGCCGCTTGCGAAGCGAACATCAGGGGGAACAGGCGCCACTGTCCCAGCCACTGCATCGGCGCCTTAGTCAGACTCAACCAAACCCGCAGCGGGCCGGACCTGGAGACCTGCGACTGTGGCCAAGACGTACAGTGCAGGAGAACTAAACGCGCCATTGAGCCGTGCCTACCCCGGAGGTATCCAGTTGATGCAGCCGGGATCGGGTGCACGGAGGCGCGCCAGCGATGCGAAGAGGAGCCTGACTGCCAGGCCGCCCTGACAGACTACCTGTCCAACTGCGGGCAGCTTTTTAACGGCAGGAAATGCTCGGCGAAGTGCAAGAGCACAATACAGAGGATGCTGTTCATCCCTAGCGGCGTGCTGCTGAACCGCTGCGTGTGCGACGGCGTGGAGAGGCCCTTCTGCGAGGTGGTGAAGGAGAACATGGACAGGCTGTGTTCCGTCGTGGACAAGGGATTATCTACGTCGTACGGGGACTTTGAAGACACGTACGAAGACGAGGACTACGACCCGAAAACGGACCGGCTGGAGACGCGCTCCGACTCTGCGATCTCCTTCTCTGGTTTCTCGCCGTTATCGCACCGATTCGCCCAGATACACGCAGTGGCGCTTCTCACAGTCTACTGGAGCAGACTTTTGTAATGACAGGGGAAGCATTTTTTTAATCGGCCATTTTTACAAATCATAATTAGTTAATCGGTTGAGCTTTGAGCACATTTTTTTTTGGTTAAGGGAAACGTCTGCCTGCGTTTCGCACGCATTCCGCAAGACTGTGGACAAATTATGGAAGTATGAATGTCGTTACCAAAGCCCATAAATTTGGGTTTGCTTGCTTGTAAACATGAAGCGCGGTATTTATCCGTGTTTTCTTAGAGGCGGACTTTAAAGTGGCAGTTCAGTTTCGTTTCCCCCAACAGGCTATTAACAAAAATACCGTTTGAATAAGCTGTTGCCGAGAGAAAAAGTTTTTAAAAAGGAAGTAGATTAGAAAAATGTGTAAGTGGTCAATACAAAGAAGGTGAACCTTTTATTATTTTATTCTCGATGAGCCATACAGCCGTAGAGAATACAGTCCTCCTGCAATCCCACTCGTTTTGTTTCGTCTCAGTGCCTCTTGAAGTGTGCGGCTTTTATTAAGACTTTAAATAAACAGCGACGCGCTCCAGTTTCTGCACCATTGTAGCGGGCGCACTTGAGATATTTGCGGCCAAGTCGAGTAGAATTGGCGACTTTATCACATAAAGCGGTTAAATTAACTGGAGTGTTTCCCCGCTAATCGCCACTCCGCCCGCATAAGTGAAGCCTCTCACGGACTTTGAATTGGCGCCTAACGGAGGAAATAGCAGCCTTTATGGTCGTTGCATGGGAATTTTGTATTTAGGTGTGGCAGTTTTAGGTTGTTTTCCAATTATTCATATAGTTCTCAGACCTCTGCGAAATAGATGAAATGCGTAATTGGTAAGGCAGTAACACTTGAGATGGAAAGTTGTTTAGTGTTTTTGTAATGATTATATTAATATCATAAGGCAATCGTCTACATGTATTTTCCTATGGTTACAGTTATTGCTATTTTTGTAACTCATTTTTATAAGACGATAATTTGAGGTATGGATTTATCGTCAATCGCATTTTTCTTTCGGATTATACTCATGTTCCAGTATTGTAATCTTTACATCAGATAAAAAGTGGCTTGACGAATGTGATATTTATTCCTATATATATCCTGAGGCGTTGACTCTGTTTTATGTTGATTTAACTTACCCTGTGAAAATGTAAATGTGTAACATTATCTATGTATAGAAAAAATATATTTATGTCTCAAAGAAAAAAAACCCAGTTAAATAAAACAAGTAAACTTAATTACGTTACCATTGTTTTAAGTAGTCAGACGTGTTTTATTTTAATTTGTTAGCTAATTAAATTATTTTACTTGTTGATTAGCAGTTTGTAGTTGGTCTTACGGTCTCCGGAAATACTGGCAGCATCATCTGGCGACAGGTGACAAGTGCGCAGTAAAGTCTCGGATTCATTGAAATTCCAGATGTGAAAATTACATCCGTAAAACCAATTGGACAAAGTCTGTCATAGAGGCAATAACTGTGAAGCTACAGTACAACTGTGACTATAGCAGCTTAATATTGTACTTAAGCCTTATTTATTTGGCTCTACGCTGAAACGTAGGCGTACTTGGCGCCAGCTGTGATTATACATCGAGATCGTATAGTACAGAACTCTGTTCCTAATGAAGGAGGCATAGCTGAACGTTTTATGTTTGAAAGATCACCATGTAAAATGGAGGGAGTTATCCGACATATTTTGGTCAGAACTCTAGGTAATTTACTGCAATATAAAATTCGACAGGCGGTCTCGTAAGTGGCTGTTAAGGTTCAGTTGTAGGCAGGTGAATGATAAAACGGTACCAGGGTTTAGAGTAACTGAAAGCTGGGGGCATTGTAAACTGTTTTTATGTAATGTATTATGTTATGGTTAAAGGTCTTCCGGATTTATCGTTTATATTATACTGATCTTATATTTATTATATTACAATATACCTAACCTGAAATAGAAAAGGAGTTGTGTTACGTTCTTGAATCCTGCAAATGTGTAGAAACGGCTGCATTGAACCAGGTAATTAACTTCACGGTGCCTCCATGAAGGTTCACACCCTGCTTATCCATCAGGGTGGGGTAAAAGTGGGGGGGGGAGGCAGAGGTGAAAGCCCCCTGCACTGGAATGCCCACCCACCAGTGTGGCAGGTGCCCTCAGCTCCCATGCTGTGTGGGTCCAGCTTCCTCTGGGAACTTGGTCAAAACAAACACACATGCAGGGGGTGGGGGGCGGGGGGGGTTTGCATACAGTGCCAGGCCTGTGCAGAGCTTCACTTGTTTATTTATTAATTTTCACTGAATAGCTTTTGTCCAAACCAATTTCAGCCTTTGGTGTGTGTGCTGCTGATGATATGGGGAGGGGGGTCTTTGTGTCCCATGCATACACAATGTCCCATTCATGGCGGTGGAGTGTCTCCAGAAAGGATTGCTGGCATGTGTAAAATGGGGGGGGGGGGTCGGCTTGAAGACCTTCTTGAAGACTGCTTCTTGAGGATTAAACCCCTCCCCCCTTCCCTCAACAACCAGCTCTCCAATTTGACGGCTCAACAGTCCCCCCCCCCCTCCCTCTTATTTAGAATATTTACTGAGCCCTGGAGAGAAGAATACTGGAGATGTGAGAGGTCCGAGTGCTCTTCATATGCTGGAGGTGTGAGAGGTCCGAGTGCTCTTCATATGCTGGAGGTGAGATGGAGGCCAATCAGAAGGTTTGCACTGGCAGGGGCCGCCTATGGAGTGTGTGTTCGCTTCCCCCCAGGCAGCCCTAGAGACCCGGGGTTCTTCAGATGGTTAAACCGTGTCCTCACTCTTTATGGATTTACGACAGCAAACAAGCATCGGTATCCAGATTACATTTAAAAAGGTTAATGGACTATTAGTCTCAGATGGGCTGAAAGCCTACAGTGACGGATGTTATAGCGGGTGTTATAAAGTGCAACTTAGCTGAGATTGTATTTATGGCAACGTAACAAAGGACATTCAACAAGATTGCCGGACGCTTCTACAACCAATCAGGCAGATTTATAGGAAAAGGTATGACTGGGAATTGGTTGCACTATGTACCAAAGGCTGGCTGGATTGACTCCCCTGAACTGGACTCACTGCACAAAGGCACTGAGAACTTGGAGAACCTGGAGAGTCCCAGGCAGGTGGGATTAACTGTGAACTCCGCATGTAAACTCTTCCTGCCAGGATCTTCCTAAATGTTTCTCAGATCACAAAGTTTTTGTCTAAGTTTGACAATTCTTAATGAATGTTTCCCTTTCGATGTTTTATGACTGACTTAAACTGACCTGAACCACGATGAAAGCATATATTTTTCAAAGGGACTTTCTCTTGGTGGAAATGAATATGAAAGACAAAATAGTTACTTAAGCCGGGATGGAGAGAGAAGGGGGGGGGGGGTGCATTTTTGAGGTTTAAAATCATACTTCAAATTATACAAGAGGTGCAGAACATTTGACACTGTCCACTACAATAGAGATTTAATAAATTAATTCAAATATAATTGTAAAAATCATCCACCATGAAAAACGAAGGGAATACATACAGCTCCATTAAGGGTTTCATGTAGAATTCTGATTCCCATACAGCCATTTACAACTGAAACATGTGGAGTCACACCGTAGGTAAGATGACACACTGGTACTGGCGCATTTACGCAAATCAGGAGTAGTACACTTCTCATCAGCAGGACGGAGGCGGGTTACTGGGATTGGACCTGTGGATACTGGGTCGCCGACGAGCTCGGCACACAATGCCACCTGTGTCTGACTAAAGTAAAAAATGTAAAAGGTGAACGAGGCGGCTAGGTCCACCTGCGTGGCTGTGTGCGGGGGGGGTAAGGATGTGCACAGATACAGTAATGGTGTGGACAAATGTCCCCCGGGGGCAGGCAAAAAAAAATGTGATGTTCATGTGCGAGTTTCAGCCGATCTTGTTTTCAGCCGAATTCTGATACGACAGACATAATGCTTATTTGTAAAGTAGTCATCGTGGCTTGAAAGAGCTGACGAGTAGCAAACCTCGTGCTACAGAAGTGTTCAGGGCTGAACGCGAAAGGAAATGCTTCTGCCTGGCGTGTGAGGGGACCCTGGAAAGGGGGGGGGCAGTGTAGACAGGTGCTGGTTCACCACGTCGTCCGAGACCCCTGAAGTTCGGTGGTCACTGCAGACAGCATGCTGTGGAATGCGTGGGGGGGGGTACAAACCTGAGTTTCAATCAGCATTTGCATCACAGTCATGCAGCAGACGCCAGAGAAATGTGTATCTGTGTGAATATGACCACTATCACAAATACACAGTTAATTAAAAAAGTGAATACGCTAAATGATGCAAGTAACTAATCTCTCCAGCATTTCTGGCAAGCCTTTTACATACCTATACTAATCATACAATACTATGCAGACGTCTTAGGGAGTCAAAGAAAATGATGTTTTAATGATCTCCACGCTGGGGTTCGACTGTGTCATCATGTCCGTCAAAGTCTGTCTGCTTAGCCACTTGTCACCCTCTCCAGGTGTCACCACAGTACTTGCAGCCACCATCCAGTACGTCAAGTTGTTTTTTGACCTCGTATAGTTAATATGTCATTGACTTTTTTTTTTTTTTTAACTAATTAAGTATATTAATTGAGTTGGCGGAGAAATTGAACAAATATATGGGATGGCTGGGGTGCCCCTTAGGAGAGGATTGGAAATTGAAGTGCTGTTCATCTAACCATCCAATAAGATATGTTCTGTGATCTAACCATCCAATAAGATATGTTCTGTGATCTAACCATCCAATAAGATATGTTCTGTGATCTAACCATCCAATAA
>JABFEB020000008.1:13144791-13182880 GCA_019775895.2 Stomatorhinus ivindoensis | reverse complement strand
CAGACGCGTGGAATACAACTGCGGTTACAGACGCGTGGAATACAACTGCGGTACAGACACATACAATAACAATACAATATATAACTAAGGTTCAAACATACATAGGAGTAATAAAGTTATTAATACAGCCTGGAATATAAACAAATGTGAGGAGGCTTTTCCCCCGTACCAGGTACTGTACCACCCTAAAGTACCAGAAAGAACTCCATCTGGTTTGGCACTTTAGGTGCTGGAACTCAACTGCGAGTCAAAGGAAAAGGGAAAATCCCAGCCGTACGGTACCTGGTGTGGTGGAAAAGTGCCTTAAGAGGAACAATGTCTAATAATATGCACAATTATGTGCAGTGTACAGTCGCAGTACAAATATTTATTAACAGACACCCTCTCCAGTTGTGCAAGACAGACAGCCATGAATTGCTGTGCATTCAGCACTGTGCAAGTCTTAGGCAAGTAAAGAAAATGTTTATTGCTATTATTTTTGGTATGTGTATATTTGCTCAAAACATAAAACAATTGCTTAAAACAATATAACATTATAACATACACAAATTAAAGGAAACACAATAAAAATAAACAAGAATTTCATCTGTTCTCCAGAAAGTTGCTGAAATCTTGTTGGATAACCAGGTAAACACAACCCTAACCTTAGGGGCACCCCAGTCTTTCTATGTGTTTGTTAAATTTCTCCACCAGCTCAATAAATTAACTTCATTTATTAAATAACTGAATGGGATATCGATTAGCCAAAAAGGTGGGGTAATGGTCGAATGAAAAAAAGACATGGCTGTATTATATAGCTGCTGCAAATGCTGTGGCAATTTTAGATGCTGTTTTGAAATGGCTACGCTAAACAGACTTTGACATACAATAACATGAAGATCAATAACACTTCATTTTCTGAGACTGGATAAGCCTTTTGCACAGTGCTGTACGCAAGATCCAAAGGTAACAGTGTCGACGTAAGTAAACATAAGAGTCATGTTACACCCGACACGTACACACAATGTTTATAAAGATATTAGTCAGGAGGCTGAGGGTGCAACGACGGCCACAGGACTGCAGGGGGCAGGGCACCTTACCGTACAGGATGACGCCCACGGACCAGAGGTCCACCCGGGCGTCGTACTGCCGTCGGCACACAATCTCCGGAGCCATGTAGAGTGGCGAACCGCGGAGGGCGCTCTGCTCATCCCACGGGGACATGTACTGTGCAAAGCCAAAGTCTAAAGACACGCACACACAAACGGGGAAAGGAAAACGCAGGGAGTTGCAGTAACTATTAATAAAAACCGCACAATAGTATACAAGCAGCAAGCCAAGATGGCGGTGCGAGGGCCTTTAAAGCCTTCATTTACTTCATATTTATAGAGCAGCTCACGCACGAGGCTCAGCCTGTCTGAAGAATGTGATCAGCGTTAAGGCACAGTGCTGGCTATTTACAAACACAGGAAGTGCCGAGTTTGCAAGCTGGGTGGAGACCAATGACATTTCTGGGTGGAATGATGTCTGCCAATCAAGGCTGAGACTATTTAATCACCTCCACGCTGAAGCTGCTTTGGCGGTCTAGCAGTTAATGCTCTAAAACATGTTTGTATATTTACTGAAGACTATGGATGAGCAAAACTGACATATACTTATTTTGACTCAATAAAAACTGAAAATGAATCTGCTATAGCGGGGTTTCCCACTCCGGTCCGTGGGGACTCTCAGCCAGTCCATGGTTTTGCTCCCTCCCAGTATAGACTGTTTGTGGGTTCCCAAAGACCAGACTGGGAATCAGTGTAGTAGAGTATGAGAAAGTAGCAAGGCATGTAATATCAGAAACTATGTATAATTTTTTTATTGTCACTGACTGTCTACAGCAGGCGTGTCAAACTGCAGTCCTGGGGGGCCGGAGCCCTGTGTATCTTATTTCTTTCCCTGTTCCACCACAAATGGTTCAGCTCAAGAGCTGTGTGGTGATTAACACAAGGAGTTGAATCACACGTGTTAAATGAGGGGAAACCAAAAAAAAGTTGCAGGGCTCCGGGGCTACAGGGTTGCAGCCATGGTCTACAGGTCTACATCCCTGGTCTACAGGGTTGCAGCCATGAAGGTGCACTGTGGGGGTGGGTCACAGATGTGTGGGGGTCCCATAGAGAGGAGGAGCACCTGCCAGTTTCAGTACGGAGCCGCTGAGAAGAATATTCTGAGGCTTGAGGTCCAGGTGGGAGATGTTCCGTTCATGAAGGAACTGCAGGGCGCATGCTGTAGGCAGGTGGGAAACGGAGACAGGAGTCACCATTCCTCAGAATAACATCCCAACAGGCAGGAGCAGCAAGCCACCTGGATTACACTTACATTCATGGCGGACCCTCACCTATCTGCTGCAGGAAGCGACATGCTACCCTCTCTGGGAGCAGACGGCGGCTGCGGATGAAGCGGGACAGGTCTCCTTCGGAGCACCACTCCAGGATCAGGTAGATGTTCTCCGAGTCCCACTGCAAAGCAGAGGTGGGAAAGCCTCACTGCTTAGTGGGACACCGCCTGCTAGCCACATCAGGAATCCGTGGGGTGTGCTCTCTTAGGGCGGTCCTTCAGAGAGATGTAAGGACCGCTGTTTTAGGTGAAGCTACCAAAAAGGCGTCTACCTGGAAGTCCTTCAGCTGCACGATGTGAGGGTGTTGCACCGTCTTTAGGATTTCGATTTCCGTGAGCAGGTTCTCCATGGAGGTCTTATTCAGACTCTTCTTGCTTACGACTTTCACGGCCACCGCTTCTCGATTGTCCCCCTGCAAACCCAGGAATTATACTCCATACTCTGCCGGATATCATATTGCTAGTTAAACGCAGACCTGTTCCACACACCAAAGAGAAAACTATTCGGTTTAGTGTAAGAAATAAACAGCAGCAACAGTGATGTTTCTATGAAACTAGATGAGTGTGCAGCACTAACCTTCCTGTATGCTTTATACACCGTGGCATACGTGCCACTGCCCAGCTTCTCGGTGAGAATGAAGCCGGCCAGTTTCGGGGGAGCGAAGCCGGAAGCCATACCTCCAGCGGCATGAACCCGACCGGACGACCCGCGATCAGGACGGTGTGGGCTACCAGCGATAAGATCACAGTTGTGTATATATGCAATTCAGCCAGATGTGTCACTTCCACTCTTTTCCTGTAACGCCTATAAGCAAACCGTGCAGTAAACCCAGTGTGTTTTACGTACCAAGACTTTTTACGGTCTCCCACAAAACATTTGTATTGATTGCCTGGGTATATCGGGGTATGACTGCCTACACAAGCAAACTATACTATTACCAAGAACATCATATCCAGCATCACGGTTGGCATTTTCGGACTTGCCGTAAAGCAGATGACAGCGCCATCAGCTGCTTCCTGACGTCGACTGGCGCTGCGAGGGAATCGCGCCCTCTAGTGTCCGGATCCGGCAGCGACGCCAGGCCGCGTCGCCTGATTTTTTACGTCATCATTCTATCTAAATAGTAGTGCTCTTCACGACATATATGGCCCAATGCCCTTAACGAATCTTTAGCAACAAAATAGCAATGTGATATGTTACTTTAAGACTAATATCAGCGTAATATAAAAATATAAGTTATAAAGTCAATGGGAGGACGCCGAGAAATATATAGGACAGTAATAAAAATGAGCAGCGGGGGATAAGAAAACTATATAGAAGTATGATTTTTCACGGAAGATTTTTAAGTGCTGTAATTTGATTGAGTTTAGTCCCGTACAATTATATGGCATCCTCAGATTTCTACTCTACAACCGCAAGGGGGCGCCTTGTGGCCACTTTCATTCGTCTTAGTGAGTAGAACCCGGAGTCCCGGCGCAGTCATTCAGTGCGCGCATTCAAAGATGGCGGACCGCATGGCGGCACGCCTGCAAGCTCAGGAGGAGCAGATACAACAGCTGGGCTTGGAGGTGAAACGTTTGCTGGAAGGACTGTGCGGTGAACAGAATGCCGCGCACAGCTTCGCCCCGTCCCCGGAGCTGGAAGGCCTGAGGGCCGAAAATGAAAAGCTCAAGTATCGCATCGTACATCTGAGACGGGGGATTCAGGCAGAGCTGGTAATGGGAGCGCAAGGCCAGGAGCACGCCGCAAAATGTCAGGGCAAGCAGGCGGAGAAGAAGGGAGAAAAGACGCAGGCAAGCACCGGAGCGGACGCCGATCGCCCCCCCCCCTAAGCGTGTCCCCAAGTCCCTAATACTGCCCTTTATCGCGATTGCAGCACCGCAACACAGATCGTGCAAGTGACAGCCGGTGTCTCGAAATAGCCCGTCATTGAATGCCATCGGGGTGCAATGCCTCTGATCGTCGGAATAGCGGTTCAATATCATTTAGTAATTCTCTCAGAAACTGCTAAACTCTCGCCTGCTGAATATCTGCTTCATAGTTTTAAAGTAGCGAAATCTGTGCGCGCCTACATCGTATTCATTTTAGTATCTTTCTGGACTGTTCTTTTGTCACAGGTGCAGGCTGCGCCTCTAAGAAAGAAGGATGAGAAACAAAAGACTGAAAAAACAAATGGGGTGGACAAGGTACCTCCTCAGAGGAAAGAGGTATAAGCATTTACCGGCCGGTGTGGTTCGTTAAAATGTTTATTATTATTATTATTATTATTATTATTATTATTATTAGCAGTAGTAGAGCATGCGTCTAAAAAGTTGTGGGGTTTCCACCTTGGCAAGGTATCGTGGGCAGATTTATGTCGTTGATTAAGCTGGTTATCTATTTATTTAAACTAGATGTGTGTCCAGCATCAGCCGCAGATAATTACCTTCCTGTCATAAACTGGATGTCGTTGTATTCAGATTGTCTGCTTCCCGTTATTCGGTCAGGTTTCTCTCAGTCGCGCTGGTCTAACTGGTTTCCCTGTGCCCTGTGTTCAGCCAAACCCCTGGCCTGCCTATGTCGCTGACCGCCTGCAATTGTATGGCAAGCTGAAGATGGAGAGCGATGCATTGCTGGCCAAGCGGGCCGTGGAGAGCCAGCCCATCACCGTGCAGCTGCCCGATGGCAAGACTATGGAGGCCCAGTCTTGGGTGACCAGCCCCTACCAGCTGGCCTGCAGAATCAGGTACCGGGGGTGTGTGGAAGAGTCTGCAGAAGCCCATAAACAGCCTGTACGTCATTTCCACATTGCAGTGTGTGATTCAGTGGGGTAGACTACTGTGCTTGTAATTGGACGGTTGTTGGGTCGAATCCCAGGGTCAAGTTGACTAATTTCGCTGTTGGGCCCTTGAGCAAGGCTCTTAACCCCTAGTCACTCCAGGGCATGTCTGACACTGCTTTCTCAAATGTATGTCACTTTATAAGTGTCTACTAAATAAATAAAATGTTATGTTTTCCTGAGTAGCAGCATCTGCTGCTCTCATCCCCTAGTGGCAGGGAATCTCAGTACCAGGTACTAGCTGTTGGATACACCCCTGGGTTCTCTCCCAGTCAGGCCTCTACTGACACAGTGATGGTAACTGGTGTAGCAGTGCTGTCTGAGCCACGCCCTTAGAGTCTCTGTCAGACTGGGGCTTTCCAGTGCTGCAGTGACTGCAGGTACATCAGCCGTGCCTTTCTCAGCCAGGGCCTCGCTGACAGCGCTGTGATCTCGCGGGTGGATGGTGAGCTGTGGGACCTGGACAGGCCGTTGGAGAGGGACTGTGCCTTGGAGCTGCTCCGCTTCGATGATGAAGACGCCCGGGCCGTAGGTGTCCTCTTCCTCTTCCCGTCGTATCCACACCTTCCTTTCCCGATGCCCCATGGCTTCTCTTCCTCCTTCCCCCTTCTTCAGGTGTACTGGCACTCCAGCGCCCACGTCCTGGGAGAGGCGATGGAGCAGTTCTACGGCGGCTGCTTGTGCTACGGACCGCCCATCGAGAACGGCTTCTACTACGACATGTTCCTGGACGGACAGCGGTGAGGCACCCCAGAGTCGGGACAGGGTCCCTTATCCGCAGAGTCCCCCGCGTGACTCCGGTTTGAGCCCCCGTGTTCGTGTATCTGTGCCAGGGGCGTCTCTAGCACCGAGTTTGGCGCCCTGGAGGGAATCTGCAGAACAGTGATGAAGGAGAAGCAGCCCTTTGAAAGGCTGGAGATCAGCAAGGAGACGCTGCTGCAGATGTTCAAGGTGAGAACGTTGTCTCCCTACTGGATATTCATTCCATCAAACGTTAATCTAATTCTTCTGCACCTTCCTCAGTCTGTTGGTGGATATTGCTTCCAGCTGAAGTTATTAAATAGAAAATTTTTCACCAAGTTTTTTTGTGTGTGTTTCAGTATAACAAATTCAAGTGCCGCATTTTAAACGAGAAGGTCACCACTCCCACCACTACAGTGTACAGGTAGGGTACACCTTGCAACTGGCTGTCTGTCTGTAGTCGCTCCATCACTGTCTTAGATGACATCATCTCATCTCCGGTTCTGCGGTGTCCTGTGATAGATGCGGGCCCCTTATCGACCTGTGTAGAGGGCCACATGTCCGACACACTGGAAAGATCAAAGCCGTGAAGATCTACAAGGTGCGTCCCCTGTCTGCAGCCTGCGGTTTTCGGCAGTTGCCGTTGTTGCGTGAAGTCACGTGGCTTCTGTCATTCCGCCATGCCTTCAGAATTCCTCGACGTACTGGGAAGGTCGCTCAGACATGGAGACGCTGCAGCGCATCTATGGCATTTCTTTCCCTGACACCAAGATGCTAAAGGAGTGGGAGCGTTTTCAGGAGGAAGCCCGGAACCGGGATCACCGCAAAATTGGGAAGGTAGCCATTCCTTAGCCGCTGTTCCTGAGGCCACCAGCAGAGGGAGCCCTCTGACCGACAGCACGCTATACCAGACAGTCCTGCCTACACCAGCTGGTCCTGAGACTGACTCACCCCAAGTCTCCCTGCTGGACATGCAGCAGGTGGCTGACAAGGAAACATTTCTCCAATTTTTATGCAAAACCTGATGTGTTCATTTCCATGTTCCTTTTACGTTTATTACACTGGTCATGTTCGTTTCACATGACTTGGCACGACTGCCACCCGCTGTCAGCCAGTGAGAAGCTTCCATGTATCTTCAGGAGTATTATCTTTCTTAACGAGCACTTTGACGGCCCCTCCGGCACAGTCACCAAATGCTTGCCCACAGTCTGCATGTCCCCGTTCTTCCCGATGCAGGAACAGGAGCTGTTCTTCTTCCATGAACTGAGCCCTGGGAGCTGCTTCTTCCTTCCCCGGGGGGCCTACCTGTACAACACCCTCACAGAATTCATCAAGGTGAAGCAGTGACCTACCTACCCTTGATGCCCACCTGCGACCGCTGGGTCCTTCACGCGGGATCTTTGGTCGGGTTCTCTGCCCTGGATGCTCTGTTGCCGTGGGCTTCTTGCAGGCTGCTAACTTCCCACTGAGACAGGACAGCGTACCAGATGAGACTTGTTAGCGTGCTAGCATGTTAGCCTGTGTGTCGTGCTGCGCTGGGTGTGGTGTGACGAGGCAGCTTTCTTGGACATTCCATTGCTGCTCATTCATGCTGTCTTGCTCTCAGGAAGAATACTGGAAGAGGGGGTTCGAGGAGGTGGCCAGCCCCAACATCTACAACAGCAAGCTGTGGGAGACATCTGGCCACTGGCAGCACTACAGTGAGAACATCTTCTCCTTCCCTGTGGAGCAGGACATCTTTGCCCTCAAGCCCATGAACTGCCCCGGACATTGGTGGGTGTGATGGCGTCTCTGCCTTCACGCTTAGTTTCAGTTTCTCTGTCGTTGTTACATTTTGGAAGCCAAAGTTTGCCAGTTCAATTACCAGGAAATGCTCTGTTCTTATGGGAACCTTTGTTCCATGTTCATTTTCAGTTGCTTGTATTGTAAGCTGTTTAGTGACGAAGCTGTCTGCTAAAGCAGTAGTTTGTTAGTTAACTCATTTCCATTTCTAACTAAGTTGTTAACCTTTTCTGACATTTCCACCATCATGTGGAGCTTGCTGTCCAGGTTGTAAGGCATTAAACCCCCTCCCAAACGGTTGTACCTGTTTTTTTTTAACTAGGGTTGCAAAGGGGTGGTAAATCTGCAGAAACTTTCCATTCCATGGGAAAATATTCCAACTTGAAAACTTTCCATGGGAATCACCAGGGATATATGGGAATTAACAAAAAAAAATCTCAGAATTTTGCAACCCTATTTGTGAGCCCATCTTTAAGGGCGCTCTCCCTTTTCCCATAGCCTCATGTTCAGCCACCGACCGCGGTCGTGGAGAGAGCTCCCGCTGAGGCTGGCCGACTTTGGCGTGCTCCACCGCAACGAGCTGTCGGGGGCGCTGACAGGCCTGACCCGGGTACGGCGGTTCCAGCAGGATGATGCCCACATCTTCTGCGCCATGGAGCAGGTAAGCAGGCCAGGCCAGCAGGCCTGATGCACAATCTGTCTCCTGATCCCTTAATCTATGCTCTCTGGAAGGTAGTGACTACTGATTAGCTGCATTTTAAGATGGGCAGAACTGTCAGAATGATGAATAAGAAGTTTGCATGAGCAAGTGAATTAGTCTTGGTTTTGTATGAATGTTTTAGTTTATTTTGTGACTCGACTGTCTTGGTTTTCAGTACAGGTGAGCTATTATGTAATTAGGTGTGATTTGAGAAATTAACGTGAAGTACGCTTTAAATTATTTTGGAGTGCCAGTTGACGAGTTAGCTGGTACAGTTTTTAAATCGTCAAAACAAACAACTTCTGTTTATAGACATGCTTATGAAAACATTCCCAAATTATTTGATAATTTGTGAAATTTGAACTTGAATAGCTGACAGCAATTATTTCTAAGTACTTTCGTTGATTTTTTTTCCAAGAGCTAGGAATGAGTAATTGTTGGTTAATTTACATATAATGAATAAAGCAGTGTTTGCTCGGGGGGGGGAAAAATCGGTGACATTCAGAAATATCCAGTCATTTTTAATCAAGAAAAATTTCTATTTAGAAAAAGAATATTATGATTCCGTCATTTATTAAATGAACCCTAATTCTGAAGAACTCACCTCACGCAGGGCAGCATTGTAAAGCATTGGGCTGATGCCGCTGACACCGTCCTGTTCACCGTTATTCTCCCCCTGACTCCTTTTTGCTCTTGTTCATGCAGATCGAGATGGAGATGAAGGGATGTCTCGACTTCCTTCGCAGTGTGTATGATGTCTTTGGATTCTCCTTCCAGTTGTTCCTTTCCACACGTCCAGAGAAGTTCCTGGGTGACATTGCTATCTGGGACCAGGCCGAGAAGGTAATGTTGGCTTGGAGATCCTATCTGAAAAAAACGAAAGCTTGCGTGACCCTCACCCCATGGAGCGCTGTAAGCTTCACTGGCCAGTATAAGAGTTTCTGCGTACATTTTAAAGTGTATGTTGTGTTGTCTGTCCATAGCAATTAGAGAACAGCCTGAATGAATTTGGGGAGCCATGGAAATTGAATCCTGGAGATGGAGCATTCTACGGTCCCAAGGTAGGTTTTGATCTTTCTCTGAATTTGGATTTTATTCTATAAATGTATTGTTTTGGTACATAGATCAAGCTTCTGGTATCTGGCCCTGTAATGACAATGTGTAGGTGTAATGTTTCAGATTGACATTAAGATCAAGGATGCCATTGGTCGATACCATCAGTGTGCCACCATCCAGCTGGATTTTCAGTTGCCAATACGCTTTGACCTCAGCTTTGTTGGGTAAGTCTTCAGTTGTGGGCTCTGTTTAGTTATGGCTCACACATAAAGTGTGAGTTGAGACTTCTGACTAGCGATGGCCAAATATAGCTTCATGAACCATTTGTTGTATTTTCAGACCCACTAGATGGTGCTCTCTATTAAAAAAAAAAGGATTCTCCAATGCAAACCAAAAGCACCATCTAGTGGGGTCAAAAAATATGGCAAGTGGTTCACGAAGCTTTGTTTAGCCAACACTACTTCTGACAACAGCGCCCGGCTTAGCCTAAGCCTTGGCAACACACTTGAATGCCATTGTCACTCCTGTCCACGGTCCCTGCAGGAAAGATGCGGATGACAAGGCACGTCCGGTCATCATCCATCGTGCCATCCTGGGCTCAGTGGAGAGGATGATAGCGATCCTCACTGAGAACTATGCTGGGAAGTGGTGAGTGTTACACCTTAGCAGAATGATCAGGGTGTGGACATTTCTGTGCGTGTTAGTGTGCCAGCATGTGCTTAGCTGAACATTCTGTTGACAGGTCTAGTTAAATTTCACATTTTGTGCGATTGAACCAAAGGTTTCTAATTAGTGTAAAATTGTGTAAAAATTGTTTGCATCATAGTCTGGTGGGCTGTTTCTTTCCATAGGCCTCTTTGGCTGTCTCCACGTCAGGTCATGCTGGTACCAGTCAACCACTCCTTTGAGGAATACGCCAAAACGGTACACCTCCTACTCCTTTAATTGTCTGTTCTGCTTTTCCAGAAGCTTCTCTTTTTGTGTAGCAGTACATAGGATTTTAAGTCCAGCTGGGTAGGATTTCTGTCAGTCTCTGCTTGGGTTTAACCCACGTAGAACAGCAGTGTGAACAAAGGCATTTTTAAGACAGTGTGTGACGATCCCACTCACTTGGGTTTCAAAGCCCTATTCTGTGTCACGTCTGGTCTTCTCTTGATTCAAACTCCCATGTTTGAAGAAGCATTTCTCCACCACTCAGGTGTGTGAGCAGTTTGTGGAGGCCGGCTTAATGGCAGATGCTGACCTCGATTCCAGCTGCCTTCTCAACAAGAAAATCCGCAACGCCCAGCTGGCCCAGTACAACTTCATTCTGGGTAAGAGAAGCTGGATTTCCGTCAAGAGTAGGCATGAGGGATTCAAGCATAAAATCTTAAACATAGTAAAAGTCATCTGAGTGTAATGCAGTTGTATTTACTTTCAGTGCTGTGTGGCAGCCAATTTAATATGGTGCTTCTGGTACAGTTCCCTTCACGGAGCAGAAAGTTTAACACCCTTTGTCACTGTGTCGCCCTGTTTTTATGACAGTGGTTGGGGAAAAGGAGAAGATGACGAACAGCGTGAATGTGCGGACGAGGGACAACAAGGTCCATGGCGAGATGTCAGTGGCAGAGGTCATAGCCAGACTGAGTCTTCTGAAGCAGTCACGCTGCAGATGTGCGGAGGAGGAGTTCTGAGGAAGCGGGCAAGGAGTTAACCCCGATCTACCTGAAACTGGGGATGAAAACCTGGAGATCTGAGGGACTTCACGACATTTGAGTTGGAAGAAAAACAGAGTAATAGAAGCAGGAAGTACAGATTTATCAAGATATAATGGCTCAGGATGGCAAGGAGAGGAACGTAATTTTGACACAATGTCATCAGTGTTACTGCTGTTACTCAACAATATGACTGAATGCTGTCAAGTGTTGAGGCAGCATCACTACAGTCAGTTGTTTATTCATGACTAAATTCCAAGAATGGAGCATAGTGCGTGTTTTTCAAAAGGTTGGGTGTAAAATGAAAGTGCAGAAATAAAGGTGCAGACAGGTTAGTATTCTGTGCTGCAAGATTTGTCCAAATGCTGATCGAAAGGGAATATAAGATGTTATGTGAGATTTTGGCAGAATACCAGTGTTGGATATAGATCCCACAGACTTGCTGTGTCGCTCTGCTAGATCTATACTGTCTGCCTTTTGTCAGTGATGCTATAATGAGGTGGGACAAAGGATTGTGCAGTGAAACCCTGTATCTCCCCGTCACTCTGGGAATAGGGGAATAAACTCCTTCGTTGCAAAGTGTTGTGATTTCCTTCCTTCTGTTTTGCATCTTAATGTTGATGTACTGGCAGCCTTTTACAATGCCAGTTGTTTTGTGACGTCTGTGGTTGATACCTTTTGTATACAACATGAATAGGCAGTACAGTACTGCCAGCTTAAATGTAAATCCCTGATGCTGTCCAACACAAGAGATATTCAGTCTGCTAACGAATTACATCACGCATTCATTTTCTAACTGCTTATCTGTTCAGTGGCTTCTTTCAGTATACCTTTAAAAATTTTATGTTTTACCCAACAATTCCCTGGCAATACAAGAAAGCATCAAATTTGTATGACTTGACTATCTCAGCATGTCTTGACTATCTCAGTTTTTACTTTTCAATTCTTTCACTCCATGACACTAAAATCATTCTCAAGCTTTTCTTCTTTGAGGCTATGATCCCTGAACTGCTTGCTCTTAGGGGAAAATAAGGCATAATTATCCTACCCCTGATAAAGTGTATTTATACAGCAGACTACAATAATATGCACATGCCACAACAAAATGGCACATAGCATTTGTCTTGGTATAACTTTCATTGCACTTTTTATTGTTCTTGCACTTTTGTTACTGTTATCGGACGCTGTCAAGGCGACGCCGACTACCGACAGCATCGCACCGAAATATTAGTAATTGAGTTTTCCTATGGGATGCTTTTTCTGGCGTTAGTTTATCTTACACGCGTCCGCATCGTTGCTGTAGGTAGCGTTAACGCGCGGTGACGTGGGCGGAGCGAGGGCCGGGCGCGCGGCACTCGGGGCGGGGCTGCTGCGCGAGGCGTGCGCTGTGTGTCAGGATGGCGGCCGCCTGTCAGGCTCGGCTCCCACGGCAAGGCCGGTGCGCTATGAAGGCCTACGCGATTATGCTGCTGGTGTTTCTGGACCTCTGTCTCAAATCGGTTAACGGTGAGTAACAAGTCAGCCGCGTAGCTTTAACTGAAATGTATTTGCTGGTTTTACTTGTGGTACCTAAACAGGTTACCTGTTTCAGTATCAGCTATTTAGCATACCTGCTAACTGACTAGTTAGCTAGTTGGCCGAAACAAAACGGCCGTTTAACTCGTTTAGTCAGCTTTATTTGTACTTGTCGTCAGTTGAAGAATTCAGTCCAAGATATTAAAACTGTCATATTTTAACACTGATGATTTAAAGTCGTAAGGCTGAGTTACCTGTGTATAATGTCGCTAGCTAGTTAGCTGGCTATGTCAGACATTGCCTGTTGAGGCTTGGTCATCAGACATTGCCTGTCTTCCTTGGTCATCTTCAGTAACGATATCTATTAAGTACTGCAGCTGTTGATCATATCTAATGGCTAAATGTGTAACCGAGAGCTAAGCGGGGCTGTAGTAAATCTGTAGCAATCGTAATGGGTGTAGCCATTAGCTAAGGAGTCCGCTTTCAGTTGTGAAGCCAAGCGCACTCTACGATTAGAGGTGATGAGATTTTTCTATGACTGTCAGATCATGTAAATAACCAAAATAACAAAAACCGAAGAACGTTTTTCAAATGATCATAAACGTGTCTAATAATTAGTATGAATTTTAGGCTTATGTTGGCATTTGTCATGTGATGCAGCTGTCTTTGACTTCCCAGGGTACCTGAGTTCCCCCCATGTCAGTCAGGAGCCCCCCTCCAGCCAAATTGCCCAGCAAAGCCCAGTCATCACAAGCCCTGTGACGTCGTCATCTGTCCCCAGTGAGTGGTTGCTCTATTTCCAACGATTCACATGGTGTATATATACATATTATGAACGACATGCTATTTTTCTTCCTCCAGCAACTACCCCTGCTGTGACTAGTTATGTGTTCAAATGCCCAAGCAGGGGTCTGTGCAGTAAGTTGCCTCCAGATTGTGTCAACTGCACCTACCACACAAACTGCACTTACGGCAAGCCAGCGTCCTTCTCCTGCACTCCGAGGAGTGGCATCCACTGTCTGGTGAGTGTGGCCTCTGTCTAATTTAGGGCTGTAGCAAGAATGAAATTTGTCTGGGCCAATAATTTAGATTTAAATTTCTTTTGAAATACTTGCATTTTTTTTCCCTTCGGTCCTGACCATTATGACATTTCTAACAAATATCAAGAAAAGTAGGTCATGCATTTTTGTGTGGTGAATTTTCAAGGGACCCCCCTGCTTGGTGATTTTTTTTTATCTTGAAGTGCCACGTTCTGCTTACAGGGGGAATCAGGCCAGCCGCAGACCATCTTCAACTTGAACTTGACTTGCCAGTTCTGCTGGCAGCTGGACCCCTCCCAATACCGGTGCTCCAACTCCAACAACTGCATGACTGTGTCCTGTCCCCGCAAGCGCTACATAGCCACCTGCACAGTCCTGGAGCACGTGCACTGTATAGGTCAGTCCTGACTGCGAGTCACATGGGTGGGGGTTCCCAGTAATTAAACCACACACACAGCAATAATACATACGTCTTGTTTTGACCACTTTTCCATTTATTTCATAAAATGCAGATTTTTAAATTCTTCTTAAGCATTGGAAAGTTGAGTGAATAGCAATAAATGAAAATATAAGACAAATGAAACAAGTTTGCTTTATAACATGGAAAGAGTGTGTAACAGTGCATGTCTGACATCCTGTTAACTGGTTGTGTGGTGATGCCATAGTCACATTCTAGGCTGTCCTTTAACTTTAAATGCAGTAGTTAATTGTTTCATCCCATGAAACAGAGCAGCATTTAATGTCCAATGTAGAAAGAATGCCATATTTTTTCTGTTGTTATAACTACTAAAGGAGGTCACTTTGATGAATCAAAGATGTGACATTTTCTTGGTAATAAAGTAACTCAAATGGTAAGCATACTTGTTTGTTTACTTTGTTTATTTGTTAGCAAAGAATATTAAGTACATTTCTAGTAAATATTGAATAAAATGCGCACGTAGAAAATCTGTTTTTATAAATGATTGTGCATCGTACTAACAATCTGTAGTAGTGATAATGGTGGTATTTTGTCTTGCTCAGAATTTGTGACCCACGTTGTTACGATATTAGCTGTGGTAATCACTCAGCTGTCACTTTGCAGGGAATAGGGAGTTTTCAAAACGATTGTTCTGCAACTGGACAGGAGGATACAAGTGGTCCACTGCCCTGGCGCTCAGGTACCTGCCCTGCATTTTTATTTCAGACCGTTTATTTGCATTGTTTTTGAAAGAAGTACATCTATTCCTCATAGCTTACAGCAGCTCCTAAACTTATCAGTCCCATTATAAATAAAGGAAGGATCATAGTGATTAATGGCTGGGACAGAATAGTCAGAACTGAATAACCTGCGTTTTTACAGTGAAATATCCTGTTGTGTAACTGGGTAACATTACTTATTTTAGATTTACTGAATGAATTTCTCTGAAGTCACATGGATGCTGGGTCCTAGATGGCCATCAGTGCTGCTTCTTTTCGTCCTTCAGGAATTTCTCCAGTGAAAAAAGGCTTCTTCTTATATGCCTGCGAAACAACAAAAATGCAACCATCCT
This sequence comes from Stomatorhinus ivindoensis, assembly GCA_019775895.2. NCBI lineage: Eukaryota > Metazoa > Chordata > Actinopteri > Osteoglossiformes > Mormyridae > Stomatorhinus > Stomatorhinus ivindoensis. The sequence goes on along the minus strand of JABFEB020000008.1, from coordinate 13,167,646 downwards.
GGGCTGAGAGAGTAGTGCTTAACTAGGCTTTTCCCTTTCTGCTTTCCTGCAGCATCACGTTGGGTGGATTTGGGGCGGACCGCTTCTACCTGGGTCAGTGGCGAGAGGGCCTTGGAAAGCTGTTTAGCTTTGGTGGCCTGGGGATATGGACCTTGATAGACGTACTACTGATTGGAGTGGGATATGTCGGACCAGCAGACGGCTCCCTCTACATATAAGTTTTTACCCTCCTTCAGCCCCACCATCACCACCCTTTTGGACTCTAATCACCTTCACCAACATGCAACCATTCACATACGCCTTCCTGTCCAAACACCCACTGCAGCAGACTCCAGTCCCATCTGCCGTGGGAAAATACGGCATTATGGGAAATCTGTTACACTGGGCCTACTCATTCCTCAGCATGCCTTCCTTTCTCCCCACTGTGTGTGTCCCACCATGGGGTGAGGAGGTGGAGCACCCTGGTGCGAGGTTAGCCGGAATCCGTGGGTCGGAGATCGTCGGACACTTTTTTCCCCGGCTGCACAGAGTCACCAGCTTGGGTGGGGGTGACGGAGGTAGCAAGTGGTGGGCTGTTTGTGACATGGCGTGCATGGCAGTCCCTGAAAATGAGCACTGAAGATGGCTGAACTGCACTAGATCCATGGAAGGGTGGGCGGTGGACAGAAGATATCCAAGCTGGAAGCACTCAAAATGGAAATCTTGGATACGCGATGCAGTTTTTGCCCCGTGGAGTTGTTAGTCACAATCCTCTCTGGGATTCGAGACAACGGGATGGTTCTTCAGACTGTTATGAGCAAAAAATGCTCTTCTTTTTATTTTGCTAGTTGGTGAATTTACCCACATCAAGGTATTTGGCGAAGACCGTTTTGGACCTTCCAACCAAGCGGCCCATTTTCTAACACATAATGGTTATGGCATTATGCTTTTCACGGTTCAGTTTTTGGAAGTGCAACAATCTTTGATGTGATTTACAAGCATCTGTGTAAAATTTAGTGAATGATAGCAAAGAAGGATAAATGTGTTATTGAGTCTGTTGTCCGGTGCATGACTTAGTAACTTTGTTTTCCTCAAGATCTCACCTTTATATATAAAAGTACTGGAAATGAACATTTTGAGTTTTTCTACTCGTGTTAAAGACTTCTGGGAAGTCTAATGTACAGAATTTAACTTATGTTTTTCCTGTTTATTTGCCTGTTTCCTTTTAAGGTTATTGTTTTTGGCTATGAAGCTCTCTGTGCTCATTCTCCATTCATATGTTGGTAAAAAGCCACACGTGTCAGTAACGTGGTTTTTAGCCAGCAGCTATCCAATGTTGATTTTTATCTGGAGAAACTCAATTAAATTTGATTCCCCTCCCAGTACTTCATCAGGTCTTCTGATCTTAATTTATTTTTAAATGGTGGATTCTGATCAAAAGAACTATAGTATTTGAGTGTTTGTTTTGAATTAGAAGTTTAGCCAGAAATTGCTGGGGAAAAAATCTGTGTAGCTTTTATGACGTAATTTGGCAGTTATGTGGGGAATGTGGCCTCGCCAAGGTGAATTTCTAGAGCAGCTTCAAGTAGCTTCTCGTCACTTAAGCGAAGAACTTTGTGTGCACCTCAGGACTTTGCATACATTTTCGACTGATTCCAGTGGACTTCACAACCGTTTGGGGTTATGCATAGGAATACTACTGTACCAAATGCTTCGCCTTTGCTCTGGAACGCTCCATTTCAGGAAAATATTCTCTGTGCAAATTCTAAATAAAGCGTGAAAATGATTTGGTGACCTGCATAACTGAGCAGAAATATTGGGGGGGGGACCTTAAAGCCTGTGTACGTAGTGGGAACTCCTGGCCAGAAGCAGTGGAGGTCCTCGCTTTCAGTCCGATATTTAAAATGTTTGTGATGTTGGAAAAAACAGCAGGTTTGCCCTGTAGATGTACCCCTAAATGTTCCCCTGTTGGTGTAACGTGATTCCTGCGTGCTGTAGAGATGTAAAAATCGCTACAGGCCATCAAATTTGCATGTGTTACAGAAGGTTGGAGAAATGTAGGCATCGATGGTACTCGTGGTTTGGTTCGTGACGCTGTTGTGATTGAGGGCACTTTGCTGTCGACTAGTTTGGCAGTGCCTAACTTGATGTGAGAAAGTATTGTAAATCATTTTTACTACACTGAAATATTTAAATAAAATGCACTGGAGGAAATATGTGCTTGGAAATGAGGCACTAAAGTATACAAATGTATTTGGATTAGTAGGTTTAGTTCATAGTGTTACTTAACGGCAGTGTTAAAAATCAATTATCATCCCTAAAAAGATTATGCTGTAGACATTTGGTCACACGTTGGTTATTTATTCTTCAAGGATTTGGATTTATCGTTTTTGTTATCGACTTCGTTTATCGTCATATTGTGGTGAAATCTAATCAGCTAGATTAATACTGTTTACAGAGCTAAGCGCAGTCGCTGTCTAGCTGCACGCATCACAATAGGGTTGCCAGTAGAAAGTTACTCAAATAGAAAGTACTTGAGTTGTAAAATTAGAGCTAATGTTTTTGCATGTATTATTATTATTATTGATAATAATAATAATTATTATTATTATTATACATTTTCTATTTTCTTAATATCAAAAATTTTCTTTTCTTTATAATATTGTTGGATTGTTTCAACATTTGACATATTTACCGCAGTCTATCATACTGCTTGTAACGACAGCAGATACTATGACACAATGGCTGGTTGGAAGAAGGCCAGTTGACAGTTTGTGTTCTGTTTCGTGAGCTGGCAAACTATAAACTATATTATGTTGTTTTGACTGATATTATAGTGTTAATTTATGTTCTGTGTTGGATCATCTGTAGAGCCATATGACAGGAAATTACTTTGATTACCAGTGTAGGTAAACAATTAAAATTTTTAGGTATGGAGAACTTGTTAGGTATGCACTGCCACCAAGATAAATATCGCTTTTCTCTCCAACTCATACAATAACCCTCTGAAGGAAGTGAAAAAGGAAGCCAGTATAGGATTCATGAGAGATGATATGCTTTGAATCCTTGGGGAGCAGGATTATGTGTGACAGTCAGTTTCAAAGCCTTGTCTTTTCAGTAATGGGTACAGGCAGCACTCTTTATAGTGTACAAACTAATGCAGAACCATGAAAGGGGCCAAGATTGTGCCAACAGATTTAATAGGAGCTGATGATGCTCGTGGTGCGACTGAGGTAAGCTGAACCTTTCCCGACGGTTGATTATACATTTCGTATTTTAGATGATTTTGTCCTATATTTCTTTGTAGTGTTCTTTTTACACGACATGTTTAGTCACACGGGTCTAACACAGAGAGAAGACCTTGATTGATTATGAGTTTTTTATGTTTTAAATCAAAGAGCTTTTCAGCCCTGGAGACCGAAAGTAGTTTTAGGCTATTATATGTCCATTATTGCTATTCTGCCAAAATAGGTTAGTCATCGAGGGCACGAGGTTGTCTCATTCACAGTTTTGTTTACAGACCTTTCCAATCCAACAAGTTGGTAGTGAACGGCTGTTTTTACGTTGAGCTCTACTTTGAGGGAAGGAATTTCACTTCTTGTTTAAACTGCCGCATGCTGCACAGGCGTGGTTGAATTTCCTTAGTTCCCCCATCTCCACGCACAAACGCAGACGTGGGAGGGTCAAAGCGAGGGAGAAACATGCTCTGATTAAGGAGCTGGAGACAGATTTTCACACTGCCTCTCCCACATTCGCACTGTCACACCAGCAGCATGGCACAACACACACACGAACACATGCAGCGGCTCAAAAATCCAGTGCATTTATGGCAGAACTGTACCGTGGGTTGGCTCCTTATACTGCACCGTGATTTCATTGATTTTGAGTTACCTTTGCCTTCTCTATATGCTAATAATCTGGAGCTAGGAAAGTCTGGAAATTTTAATATGATCATTATGTCAATGTTCTCCTGCCTGTGATGCGAGAGTACCTTATTTTCAGGTTGGCTGCCAGGAAGGTTGTCAGTTTCAATCTCAAGGCCAGCAGAATATTCAGCATCTCTGTGGGCCTCTTGGCTGGCCCCGTGCTGACAGAAATCTCACTCTCACCTGTATACAGGCATGCAGGTATTCCATTGTTCTTGGTACTCTGCATTCTGTTCTATAAAAGTACCCGTATGGTGCCTGAAGGTGCTGCAAACAATGCACTGTGCAAAGGGAGGGTGTTTGCATTTGACTCAATGTTCATTACCTGCGTCACTGGCAAATGCCACTTCGTCAGACCTAGGCGCGCTAAAACTACTTGATGTTCGGGATGCGCTGTGAGGAACTATTTTGCATTGCAGATTCGGAAGAAGCAAAGCTGTACAAGACGGCTCAAGAGTTAGATCTGCGCGATGCTAGAGAACTTTAATGGCACATCAGCTTAATAGCCTGTTCCAATATGGATGTCTTGGCAGGTCTGTAGCAGGGGTGGGTGGTCTTATCTGCAAAAGGGCCACAGGTTAAGGGTTATTTTTGGGTCAGCTGTTTGGCTGAAGAGATCTCTTGATCCAATCAGTCCTCTAATTAGTAAACTACTTGGGGAGTTGCAGTAAAAACCCACAATGGCCCTTTCTGGAAAAGACTAGCAAACCCTGGTCCATAGTCAATGAAATTAGGTGTTGCTTAGACTTATTGGCAGCTATAGAATATGCGAGAAGCGGACTTGAGAGCAGGAACCCCAAACCTCTCTGGCCCGTTTAACATGAATGTGCAGAAAGTGATTTCCCAAAGGGAAGGAAGCAGCGAAAACCCACACCAAACTGACTCCTACATGAAGAATCACCATGCAACCAAGAGCAGTGAAGATCCACATGACATGGGTCAGGGGGATTTTCCATTAAAGATTATACTATTCATCTGTAAATAAGCACATCTGCACCTTACAGACAAATTAAGGCATTTAGATCTATGGATATGAATTCTGAGAGAGTGACCCACACACACACTGGCATTTTTAATACTGATGGATTCAAGTATTTGGTAATAACCAAAAAGACTTAGGGTGCCAATTAAAGTATTTATTTACAAGGACACATACACATTTCATTGGCCCAGATTAGACACGACACCCCCCCAGTCACAACTTTGAGCCTATAAATTTCCAATCCACACCCACCCCCTGCCCTATGCTCTACACAAAAAAATAAGCCACACCAATTAAAGTATTAAAACAAAAAACTGAAAGGGATAACAGAATCCCTCACTGGTGTGACTAAGGATTTCGTTCCAAACTTGCAAAAGGTCAATGGAAAATGCTTAGCTTATTGACGGAAAGCATCAGCGATCTAGACATGGACACAGACAAAGTGCGTCACTTAAGGTCCTTTCTTACGCGAAAGCCAATGAGTCAGCAAATGGCCCCAAATTGTTATTAATAGTCAGGATTTCTCAGAAACCAGGATGAAGAAAAAAAATAATAAGTCTTGCCGTTGGGCCAATGATAGCATATAAATCACAGGTCACGAAGTCAACATGTAAACAAAGCAAAATGTGCCGGTACAGATCTGCCATACTTTATATACTGGAATAGAAAAGAAAAATAAAAAATATTCTATCGTCCAGGGGGTAGGAAGAAGTTATTTTTGCAAAGTTAATGGGCAAGGTTGTGGGGAAAGGGGGGGGGGGGGCATCATCACAAAGTATGGCACTTCCCACTTTACACAGCTGGGGTTTCGGGGGCCACAGCCTTGCAGCGCTGCTCCATGGAGCCACTGTGGAAGCCACGGGTGCCGTCAGGCCCACGGGGGAGGCGCAGAACCCCTGGCGGGAGCCCGTCTGCGTTCTGGATCTTGCGGCCTAGCATCGGACTGCCTGACGGGCTGTTCTCCTGGGAAGCCACCTGACGACGCCGTTGCACCCAGGGACTGCCGGACGGAGTCACGCTGCTGTCTGAGGAGTAGTCCGCCCACCGACGTCCCGAGTCGGGGCTCAGGCGGCCCTCTGCAGCCAGGGGAGACTTGTTAGTGCACAGGGAGCGTCGCTGGGAGCAGGGGCTGGCCCTCGGGCTGGACCAGGGGCTGGTGCGCGGTGACGCCGTGGGACTCAGATGGTTCTGCTGATAACCAGAGCCACCCGTGGGGCTCAGCTTGTTGCCAGAACGTGCCTTCCGGGCCACCCGGGGCGAGGTGGGGTTGCTCTCCGTCTCGGAGGAGCTGCAGGCCGAGTCGTCACCCTGGTACTGCAGCTCCCGCACGCGGCTGTTCAGGGAGCGGGTCTTGGCGGCGGCGCCCTCGTCCCTCTGCCGTTCCTTGGTCGCCTTCTTCTTTGCCGGCTTGGTGCCGATCAGCACCACCTTCACCCCCAGGCTGCCGCCACCCACCGCTTCGTGAGCCCGGATAGCGGCTTCCACCTCCTCGAACTCCACGATGGCGCATTCCTCCGTGCCCAGCTGGGTGTAGCGGCCACTCAGCTTCTTCAGGTCAGGCGCGAGGTCCTTGCCAGGTTTCAAGACGCGCACAGAGGCGATGGGCCCGTACGTTCCGAAGGCCCTCAGCAGCACCTCCATTGGATGCTCCGGTTGGGTGGTACCGCCCCCTTCGGCTCCTCCTCCTCCTCTAGCCACACCCCCTTCCCCTCCCATCAGGGCTGCCCCCAGTTCAGGCCAACGCCGTAGATCATTCAGCAGCAGCATGCGACTGGGCAGACTCTCGCTGGCAAACACGGGCACCGGCGAGCGCCGGCGCACCTTGCGGCCCTCCTCGTTGAGCTCCAGCAGCGCAGACTGCCGCAGCGCATGCGCCGTCGTCCTCCAGTCGCGCGTCAAGTGCTTCACCTGAAACGAGAGGCCGTGCAGAGAACAGGAGATTGATGCAAGCGCAGAAGCATCCTGCTCGGTGAGAACCGTGCTTCCTGAAACAGACGCTACACTCTCAAGATCAGCGACATCGCCTGCTGGCAGAGTCGGGTTTAGGCGACTCGTTCTCGCTGCGACGGACACAGCTGCGAGTGAAATACCACAGCACTCATTTCTGTCATTACTGCAGATGGCTTTCATAGCAGGGTTAAGGCATTGCACGCTGACAGTATATATAAAAAAATTTAAAAAGACAAAATCAGCTAAACACAGTATTAAAATGACAGTAACTGTCAGGAAGTAGCAAGATAAAGTGCTTTGGCTGCAGAGGGACAAAATCAGCCTGCAGTAAATTCCAATGTCGTCTAAGGCTTTAGCCCATTGGTCAGTCTCATGACAGGGTGGGCGTGGCTATCAGCAGGTACCTTCTTAAAGGAAGTGAGCAGCTTGACGCTGACGAAGCCCAGCTTGTTGCGGCGGACATGTTTCAGCAGAAATGCATCATGCTCTAGGTTCTCATCAGACAGGTAGTACTCGATCTGGGCCACCAGCTTCTGCATCAGCTCTGCATCTGGCGGCACCCAACTGTTCTCCTCTTCCTCTTCTTCCTCCTCCATCTCCCCACCACTTGTGCCCACACAGCTTTGAAAAAGCCCACAAACAAAAAAAAAAAAGGTTACCTCAGCTGCCAATGTGACCCCATACTCCCATGAAGTGCTATACACACTGGAAAACTATTGAACTGCAAAGAATTTGATTTTGAATTTATCTAATGAATCCATCCACGGGTTTACTACCAAAAAGCAATCAAGTTCTAAATTGGACTTCAGTGGATGACTCACCATCCCCCCTCCCCCCCAGGAAGCTCTACGCCAACAGCCTAGATGGATCCAGTGCATTACCATACGTCACAGCAGAAAGCATGCCACAGAGTTAAGCTTTTGTAAATTGTGTATAAAGGGGAAACCTCTCATCCACAGCAGACTGTCGGGAGAACTCCCACGCAGATACTTCAAAAGCGACACTATTCAGGTCAGATCTGTCCAGCCGTGACTCATGATATACTTCCCCTCAGGTACAGGGAATATACTCGGCAAAATCTAATTACACTGAATGCATTCTATTTAAATAGGTCCCCCCCCTCCCTTGATTCAACTCAAAGCCCTGACCTCGAAGAAAGAAACTGAAAACATAGGTTGCGTGCCTGAAATGACTACACTACAAAGAAATCGGAAATGAAATGTAAAAATACACGCACTGCACGTAATGTATTTCGGTACCGTCAGCTATTAATACAAGACGCATAGCAGGACATGACGCAAGGCTATTAGGCAACAAGTACAAGAAGGTGAGGCGGCAGACTTAATTCAGCAAGACCGTTTGGTTATTTACGTTAATGAGGTTAATGTTCCATATACTTAAGGTTTAACAATACGAGTATTACAAGTTGCACAAATCATAGCGCTACCATAGTTCTACTCATTCAATACCATGATCAAAATAGTTCTGAAACTCAAGCAATAGGGCAACCTAACCTGCAGGAGATTTTTTGCGATGTTAAAAAAAAGTTGTGCATTGTTTTAATTACCCGTGTTTATCCGATCTTCCAATGTCGTCCTCGCTGCAGCTGCCTCCGGCTAAGTCCAGGTGGTTTGTCTGCGCGTCCTCCCCGGGATCCTCATCCTCAGCCGCCTGGATGGCCACCGTTATCCGCACCCGAGTGCCCATCTCCTGCAGCTGACTGTCATTGGAGACGTTTCGGTCACCTGCATCCGGCGTTGGCTCGGCGCAGTCGGAGATGGCAGCCGCCGCCGCTATGGCGCTCATGCCGCCCGCCGTTAACGCTTGTGCCGCCGCTCTGTCCGCTTCCTCTTCGCGGGCGTTTCGCTCGCTCCCCGTCGCCACCGCCGCGCTTCGCCCGATGCCACCCCCGTCAGCGGCCGAGCTGCGAACGGGAGGATACGGGGTGTCCGCCGATCGTCCCTTTCGACAACGCCGCCGGTACAGGTGGACGGGGACGACCAGGACGTGCTCCGCTGCTCGCCACAGCTCCCAGATGCTGCCCCACGGAGAGCCCCGGGGCGACGCGGGGCCAGCGGCCGGCGAGACGAGACTAGGAGCGGCGGAGGCGAAGGGGAGGGACGTGTCTTGCGCGCTCACTTCCTGATGTGCAAGAGGCTTTTTCCCTTTGAATCGTGCTCTGGGATTGGGCCATGCCGCCCCCCCACACTCATCCCCACGCCACCAGGGGGACGGAGCGAGCAAAGAAAGGCAGCGCAAAAACACGCATATCAGCGCATGCATGCTCCTCTGTGTCTTGGTCCTCTGTGTCTTTCTCCTCCTCTTCTTCTTCTTCTTCTTCTTCTTCTTCTTCTTCTTCTTCTTCCTCCTCCTTCTCCTCTTCCTTTTCTTTTTCTTCTTTCTTCCTTTTTGCTTCTTTAAAGACCCAGCTGTCGGCTAAGTGGTTTCTTTATAACCAAGTAATGAAGTAAATCCTCCATTTTAAGTGGCATCAATGGAGGGCAATCAGGGGGAAGCGGTGCGCCAATCAATGCTTTCTAAATCTGTAAATTGAATAATAGGCTCTAATATTCGGAACGGAAGTGTGGCCGAAATATTTCTATTTTAAGGACGAGTAAGTTGGAACTGCACTTGAATTACCGGTCCGTTTTTATTTGATTGCGCTGTGGTTTATTATATTATACTGTTATAGTTTTATTAGTATCGTGTATTTTTGTGACAGTGTTAGAGTTGGACATGACTGATCTGGTCATTGTGTATGGTTGCCCTCTTCCATGGTGTGCGATGATACATCCCTTATGTCAAGCCCCCACGCAAAGGCTGCCCACCCACCACCAGCTGACACGGAGCCCCAGCAACATCAGTGTGTTTCAGTGCCCTGCCCCCCCCCCTTGTTGATAATGCGCCTGGTGAGTGTAAACGTGCAAAAATGGGCCATTCAGCTCCCCAGGCCTTTTTAGTGCAGTGCAAAATGAATAAATCGCACGCATCCTTCAGTGGCCGGTGACTAAGTCTGGTGGAGGTGAAGCGTGTGGGTATTTGGTGGAGGTGTGACACAAAAATACCGGGTCAGTGGTAGTTGTCAGTCAATCCATAGTGGCGCTGAGAGTAGAAATCACTTCCATCTCAACAGGAGACCACACCTTCCCCCCCAGGTGTCGATCCAGGGGACGCAGAATTCCCTTACCACTCTCCTCGTCGCAGGTTATTTTAAATGATGATTTTTCTATGTTATGTATGTTCGGTTTATCTCCATCTCTTATCTACAGCTCCGTCTCACTCCCACATTCCGCAGCTCCTTTCAATGATGCTGTTTTGTTAAGTCCCCGTGCTTTGTGAGGCGTGCATTGTGTCTTACTGTCGTTCGCTGAATGCCGCGCTTCACCAGAGGCACTTGTTACGTTTTCTCTCTGACTCAGATGAGCTATTTATAGATTTCTATATCCAGGATCGCTCAGACAGGCCGGTTTGCCTATATGTTACACAATGCAACAGACGCAGTTTACTTCACGCCGGTGTCTTCGCGGCACATGATCTCTTGCATGGTGGTTCATATGATATACTTAAAGTACTGCAAGACCAACGCGTGGAACATATCAAGCATAACAGGTAACATGCTTAATTCCTGTCAGAGGGAAGGCTATAATAACTTGTGTAAGTTTAGCATACCGGTGCAGAGTCTATTCACTGTAAAATGGAGAAAATACAGGATTATATCTACATATTCTGAATGACTGATTCCATACATGCATGAAAGTGAATAATCGTCAATCATGCTGCATTTATGAAGAGTGAAGTTGATGAATGAACAATGAGTTGTACAAGCAATTTGTAAGAAACAGCTCTTGACGTGTGGATGTCTTGTTGATTGGCCGAGGAGGGTTTGTGCCACAACTTCTGTTGACACACTGAGAAGCCGTGGGCGAAGTGACGCTTCATCACCTGCATGGTGACTCCATTTTTGCACGATCATTATATAGAGTCGCATTTTTTTTTAATAGCACACAGGTCGATAGAAGGTAAAGATAAATGCCAACCCAGTGAAGAGACTATCATATGTTTTTTTTTTTTTAAAAAAAAAGATGTGCCAATTTGAAAACATGTTTTCCAACTATTTTGATGCTTTTAGTTAACGCAAGATGAAGAGTCCGTTATATTTGCCAAAGGCCTACTTCATGACTGGTCGTGCTAATCTAATTCCACACTGAAATGGATTGTGTACGACCGTTTCAGACAAACACGATTTTAAAATTTGATTAGCTTAGTTATGTAAATTTACTTTCTATTTCATAACGTTAAACAACTGGAAATTTTACCAGAACAACTTAGAAATTCTTTAATTGCTCTAGGGACAAAGACTAGTGTAGTATAGTTTGACACGTGCATATTCTTAACCACAGGGCCAGCTGTTTTCATTGAACCGTCTCGATACATAAATTTTAGCTAGAAGTGGGTATTGATTCGCCGGTATATGGATTTAAAATTATTTTTAAATGGCTGACATTCACTCCGTTCAGATTTAAGGCGAGTCTAGGAGTTTGGTTATCATTAGGCTACTTATTGATAGACATGGAATTAGCTGCCAGAATTAGGTTTGGTTATTACATTCAGCTACTGGGGTTATGAAAACTTGTGAAACAGATTCGTCACAGTTCTAAGCCAGATATATAACATAACTTACACAGCTAGGTTATGAGCCCATTACCAGCTTTAATGTTTATATAAAGAAAGATAATAGGCCTACGATTTTGCCATTCATTTGTGAAAGGATTGACGATGGGAAAGGTTTTAGCTACAAAATATTTGATTAGAAAATATTTGCTCAAAAATTACAACTGTTTATTGTTGTTTCAATATCGTTTTATTTTGATTAACAACGTGAAATATAGGTATAGATATACGTATTCTATTCGATGATGCAGCTACATCCATCTTCCAGCCCGGAACCAACCCAAGCAGCACGGGAGTTTCAGTTTCATTAAAATATTTTCACCTTCTTGATTTAATGAATCCATAATGATTCATACTCGCGCCGTGTTCCTACCGGAAGATGATGGCGGTGACACAGGATGTCACGGTAACCAACAACAAAATATCTCCGTTGCTACGGCAATTTAATCCATTTGAATACCCGAGACCACATTTAAGCTTAAAAGGATTGAAAAGATATATACGGACTGTAAGCCCGTGGTAACAAAATTTTCTGAACCTTGGGTATGTAGGTATATCAAAGATTAAATATCTTGCTTGACTCAAAAGAAATAAACATATGAAAGACAGTATTACTTTTAATGTTTTTAAGTCAAGTTTGTAATGCGGTCTTATAAGCATCAGAACAGTCATACGGCTCGATTTCTCAGTCAAGCGGTAAGTTTTACTATGCATGTTTTTTAAGTTACGGTGAATAAATAATGATCTGTCTTGCATTTTATTGTGAACATGGAGTCACATGTCATCACATTTAAATTAATATTTCAGAAGCCTTCTGGAGAAAGATCACACAACGCCTGATAATTCCCAACGCTTAAATAAGTAAATAACCTATTTTATTAGACAACAACGACATCTAGCTAGGTGGACTTAAACTCACACATGCATCTACGTGTATCATGCTAAATGTGGGAAAAATAAACAGAAATAAAAGCTTGGAAGACACGTATTCGGTTCTTGGTACATATTAAGTTACAGTTTACATATATAGGCACCAGTAGCATTTACACACAATTTACCTTTTATTCTAATTCAACTTCCGTCGCAATTTTTCCATCAGACAAACAGCTACAAATTACAACTGGCAGCCTTAACTTCACTTTTACCAGAGAGACATGGCCAGAGACAGGTGATTATATTTCAGTGATTGATACTTTTTTTTTTTTTTGCACTTGTATCATTAATGAATAATTACAAAATGCATTATAATTATTTGGTCTCTGTTAGAATTTACTTTAAAATACTGACTAAATAAAGTCAACAACAGGAAATAAAATGTACTTTCTAAGCAACTTTAAGTATCTCATATCCGGCAATGAATTTTATTTATTTATTTGTAGCTGGACTCACGGTTCCCTAAAGATATCACCCGAGAACTCTCTTTTGACTCCCTGAAGGTGACCAATCTACGGCAAGGTACCATTTCATCAGTCGCTTTTGAGAAGTGTAATGAAATCATGGCACACGCTGTGGTTTATAATCCTCAGTTGCTTCGTTGCAGAAAGCAAGCGCACTACCGCTCACAGTGACAGAAGGACCACACGGGTACCTGCGCTGGCATTTGAGTTCGTGGGCTTGGAGCGAGCTTTTTTGCCCCCTCCTGCTGTTACCCCCCGCAGTTACCCGAGGCTGACAGCAGACGCAGGCACCCCAGCATACAGAGCCAGGCCAGCTCATGGAGCACACGGAGTGGGGTCCATTTATGCCCCGAGCAAAACCCTTCTCTCCCACCCCACAGGTACGCTGACATCACTCTTCTGGCTAGGAAGCATTATGAGAGAAAGCACTGGGATGCAATTGTAGTTTGCAAAAGACATTTAAGTTGAGAGAATGATGTATAAACCCCTGGAGACTTAAATGTCTGTGCTGGCTCCTGTATCAGGTGATATAGCACCTTTACTGGAGACCACAGTTCCCAGTTTCCCCAAGACCCTCTGTTCCCAGGATGACTGTGCCCACTACCCAGAGCGCCTGGACCTGGACAGGTAAATGAAGCACTGATGCTCCTTTGCTTATTGATGTTAATCTGCACAGGTTGGATGATTCACGGAGATTTTCTCTGTGCCAAAAAACCTGCAATACTGTTAAGAAAAGAGAATGAATATTAAAGTCATATAAAACATTGTGTCTTATGAGATACACATTCATAGTTTGTAGTTAATCTATAGTATATGATAGTTTTAATGAGTGTCTTAATTTAGGCAGATTATATATATAAAATTCAGTATTGATGTTTATATGGGTAAATGTCCATTTTATATCTAGGAATTTAGTGCAATGTCTATATTTTGCCTGCAGGTAGCAGTAAAACTGTTTTTAAAAGTAGCCATGTTTCCTGGAAGCTGGAACTGCTGTTTACCCACTAAGGTTCTGAAGGTTCATGTTTTCAATTAAAGTGTAGAACAGCTTTAAACAATAAAGAATGAAATTACTGGCTTTAATGAGCAATTATGATTCCTAAAAATTTACGGTTACCATTCATCTTCAGCCCGGAAACATAACCAGTGCTGCACGTGTCACTCTCCACTGTTACCACTAAGGGGGGAGGCTGAAGTTCTCAATGTGTTTTTCTGAAATAGGCGTGGCCTGGAGAAGTGCCCCCTAGTGGAAGGTGGGGAGCGGCTGCGTCTCCTCAACCTCCGGCACAACCTCATCTCCCAGATCCGGAACATGTCCCACCTGCGGTGCCTCATGATCCTGGACATGTATGACAACCGTGTGGCCGAAATGTCCGGCATCTCCGCCCTCAGCTCTCTGCGTGTCCTCCTGCTGGGCAATAACAGGTGTGAAGGAGGGGGAAAAGGGGCTAACCTAGTCCTTGTAATATCTACCCCATAACTGATAATAATAATTATTTAGCCGGGCGGCTATAAAAAGCTAATTGCACTGCCTGCTGGTAACTGGTGATTATGGAGGATGCAGGTCAGTCAAATGCAAACTCTCCCCTAACTTGTGCCTAACAATGAATCACACATATGACCAAATCATCCATCTATCTGTCTGTCTGTCTGTCTGTCTAAAGTAAATATATATAAAAATAAATGTTGGTCGGCTGTATGCCTGGCACTGCAATGTTACGTAGTACTTATCGCCGGCTGTACGGTTGTTGCTATGGGGAAGAACTGTACTGTATTGCCGTGCGACCATCTTAACCTCATATGCACCTCCCAGTCTTATTCTCACACCAAAAAGTCAGTGCGATTATCCTATTCCGACATGCGTCCTTTTCATCGTACAACCTGTCTGTCAGAACGGAACCCGGTTGTAAGTCGAAGGCAGTCTGTACTGGTTATATATTGACGTGGCTCCAAAGATTACAGTCCCAAAACAGGGGTGCAAGGAAACATGGTCAAAAGTCTTAGACATTGCTAATTATTTTAGGGGGTTCTTAGCTGATTTGGAGAAAAAATCTTAGTAATTTATTTATTTTGTTTACAAAGGACTAGCTTACTCTAATAGTCTTCTACACATTACCCAAGGATGCTCATCTTTAGGCTGATGATTTTAAGCAAGATTCTGGAATTTTTAACCAGCTTAATATACATTTCGGGGATGTAGTGACACCTAACAAGATGTGTAAACATATTTTGCTTTTGTTACTTATACATATATAAGCCTCCTTGGAAATCCGATCTGGCTTTAAGTCTGAGAGTCGGAACACAAAAGATTAGCAGTCGCTAATCATGGAGGTGGATTCCATGAGGAATGTCCTCAACTCACTTTGGCCTTTTTCCAGATCTATTAAATGTGGAATTTTAGTTTCAGTGCAGTTACCCCGAGCAGTTACTGATGTCTTTCATGAGGCGCATAACGTGGGTTTGGGTTTTGACTGGAACTGTAGCAGGAATCAAGCCCCCATCCCCCACCTGCCTGCTTGATGAAGGCGTGGCGCCTTTCCCGGCCTCCTCCCTGCCCGAAAGAACCTCGCACGCACACCGCACACATTCCTCAGCTTGTTTTACACCGCCAGTGTTAATTGTAGATGACGGCAAGGAGGCGCTTTGATTGACACGATAAGCTTCGTGAGGATGGATCTGATGGCTTCTAATATGTGTTCAGTAGGTTGCTGAGCACCTCCCAGGGAGAATGTGGCTCCTTTCTGCTGCCCGGGCCCTTCACCAGTATCTCTACGGGGGCCTTGCTCTGTGCAAACGGGGGACACTTGGTAAACACTCTGTAGGAAGTGCGACAAGCAGGCCCTTTGGTGTTTTACTGCCTTTCTTTCTGACAACAGCCGCGGGCCTGCAAAATATACTGTTTAAATGTGAATAGGTGCTTTTATATGGGATGTGAATGTAAATGTGACATTTTACTACCACGGCAGTATAACCGCAGTCTCCATTTTAACAGTTTGGTTTAGAGAAAGTTCGCTTTACCAGATATATATATATATATATATTTTTTTTCCAGAATCAAGAAGATTTGCAGCTTGGATAATCTCGTGAATTTGGATGTTCTGGACCTGCATGGGAACCAGGTGTGTTCAACTTGCTGTGGTTCTGTTGCACCTTGATGTGCATCATATCTGAATATGCATGCTGTCGTGGTGCATCGCACAGTAAAAGGAGTCCTTCAAAATGAAATATAATTGATACAATGGTTAGTGCATATGCAGTATACCTTCAATTTCCTCTTTATCCTCTGAGTTCCTGTTCTTACAGCTCTTAATTCCATGTGGTTTAGTTCCAGCCCAGTGCTCAGCATGTTGTACAAGGCTCCCTTTGAGCCGGATTATTCCGTGGGCATTGCCAGGGTCGGACCCTGGCTTCCTGACACCTCTAAGCTACAGGAGGCCCACTCTGCCATCCCAGTGAGGCCTCCCACGCAGGCTAGCCCACCACAGCTCCATCGGTAAATGCTGGCCAAGCAGCCCCTATTATCCAGGGCTTCTTTGCCAAGCAGGAGTTCCCAGCGGCCCATAGTCTACAATGGGTAGAAATCACTTCTATTCATTACCATTGACTGCTATAGAATCTCTTCAGCAGAGCAACTGACCACAGGCCCGATTTCTGGGTTTGCAAGCTTTTCAGCTAAGGAAGGTTTAATTAAAAAAGAACAAAATTGAAGGTAATTGCACATCTGCATATGTGTGAGACTCTGGGTTAGGATTCTTTTTCACATGATCAAAAGGTTGTCGGTTCAAGTCCCATGGCTATTTCGTCGCTGAGCTTTGGAGCGTGACCCATAAGTTCAGGTTGCCCTGTCTGTTCCTACTCTCTCATCCCCCCCCTTGTATGTTGCCTTAGACAAATGCATCTAAGCACGTAAATGTACAGTTTTCCACTTCTTCCCACATACAAGTTTGTTTCGTCTTTTTGTGCCAATCGGCATTTTGCAACCTGACCTGCCCCTGAAGAGAAAGGTGTAATTGAAACAGGCAAGTGCTGAACAGGAAGTTGTGTGAGTGTGGACCTAGTGGGGACTCAGAGGGCCCCTGGCTGCAGGCGGCCGTCCAACATTCAGGGGTCACGTTTAACAGCAGCCTCAGGATCTTCTCTTTAGAATGCGTTGAGAAGCCTGTTCCGGCACTTTGTAATGGGATGTCCATCACCCACGGCAACCTCAGACGGAGATCTCCTCCCACGCACTCAGAGGATCTCCTTCCCGATTTCACGTCTCCCTTTCAAGGTACCTCAGTGACATGAGCAAAATTGTTGGTTTGCTTTGCCAGGGTTTGGCTAATACTTTAATCGGCACAGTGCTGGTGACGGTCCAGCAGCCCTCAGACTGGCGTCTTGCTAACCTTTGCTACTCTTAGTCACGTGATCAGTACAAATGAGAACTGCATACATACAGCATCTGCAGCCGTGGTCTGCACTGCAAGATGGTAAATACGTCTCTGCCACATGCCTGTTAGATCTTTAGAAATCGCCGGTCTCCTTATTGTTAACTGGCTGAATATTCAGAAGCACATTGATACAATGGCAACATACAGTATTGTCCAAAAGTCTTAGGCAGTCTAAAGAAATGTTGAAAGGTATTTATCCGGGTAGTATGCGCACATTTACTCAGAACAAAGAGTACAATATAATATTAGAACATATGCAAATTATGAGTAACACAATAAAAACTAGAACAAATGTCTTTGCTTCTTCTTACTGACATCTTGTTGGACAGCTAGAAGAACACCGCTTCAGTTCCAAACCTCAGCGGCACCCCAGACATTCCATTTAATTCTTAAGGTTTATCATCAGCACACTGAAGTTAATTAGCTTAATTTGTTTAAAAAAGTTAGTGAGATATTGATTAGCTATATGAGGTGTATTAGTGGTTGAGTACTGGGGTGATTTTAGCAGAGGTTTTGAAATGGCTAAGCTAACACACTCTGACATGCATAATACCATTGTTTTACACCAACACAAAGATCATTTAAACACCACTTACTTTGGCTGTTTAAGACTTTTGCACAGTACTGTGTGTATGTATTACTTTGCTATTGGCTCTTTATTTTAGAATGAGGTTCTTCTTCAAAGACTGTTTTTGGAGCTTGAGTGACTTTAGTGGTCATTGATGTTAATTGGCTGCCTTGTTGTTACTGAGCAGTTAAAGCCAAGGGGAAAGTAAAAGATGTGTCATTTTGTGCCGATGGCTGGACGCGCCCCCAAAGATGGACAGAGCAGATGTGACCTAGCATTGTGATAGCAGTTGTTTCCATCTATCTACTGTAGAGCATCTCACCACTTTTGCTTGTGTACAATTAGATGGCAGGAAGACGGGGGGAGGGGAGGGCTTAGTTTGCCCCCTGATTTCCCTTGGTGCACAGGTACATGAAAGTAGATTCTGGAATTCTGTTGGAGGCTTCTACAGTCCCAGGTTCCCGTGTTTGATCTAACTGCCGTCCGCTGTGCTGAGCTCCAATGAGGGATTTTGAGTTTAGATCCTCTCAGGTTTCCTCTCTTCCTTCGTCATGTTCATAAGAGGCCCTGAAAGTCTTATCCTCCAGAAAGCACAAACTCCATCCTGCTCATAGGGGGACTTGTCCATATTTTACTAATGCCGCTTCCCATTTTTAATAATTATTCCAGGGATGATGCGTGGAAGCAGAACATTCTGTATTATGAATAACCCAGGATGTATAATCAGTACTCATACATTTTAATCAGTTGTCACTGGATACACGTTCCCCCTTGTAGTCCAATGAATTCACCAGTAATCTTATTTCTTACATGGCAAATTAGAAAAAATATCTTTTATATAATGGAACCTCTGTACCAGAGGGAGTTTATCTGAGGAGTAATGGACTCACTCAGGTTGCTTATCTGAAAAAATGCACAAATATTCTAGTTTCATAAATACAAGACCGCCTTCACTTTATGGTTTATGTAAACACAGCCTACTTGCTGTTCAGCATGGGAATTGTTTTAGTGAAACCTTCAGCAGGCGATGCTGCTCTGTTCTGCTTTACTGGGCAACCAGACGACAATAATTCCCCATCGTCATGATGTAAATAATGTCCTTTCCCCTTTAGACGTGTCAGCTGCACTCATCCTACTTTCTCTTTTTCCCTCTTCTTTTCCCACAATGACTCCTGGTGCCGCCCTTTCCTGCAGTCTTCCGCCTCCGATCTCGCGTTTGATATATCGCTCTCCTTTGCTTGCATTTCTTCTCAGATCACACAGATAGAGAACGTCTCCCACCTGTCAGAGCTGCGCGTTCTGAACTTGGCGGGGAACTACATCTCCAGGGTGGACAACCTGCTGGACCTGGACTCCCTGACTGAACTCAGCTTGCAGCGGAACTGCATCTCTAGCGTGGTGAGAGTGTGGGGGATGTAGCTGGCTTTTGGGGCGACTTCTGATCTGAGAGGTAGGCAGTGGGTAGGACTAAAATGCAGCAGATTTGGAAAATATTCACCCCCTTGAACTTTGGCAAATTTTTGTGTATTTGAGCGGTAGGTCTCAACAGCCAATGGTTTTGTCTGTCTCTCCTCTGCATATCTACCCAATCTGCTGCTACATATCTGTACATTACTTATTATACTGTCTTAATTGCCCTCAATTGTTTTGCATGATAACCAAATTAACCTCCTTGTATATAGGTACTCGCTAATAAATAAACATTTATAATTCTGATGTATTTAAATGGAACACATTTTCATACTCAAACATATTCACTCTGTAGAGGAAGGAATATTATCCCACAAGAAAACTTGATTAAAATTTTTAATGAATGGGAAAAAAGTGAGATTTCTTTATCATGCATGAATCCCATTTGTTACAATACTCACGTTAAAGCTGAGTTTTGGATTATCTACCCATCTAGGCTGTTCTGCTGGGAGTGACCTAGTTTTGGGGGTATACAATTTTGAAATATCGGCCTTTTCTCGAATATAATGAGAAAAATACATTTTAATAATGAGAAAAAAATACATTTGAAACATTCAAATTTGCTCAAGATAATCTACAGACTTCGTAGTAAACAGTTCAATGACGGAACTATTTCCTTGTACCGAACTCCACACCAGTTGAATCACTGCAGAGAAGATAAAAGTATAAACATGTCAGCAATAACTTGTGCACGGCGACACCATTGCTGTGTGGAGTTCGGTGAAGAAAAGTATTATGGTGTGCTAAGATGGGGAGGCCTGCCCACAGGTCAGCAATCTCTGCAGAACTGCACAGATGTCGCCTTAAAGGCAGAGGAGTTAGAACTCATGCCTGTGAAAATACCACATGAAAGAGAGCCTGGATTTCACAGCTTGACACATGACAAGGTCTGCAATCATGTGGTGAAAGATTCTGTGGGTTACTGAAACCAAACCTAATTTCTTTGGCTCAAAGGAAAAACCGTGGAACAGTTTGGTGATACCTCAATGTTACGGGGAACCTTTTTAGTGCCAAAAACAGAAGGAGGGAGTATCTGGAATCATCTAACGGCAAACTCTGGAGGGGAACCTGCTGCACTGTGCAGCTGACCTTTGGCAGCGTTAAACATTCACGTTCCAACAAGACAATGACCCCAAACATGCTACTCAAAGACGAAACTGAATGTACCTGGTTGATCTACTTAAGGCCCACAGATGAATCCTATTGAAAATCTGTGGAAACATGTGAAGGTTGTGGTTCACTGATCTTGATCTTGAGTAAATCTTTAGGGAAGGACAGGCAAAAATCCCTAAATCCAGATGTGTAATGTGCATACAGACATAGCCAAAAAGATGCAGAGTCCTGCGTTAGCAGTTTCTTCTACACAGTAATGACTGAAGAGGATTAATACTTATTTGAGTAATGGATTCAAGTTGAGTGAAACTCAATGGGCTACAAGATGTTTGTACTGTATGTGACATTTATGGTAAGCTGTTTTATTCTGATATTAGATTGCCTTTTCAAAAACCGATCAGGCATAACAGGTGAAAATTAGCCTATAGAGCTAACGCTGCCTTATTTAAAGTCTTTTGTTCTGTAGATCAATGATTACTCTCCCTGTTAAATAAATAAATACAGGACCTCTGGGTAGTGAGCGCACATTTGCTCAGAACAAAAAACACAATTTTGCATTAGAACGTGTGCAAATTTTGAGTAACGCAGTAAAAACTAGTCAAGCTTTCTTCTGCTCTCCTAAAAGTTACTGATACCTAGTTGGATGGCTAGATAAACACCGCTTCAGGTCCCAAACCTCTCCTCAGGGGCACCTCAGCCATTCCACGTGTTTATAGAATTAGCTCACTGAATTAACTTAATTAAAGTCAATAAGATATTGATTAGCTACATGAGGTGTGCTAGTCAAAAAATACATGGGTGTATTGGATGGTTGCTGGAAATACTGGGGTAATTATAGCAGAGGTTTTGAAATGGCTAAGCTACTTCAACAGGCATAATAGCATAATGGAATATTACCGCAAGCTGGACGAATGCACTTTTTAATACCTTTTTGCATATTTTTCTCCTCAAATTGTCAAGTTCATTATAAAATAAGGATTCAATATTAGAACATTTGTGGAATAGAGTAACAGAAAGCCACATTGTGACACACTCTTAGAAGAGTCATTCGTTGTAAGGGCCTCCTCCGTAGTTCCTGTAACTGAATGAGTCTGCTGTACTGTAGTGTCTGATGTATGTTTCTTACAATATGCTTCACTGTCTGCAGTATCAGTTAGGAATACAGTCTGTATTCACATGCAGTTGACAGCTGAATTGCCAGCCTCTTTCTCAGTGCGTTTTACAACCAGCCCACACATCTGCAATGCTTTTTGTATTTGGCTCCCTGCATTGCCTCCAATAGCTGGCCATCTCCCTTCAGTAATGCTTCCTGTATCTGACCCAGTCTTCTCTGAAAGGCGTCCTGTAGCTCACCCTTTTCTCCTGTAATGCTTCCTGCATCCTGCCCTCGTGCCTGTGTAATACCTTCTTGTAGCTGACCTTCATCCCCTTCATCCACTGTAATACCTCTTGTATCCTGCCCACTCACCGGTTGTTGATGGTCTCATCTAATATACTCTGTAATTCTTCCTGTAGCTGGCATTCGCTTCCTACAGTATATCCTCTGTAAAGCTTCCCATACCTGGCCTTCTCCTCCTTTGTCATGCTCCCTGTAGCTGGTCTTCTCCTCCTCTGTAATGTTCCCTGTAGCTGGCTGTCTCCTCCTTTATCTTGCTACCTGCAGCTGACCAACTCCCCCGTTGTCATGCTTCCTGTAGCTGGTCTTCTCCTGCTTTGTAATGCTCCCTGTAGCTGGCCTTCTCCTCCTCTGTAATGCTCCCTGTAGCTGGCTGTCTCCTCCTTTGTCATGCTTCCTGTAGCTGCCCATCTCCTCCTCTGTAATGCTCCCTGTAGCTGGCCATCTCCTCCTTTGTCATACTTCCTGTAGCTGGCCATCTCCTCCTCTGTCATGCTTCCTGTAGCTGGCCATCTCCTCCTCTGTCATGCTTCCTGTATCTGGCTGTCTCCTCCTTTGTCATGCTTCCTGTAGCTGCCCATCTCCTCCTCTGTCCTGCCCCCCTGTAGCTGGCCATCTCCTCCTCTGTCCTGCCCCCCTGTAGCTGGCCATCTCCTCCTCTGTCATGCTCCCTGTAGCTGGCCATCTCCTCCTCTGTCATGCTCCCTGTAGCTGGCCATCTCCTCCTCTGTCATGCTTCCTGTATCTGGCTGTCTCCTCCTTTGTCCTGCCCCCCTGTAGCTGGACATCTCCTCCTCTGTCATGCTCCCTGTAGCTGGCCATCTCCTCCTCTGTCATGCTTCCTGTATCTGGCCGTCTCCTCCTTTGTCATGCTTCCTGTAGCTGCCCATCTCCTCCTCTGTCCTGCCCCCCTGTAGCTGGCCATCTCCTCCTCTGTCCTGCCCCCCTGTAGCTGGCCATCTCCTCCTCTGTC
>JABFEB020000008.1:13117252-13135079 GCA_019775895.2 Stomatorhinus ivindoensis | reverse complement strand
CTCCCCCTTTGAGTCTGGTCCCTCCCAAGGTTTCTTCCTTCTCGGGAGTTTTTCCTTGCCACTGCCGCCTATGGCTTACTCACTGGGGGCATTGGGTGGGGATGCTGTAAAGGGCTTTGAGACGATGTAATGTTGTGATAATGCGCTATACAAAAATACATTTGTTTGTAGTTGTTGTAGTAGAGGGAAAAAGTAACACGCGATTAATCGTGTGTCGAAAAAGGATCTGCACTCTGAACAGAAATGTCAGTGTTACGCAAGAGTGCCCCGTTTGAACTGCATTCCAGGGTGCCTCTTACGTATACACTGCCTGCTCTGGTGGTACCCTGCACTGGATGAGGGGTCGGAAGATGGATTATTGGATGAAATGGATTCATTAGTGGTTTAATATTTTTAAGAAATCTTCATCAGGGAATGAAAATAAAGAGATGAAAATGTAATGGTTTAGGGACCCTCTGTTTATTGAAAGTAAAACTTGGATGAATGTGGAAATCTGAATATCACACATGTCTCACACATGATGGACTAATGGCACGTCACACAGTCATCTGTCACTCGTGTCCCTCTCCATGGTAACACACCAGGGTCACACCGCAGGCGTTTCTATCGCAAGGGGCCCCGAAGGCTTGTACTGATGACCGCCTTGTGTTTCAGGATGAGGACAGGCGCTTGGCCTGTTTCTTGGCGCGGAAAGATGAGGAAAGGAAGCGAGAGAGTCTCAGGCTGGCTGTACAAAAGGTACCGTGAGTCTGTGCTCATCTCATCATCTACTCGCATTACTCTGCTCCTTTTCATCTACAGGGATTGTTTAACAAATTGACTATGCTGCACATCTAAGCTGACTGCTGCTTTTTTGTTGGCCGTTTGATGTTGGGTAATTTTGCAGACATTATCTGTGAATACTACACTACATCCAGTGATTTTTTAGGTTTTAATATTACGTGAAGATGAAAGGAAGAGACGGAGAGACAGGGAGCTGTCCGCTGCTGGGCAGCGTTTCGGTCAGACACACAGAATATGATTTAGCCGTAACTAAAAGTCCAGCGGAGGAAGGATGCTGCTGCTATAGTTACCAATCGGCCACAGTCAAGACAGCCTTAGGGAAGCAGGAGGTGAGCGATCAGAGTACATAAGGAGATGAATTAGAAAGCCTGGCCCATGCCATGCAAAGCTTTCTGTAGCAAAGGGCAGAAAGAACGAATGATGCATGAGTCAGATGCCCCGATGAGACGGAGATAAACTTGTAGTAAGTAATGGGAGGTGAAAGTCTGAAGGAGGCATTGGTTCCCCCAGAGAGCTCTACTACAAAGGGCCGTGGAGCTAATGAACTGGCCATACATGTTTATCCGTTCTGCAGGCATGAACGTGCAGTGGAATAATGAATTAAGATGTTTATGAGAAGATTTTTTGTCTTCTTTCTCTATTTAGATGAGAAACGTGTGCCAGTAGCTTGGTAGTGTGGCAGTTCAAGGCTACCGGGGTTTGCTGGTTCCATTCGTACAAGGGACTGTGCGTGCCTTTCCAGAAAGTGCCTAAAAGTCAATCACTTTGCTAAATAGTGAGAAATATTTCAGTGCTCCCGTCTTCTTGGCCTTCATTTCATCGTGAAGTATGACATCCAAGTTCCTCGGGAGACAGGAAAGGAGTGGAAAGTTGCAAAAGAGTCCAAGTCATTTTCAGCATTTAAATCCAATTTTTCATGCATTTCACTTGAAGAAAATCTTGAGATTTCCCTTTACTTTCAATACTACTACTGTGTTTATGATTTTTCCACTGTTTATTTTTTAGTTTTTTTTTTTAAATTTGGTTTTCTTTAGTTATATTCTGTATGCACCGTAACATGTAACTGATCCCAGCGCTGCTAATGCTGTAACGTGAGCAGACCCGGGGTTTTCGAGCGTCAAATTCAATTCCATCACACAAGAAGCACTTAGCATGTATTATCATTGCGTGTGTGATGAGGCCAGACGGACCCACATCCAATGCGATATCGGCTCACAGATTAGCATGTATCAGTATCTATTCCAGCAAGCAACGCGCTCCAGTGTATTGTGATACACAGCAAAGGAAAAAAATAGCAACTTCTTCAGTGGACTAAGCTCCCAGGCGTGTGTGGAAGTATGCCATCTTCCTAGCTACTGATCACAGCGTGAGCTAAGAGGCTGCTGCTATTCCATGGCTTGGCTGGCTGTTTTGTTTTGAGATGCGCCAAATGTCTTTTCATCTGTGCAGAGAAGCTGTTCGTTTTCTTCTGGGGGGTGGAA
Organism: Stomatorhinus ivindoensis; assembly: GCA_019775895.2. Taxonomy (NCBI): domain Eukaryota; kingdom Metazoa; phylum Chordata; class Actinopteri; order Osteoglossiformes; family Mormyridae; genus Stomatorhinus; species Stomatorhinus ivindoensis. Next base: position 13,132,815 of record JABFEB020000008.1, on the reverse strand, counting down.
TAGAAATGATGGTTTCTCTTCACTTCTGGGCACAGAGATTTCGCGCCAAGCTGCAGGAAGCTGTCAGAACTGATGTAAAAGAAAAAAAAACATTATGAGATGCTGAAGATAAACCATGTCTATAGTAACGGGTGACAAAGCCAGTGGGTGCATAAATATTTAAAATTTTATTAGGGTTAAGATTGTAAATCGCCTGTTAACGAGGTGATAAATATGATGTCCTTGCAAAGTGATGCTGGTAGCATGGTAGCAGTGTGTCTGTTAATGTTATCGCGGAGCTCTACTGTTTTTACCATCAAACAGTTTTAGATATAATGGCTAAAATGTTTAAACTGTTATGAATGAAACAGTCTTTAATCACTAGTATATTTTTACCATCCGTCTTTTGATGAAGCACGTTTGAGAGCTTTGATCAGATTGGGTTTCTTGGTTCAGCACCGATTAACTTTGATACCACTTGTAAGCGAGTGACTGATTATATACATTAGTTTAGTGTTACGTTTCCAGAACTTTCAGTAGTGGCAGTTGGACCTGTTTCCAATGAAACATGCCCGACCCTTATTATTTTGTCATGCAGCAGTTGTATACTGCAGCTTTTTATTAACTGATCTGAATTATATTATATTGCTTTGCAATTTTTTTTACTGAATACAACCAATATAACCATACCTCCGCATCAGGCACAGGCTACAGATCTGATGTGTATGTTTGTCATGGTGTGCTAGAGTTAAAAGACCATTTTAGCTTTGTTACGAAGGTCAGCGATCCACAGCTTCACGACAGGCAGCCTGTTTTGTCTTGTTTGAGGCTCAGTCCCAACCTCTGCTCCCTGTACTTGTCCTTGTGTCCTATGGGAGCAGGAGAAACGCCGCCTGGCCATCCAGAATGCTGCCCGACACTGGGAGGATCTCAAGGCTGGGACTACGGAGGTCTGCCCAGAGAAGGCCAGCTCTGCACAGGGCTGTGACCTTCGTCACCCGCAAGAACTTAGGTACGTCTGGTACACATTGTATTGGCAACGCTGAGGACAACAGAGACACAAGTACGGCGTATCAACTTCTTTTACTTGATTTTACTGAACAGTTGGGGGGGCAGCGTGTGGCTCAGTGGGCTAAGCCTGTGTGCCTGCAATCAGAAGGTCGCTGGTTCAAACCCAGCCTCAGCTTATCTGTGGGTCCTAGAGCAAGGCCCTTAACCCCAAGCTCCCTGGGTGCCCAAACAGGTGGCTGCCCTTTGTGGGTTGTTTGCTCTACAAAGGGCAAGTTGAGGGAGGTGTAAAGACAATTTCCCCATGGAGATGAAGTATCAGTTATTATTATTATTAATTATTGTCAGTTCGCTTGAAGGACCACAGGGGAACTAAGACCGCAAACCCCATATGACCAGGTTTTCCAGCAGTCAAGGGGAGGCCAGGTGTCTCCTACTCCACTCACGCATGGGATGATGGAACGCGTCAGCTGTCTGTTGTTATGGAGAAAAGATATCTGTGTTTCACTGAGCTACCATTTGACAGTCTGAAGTGATGTACGAGGGAGGGTCAGATAGCAATTTGGATTAAGGGCTTTGCTCAAGCACCTAATGGTGATATCACTTTACTAGCTAGAGGATTTGAACCAAAAACCTTCCAGTTGCTGCCACAAATGCCTAACCTGCAGAGCCACATAACACCCCAAGGGGCAGGTTATTTTACATGTCAAAACCTTGCACAATTCTGGGATTATTTGTCTAAAACATTAAAAATAAGGTAGATCAGGTCTTGTGATGCAGTAGGACTGGCAGGACTGACCCATGCGTGACTTATCCAAGCATTAGCTCTTCCTGTCCTGCTTTGGCATTTCAGTGTTGAGTTTCCAACCTGTCTCCTTTGCTTGTGAGGCTCATATCCTTGACCTTATCCTATCCTGACCTTCTCAATTCTAGTCCTACAGGGAGGGCCGTACCTTAACATAAATGGTCACGTCGAAGTAAATGGAGGATCTCTGAAATTAAAAAACACCCACAAAAGAAAACATATCAGTAGATTAACCTCTGACAGTGAAAGAAACAGGTCTTTCTAGCGTCACGGTCGGTCGGTCGCAGGTCGGCCCAGACCCGCAAAAGGAGAAACAGGAGCCTTTCAGCCGGCAGCAGGGTCGGCCTTGTGTGACTCACACATCTGCTTTCGATCGGCTCTTTGGCAGCAGGTCTGCTTTGTGAGTGAGGCGCTGAGACGGGCCATGATCCGTCGTTACACGGGTAACAAGGCAGAGTAAAACTCACTGTCATCAAAGGCGTCGCTTTCTGCATCGAGGCGGAATGCTGTCCTGTGTCCGTTTTCACCGCAGACGTCCACGGAACCTCAACATTCAACTACAACACCTTTAAAGTAATACATAATGACGCACCAAAGTCGCTTCAGTGTCTCAATATTCAAATGAAATCAAAGCCTGACGTTATTGTTTTACATCATTACCATATTTTACCAACACCTTTCTCCATAATTATTTAATGACACTTGGCTGACTTCATGCCATTGTACCTCAACTGTGAGAACAGATATTTCTGGTTGCATAAATGTATTCTTGATCTATGAACCTGAGTTATTGTTCTGCTCAGGCAACATAATACGTAGTTTGAGGCTACATAAATTTCTATGATGGTATTTCAGTTGTCAAGTGAGTGTTCTGAAGACTGTATGATAAAGAGAGATATTGAATTTGAGGAAGTGTCTGTATTTGGATTAGAGGTGAGCAGATTAACTTGCTGGAAGTCCCTTTGGCCTGTAGACACAATCGTCCAGCTGTTTTCCATCTATTTAGGAGGAAGGAGTCAGGCGTCAGGGAGAGCTTTGCTTTACAGCTGCGGACCTGCCTCTGTGAGCCTCCCCCAGGTTCAGGAGGCATTGAGGGGACAGTGAACCAGCTTCAAGCCAGTAGATATTTGTACAATGGTGCCTGTCTCCCGAATGCCAGTGTCTACCTCCCAGTGTACTTTCTGCCACCTGGTAGATGATGCACCAGCAGTTTCAAAGGCATCCCAAGCTGACATGCGACTGGGTTGCTCTGCTCACGCAACAACACTAGGAATAAGCAAGGATGGGTGAACGACTTCTGTGCCTGTGAGAAGAGAGACTTCTTCAGCTCCTTTTTTTTGGGGGGGGGGGGTGATTTATTGCCAAATAGGAGCATGTGGAGACAGCAGTTCCTCAGAGCTATTTATATATAATCCCTAAGAACACCTAGCACTGAGGCAGCAAGCAGGTGGTCTGCCATACAGGCGTAGATCTCGAAAGTGTTACCAGGGTGACGGAAGAAAAGAAGTTCATAGGCATGCAGAGAAATCACAGTCTCAGAGACGTCCCAGCGGTAACCGCAGGAGAATAAGTACAAATCCTTCCTTCAGCAGTTTACCAGAACGGAAAAGGGAAGATTGCAGGGGACACATTGACATCTGGAGCGAGACGTATATGTATATTAACGATTGTTGACAAATATTCAGGAAGAAGTTCGTGTGACAATCCAGTGAAGCCCATCTCTGATGATCTAGCACAGGCTTCTATTGCTTCGCCAGGCCTGGGAAACTGTCAGGCTTAAAAGCACGTTGCAGCATATTTATCAAGACACAGTGTGACCTGAAAGTTTGTTTCATGGCCTGTAATGAAACATTGAGCCTGTTTGTACTCTTGAGTTCAGTAAATGCTAAGTTCTTTATACTAGTGAAATGATGCTGCCTCTATATCAGTGCCAGAGGTTTTTTTTTTTTACCATTAGCATTAGTTTTGAGCGCCTATTAGGCTACATTTCTTGGGTTTTGTTCATAGTCCAAGCGGGTCCCAGCTGTCTCTCAAGTGAGATTACAGCAGACAATGAGTGAGACATGTGCGAATGTGCAGTGGCAGGCGTCCAGCTCAGCAGAAAACCGAATTATGTCGCTCCCTGGATGCCGTCCCACTGCCAGGAGCTAATTCTCCATCCGGAGTCAGTTGATTTAGACCCTCGCTGGCCAAATTAGATGCTGGTTGTGGGGTGCTTACCTATCACCAGCCAGCCCGTTTCCCCAGAGCACTGCTGCCTGGAGACACAAGCTTTAAGAAACTGGGTTAGATATTGCAGTGGCCAGCTGAATCCACTTCTATATGACCCCATAATGTCAGAGACAGCTGGTCCACTAAAATATGGCCTCAACTTTTGGTCGAATGTTTTGTGTCATTAAAACTTTTCCCAGAAATAGTTACATACAGTATGTAACAAACACCCTTAAGCGATGGCTGTCATGCCATAATTCTATTGTTGTCATATGGTGATATTACCAAGAGAGTCGATGGAAGATGATTTCAATAAACATTTAGTGCTCTAGCACATGGTCTCAGAGCTTCCCAAGGTCAAGTTCTAACCAAACCAAAGGACCCTGATCTTAAGTAATCTGTGTTGTTGAGATGCTGCTGTTAATTAAATAAAAAAAATACTGAAATTATGTTTTGGTTATTTTTTTAGGGTATTTAACCTTATATATACGGTGGTTCGACTTACAATATTTCGACTTAAAATATATTGGGCGATAGCGATGCGAATTCAGTAGCCATCAGGCTTTGAATTTTTATCTGTTCCTGGGCTGGCGATATACCATACGATACTCTCTACTGATGCCGGGCGAAGGCAGCGTCCACGCAGCCACGCTTCAAATCTCTGTAGCGATCATGAGCGTGAGCATCTCATACAGTGTTTATAACAAGATACCATCCAGTGCTATGTACATATTCAGCTTAGGAGGTTTTACGTTTATGATGGAGCGTAACCCCTTGCTAAGTCGAGGAGCACCTTTAAGCTTACCCTAGGCTACTCCATACAGTCTAAGCAAACTGGCCCCCCATCTGGTTTAGATTTCTGTGGTACCTCCACCTGTCCTTCTCCTCTTTCAGCACACCTGTGCCTCCAAATATTGGCATTGCCTCAGTGGCCTCTCTGTGTTCAGTCTCACCTGTTACTTCACCTTGGAACAGAGTCACCCAGCTTCCTGTGTGTGTGTGTGTGTGTGTGTGTGGTACAAAGCCTCTTATCTTTTTCCCAGGGAAAATGCGACACTTTGCAGTTTGCATTAGAGTATTACAGGCATCCAGTTGCTCTCAATTGTCCCACTTCTGATTTCCTACCATGTAACCAGGGAAGTCTTAGATTAGCTTGAAGGCACTCTGACGATAAGAAGAGGTTCCTCCTCTGCAGCTAGGAGATCAGGTTTGTTGCCTGGTACAACATTTTCCATGTAAGTGCTTTTGTCGACCTTGTCCAACCAGACACCCTGGAGAAATGGACCAGGGAATTATCTTCTTGTTACGTTTTCCCACAAGAGCTCAGGATTGTCCGGCTTTCCGTCTGAATATCTATTTCTCTTTCTCTAAATTATATGTGTGAAGACTGATTTGTTGGATATAAAACTCTTTGGTGTCAGTGAATAGCAGTTACTATATCTACCCTTCTGATAACTCCAGGCAGGGATGAGAGCTATTTTCAAAATCTTTTAGAGTGGAGGGGGAGGGACACATAGGGGGTTTTCAGCTCTGGCCAGTGGTCCCGCCCCTGTATACTCCCTGTATACTCCCTGTATACTCCCCTGCTGACAGCAGTCAAGGTTTGCAACTGTCATAATATCAGCAGAAGGTACTTCCATCTAGAATCAGGTAGCACTTGGACAACAGTGTCGACCTCGAGATTGCTGGACTCTTGTCAGGTGTTAAGCAGGCAACCTGAGGGAGCTCTAGCTGAAGGATCTCATGGGCTAACTTGGTATGAACTTTGCAGGTCCCTGGAGACCACTGGTGGCCCCACACAGAGTTTGTCACTATCAGACAGACACCTGGCGGACCTGAGCGGAGACACACTGCGGCTATTTGGGCTGGGGGCCCTGGAGGCCCTGGATCGATCCTGGGCCGCCCAGAGTCCCGACACCATCACCACCATTGCCTTCCGCTACATCCCATTCAACGCCATTGTGCCTCTGCTTCCTCGAGTCGGGGTGAGGTTCCCCAACCTGTCGGTGAGTGCTCGCGGCTATGGAGGCCCTCACTACAGCTCGCGACGTTGAGACTCAATGAGATAAACGTGCATCTCACTCTGGTCTCCACCTTCACTTCAGCACCTGATTTTCCTGGAGACAGACATCAGCCGGTTCCCACAGCTAGCTGCCCTAGCTAAGCTAAGGCACCTGAATCAGCTGACCATTCACCCTGAAGGCAATCCGGTGCTCAGGCTGATGCTGTGGCGTTCATTCCTCATATATCGCCTCCATCATCTCAACCTGCAAAAGGTCAATAGTAGGGAGGTAGGACACCTGGAGCCGTACCGGCCAAAGGTTGGCGGTTTGTGCATTATGTCATGTGCAATGCACACGCATGCAGCCACGCAAAGTCGCAGTCATATGCAATTGTAAAATTGAAGTCTGCCTGAAATTTCATTTGATTTCCGGATGTTTCAGGATTGTTGCACTAATCATTCAAGTGGGAAGTCACTAAAAAGCGAGGGAGGGGAGCATTACGCATGCATGTATGTGTATGTATGCAATAGGTGACCATGGAAGACAAGGTTTCTGCAGAGAGGCTTTTTGGCACCTTGGGTCACGTTGCTGCCACTGAAACCCCCCGCTTCTGCCTTCTGCTGCTGTCAGAGGAGCCCAGGTAATCCCCGATGACCACCTTCCCACCAGCCGCTAATCCCAAACAGTGCATCCATTACCCCTCATCTGTGCACGAGGTCGCCGAAGAAGCCGTCTGTTTCACCCGGATGCTTGATAAGGGGAGGTTGAGTTCAAAAGAAAGTCCTTGTGGTCCAAGCGGAGGGGATCATGGAAACAGTGGTAGCACCTCAGGGCTTGGATGTTCCCTGGCGCCACTGTACACCCCTGGCTGTGGCTGACAGCTTCTCAGAAACACTTACACACTCAAAGAGAACAAGCACAGAACCCTATCAAAAGAAAGCAATGCCTGAATCGGGTCATGCCTCATCCATGACAGTGGCCTTGGCTGCTGTTAGGAGAGCGTCATGCTGACTAATAAAATGCCTATGGAAGTTTCCCCGACACTGACCTTCTTTTTTGTTTTGTACAGAATGTTTTGCATTTCTTGACATGGGAAAGAGGACGACGAGTAATGCGAAACACGATAGCCCGGAGCAGAAAACCTCACAGCGATTTAGGCCCAGTGTGTCTCCGCCTTGTTTTGACTTGCTCGGATTTGACCACAGTCACATTTTTCCTGGTTGGGTGGAGCTGATTTCCAGCTTGGTCTGTACCTGACAGAAATGACCCTCTGCCTTTGGCTCCCAGAAGGTTATGAGTTTTTATCTCATTCGTAAATGGAAGCAAAGCAGGGGAAACATCCACGTCACCAATGAGAAACAGATCCTCTAGCCTCAAACTGGATTTGCTTAACATTTATAATCCACCGCGGGTGACTTCTGCACTTCACCAATGAGCCGCAGAAGCCGTGATGCTCTGGATAATCCTACACTATACGAATGAAGAGTAGTTTACTCTAGAATCAAGCAATTGATTTTGTGTGTATAACAAAATGGTGTATAAAGGCTCAATTGACATTGTTTGAAACTCGCTTAGCGACAGTAATGAAAATTAAATTTTCTGACAAGCACATGCATTTACGACCAAATTTTGTAAGTCTGGCAAAAAAACGTAATTTTCATATAATGACTTGGAGCAAATCTAAAATAGGAGTGGATACATTTTTCTGTTTTCATATATTATAATTACAGTTACATTACATTATTGCATCATTGTCCAAATTAGTGGCATATTGTTTTTCCCTCAGTATTCTGCTGAGGCAGTTTTAAGCAACTTTATACAATGATGTACAGTAGTAGCTGGTCATTCCTACTTGCCACATTTCAGTCACATGGCTGATTCTCTGCATGGTGTCCCTGGTGAGCATGTATGTTCCAGGTATGTCTGTGTGCAGTGAACAAGTCCAAACCTGCACAGGGCTGTCAGGACCTGTATAGCCATTACACATATCAGTGGGTAAACTGAGAGAGTAAACCTTTCATCCAGGTCACGCTTGTGCAATGCTTGAGTTTTTGGCTGCGGTCTTTGGTCAGTCTGTCTCGTAGACGCCCTTCTTCTTACCACCAGTACTCAAAGAAGCCAAGACTTGTTGTTTTTTTTTTCTCTCTGTAGAATGTGGAATCGAATTAGTTTCATGCTGTTACAGCAGCAAATGAATAGGGTCTCAGAATTAGGTTCTCATTGTTAGCCTTGGGTGTTAGATTCCCCTTGGTGTGCGATCTAGTTAGTCCCGGGTGAGAGAGCCCGCTCCGGGGCGTCACCTGGCACGTCTCCACACAGATGAGCTACATTCTTAGCTCCGGGGTTAAATTTGTGTGAGGTGAGCCGCGAGAGTGAGAGATGAAGACGTCAGGGGGAAATCGTTAACCTGCCGCGCGGGACGATGAGGGACGGCTTGTGCTTCACACAGGCCGCGTGGCCGGCAGGCGAGAAGCGCTGCGTCTTATTGGCTGTCCTCAGAATAAACGGCCGATGGTAGGCGGTGCCTGTCCATCTATCACGTGGTCGGTGAGAGTTAATTGGTGCCCCGGCTATATCGGCATTGCATGTAGATGCAGGCGCTGTCGGTGCATTGAAACGCAGTAGTACTGAAATTACTGTAGTCTTACCTGTAGTCCTACCCATTGTACTGTTGTAACATCCATACGGCTGTATCAGAGAACACACGTCACACTGCATAACAAGTCCCAGTATAAACATTAATAGCTGTAGCATGACAGCACCATGTTCAGGAGTTCAGACCCCATTCCTGGCTCCGTGTGTGGGTGTAACTTGCTTTTATTACCTATGATTTAGTAAGTTTCTTCTGGGCACTGCAGTTTCCTCCCACAGTCCAAAAATATGTTTGGTGAATTGGTGTATTTTTTTTTTGTGCTGGCTGGGATGGAGTCCAGGCTAACACTGGAACCTGCCTTGAATAAGCAGTTTCGGGAGATAAATGGGTTATGATAGTTGCTCTCTTTGTTGCTGACATTCACTCGTCTAGCCGTATAGCAGCTCTTAGCCGTCTTTGCAGCTGCGTGTACCTTGATCTGAGGCACTACAGCGGGTCCCATCTTACAAACCCTCAGCTCACTTTCCATGTCCTAACACTATGATAGCAGGTTTTTCCATTAACTCCACCCATTCCAGCTTGAACGGGGTCTCCTTGTATTTCTGTCTCAGTCAGCTCCTCCTTTGCATTTCCTTCCTTACCCAAACTAATCCCATCCGGTATTTTAGCCTACAGCTGGAGCTGGATTGATTGGTTTATCTAATGCTGGCTGCTGGGACGTGTCGAAACAGTAGTGTCTCTTGATTAGTCACGATGAATGGGATGCATCCATCGGATGTCACATCCTACAGGAATACCGTCTGTGAGTTTCAGCTACTGTGATGTGGATCATAACAGATGCTGCAGAGTAGATGCTAAAGCTTTAGCCATAATTGAGAGCTTTTTTCTGCTGTGATAATTGGTACTGGTGGGTTGTTTAGATATGACTCCTGGAGGCCTGATAATATTCAAGTAAACGTCTCCCACAGCGTGAGACTTTTCCCACATTCAAAACCAACAATGAAGCCGATTTTAGCGTTTTTTTTTGCCCAAATGTGGACTCACACTTTCAACCTTCACACTTCCTTTTTCACCTAAGACACGCGTCTCTCCTCATCATCCATGCTGCAGGAAGCACCAGCTGCAGCTTCTCCTGGAGGGGCGTGGCCAGAGGGCGGGGCTTAGACCAGAGGAGCTGCATGGGGCCAGCAAGCTGCTAGCCGAGAGCCTGGGGAAGACCCTGCTCAGCTACCCCCGCCTGGGCAGCCCTGTCGAAGACACAGAGGTCAGATCTCCTGGGGCCCTGTTGCATTAAACCTTTGGTTCACCTCACCTTCGCTTAAAGTGTAGCTAAAACAAAAGCACCCCGATACTGCATTATGATGGTAATTCTGAAACATACAGCTCTGGTCCTCAACACTTATAACCCTGCCTGTCAAAATGAAGTTAATCTTGATTCAATGTGTTATAATACAAAATGCAGATTAAACATACTTATAAGTGTATCGTTTTAGAACAAAAGAACAAGCAGATGAAATAGGATTCTTCTGCAGGATTGCTAAGAACCTCAGGGACCTTAAAGTGGAGTAACTGCTTCTTCAGATCAGTCCGCTGAGGTGGTTCAGGGATTTCACAAGGCCGTCCCTGAGTGAGCTGTTCCTGACATGTTCCATAGTGTGGGGGCCCCTGGGGCAGACCCAGGATACGCTGAGGGGGGAGGGGGGGGTTATATCGCCCTGGTAGCTTAGGAGCACCTGGGAATCCCCCAGAAAGAGCCCGAGACTGAGGCCTTGGAGAGCGAGTGGTATAGACCAGTGTTTCTGAATCCAGTCCTCAGGGACCCCAGACGGTCCACATTTTTCACTCTTAGGGAGCTGGGAGGGTGCAAAAATGTGGAGCTGGGAGGGTGCAAAAATGTGGACCCATGGGTGTCCCTGAGTAGTGGGTTGAGAAACACTGCTATAGACTTACTAGGTGTGCTGCCACCAGAAGAAGGTTTGTATGATACACAGAACTGTAAAAGCTGAGCGTAAGGACTAAGCACTAGAGACCCGTGGTTCATCAAAATAATGAAAAGATTCTCTGGGAAAGACCTTCCTGTAGCTGCTATGCTCCATTCAGAATGTTCTGGGTCCCAGGCTCACCCATCAGTACTATTACGTCAGTTGTTTTGAGTTGGCATCTATCCTCACAGAGCTGAGGCTGCCAGAACTGACTGTCCTTACAGGCAAGAGTTGTAGAATTTCAGCCTTGGAAGGGGCTGTAACGGCTGCAGCCCCCCCCCCTCCTCTTTCACATATCCATCTCGTTGTGAATGGTATTTGGAACCCCTCCCAAAATACTTCCCTCTTTCCCGTCTTGGGTGCCTCTGCTCTGCTGGCAAATCGGGTTTGGGATTTTCACTCCTGGGAGCTTGGAAGCTCCAATCATGAGGCACGATAATACTGTTCATGTGAGCTACCGAGTACAAGCCAATATGCTGTAGTGTTGTGTCTCTTATATTCGATCTGAAGCAAAAATAACCCGAGGAATTCTCCTTCCAACCCGAGGAATTCTCCTTCCATTGCTTTCCATGCGATAAGAAAGAGAATCGGAAGTGGCTCCGTAAACTAAATAGCCATTTTCACAAAATTTCATGTTTAATTTTGGCATGGAACCGTACCCAAAATGCACGGTTTAGTACTAACCTGGGTTTGGGTTCACAGTTGGGTAAAATTTTGGTACAGCAGGGAAAACAGAATTAGCTTTGAGATTATTTATTATTAAAACCACACACAAAATTAGGAAAGTTTGTAAATGGAGGCAATGCATCAATAAACCTGTCAAAATAGTAAGAGTAATGTGATCGGTTCCTTCACTGTGGTGTGTGTGGACCATTTGCGTTATGTCAGACTCAATAAGTGGACAGGAGAGAGACATGATTTGGGGCAGTCACTGGAGCAAGCTACCATCGAGAAAAAGAAGGTCAGGCTCCTTTAAGAGAAGCAAAGCAGTAGAGAAGTCCCATCAGCGCACTCCCCAAGAGCACACTCCCAAAGAGCGCACTCCCCAAGAGCGCATTCCCCATTAGCGCACTCCCAAAGAGCACACTCCCAAAGAAGCGCACTCCCCAAGAGTGCACTTCCCAAGAGCACACTCATAAAGAGCGCACTCCCCAAGAGCGCATTCCCAATTAGCGCACTCCCCAAGAGTGCACTTCCCAAGAGCACACTCCTAAAGAGCGCACTCCCCAAGAGCGCATTCCCCATTAGCACACTCCCCAAGAGCGCACTCCACATTCCCCAGCTCTGTGATGCCCTCAAGCTGATGCTTATAAAACACTAACCAGGTGAACATCTTACTCTGGGTCAGCTGCAATTCATTTCCAAGTGGAGCAAATATGTCTGTCTGACGGATTGCTAATTAGTCAGCATTGAGATGCAGTTGATCAGTTTAACCCAACTTTCTTCTGGTTGATCCTTCTACATATGTGAATTAACATGATAGAAGAATTATAGTTTGCCAGGAGCTGATTTGGTATCATTTAAATTTGGGACACATTTGATCAACATATTATGACTTAAGAGCTCAGCTAGGACCACATTGCCTACCTGTTTCCGAATATTGCTATGCGAATTTGATTCTGTCCTCTACCACAGGAGGGCGCTGTGGAGTCAGGGGAGAAGACTGCGACAGCCCGGCAGTACCTGCGTCAGCTGGTCCATAGGGTGTCTGAAACCAGCCTGAAGGGTGACTCTCTGCAGAGGCTGTGGCCCACCCTCTTAAGGGAGATGGTGCAGGATTGTGTGATTAAAATGAAGCACCTCCCTGCCTACCAGCAAGCTTGCCTCAGCAGACTTTCTCATGGCCAATGAGCAGAGATGACCAACATCTTCAGGGTAGATGACACCCTTTACTCACACTTCCAAATCCATCCACCTCCAATTGGACCACTTCTTCTGAAATATATTATCTGTTTGCTAAAATGGATCATCTCACCCAACTTTACTTAACAGGCTGATGAATTTGACAGTTGCTGAACTGCATACATTAGCAATAGCAATAGTTTCTTGTTTTAGATATTTTACGTGAAAATAAGTATATATGGGATTGGGTGTATTCTTCTATGGACAGCAGAAACACTGCAGAATCCAATTCTCATAATTCATCAGAATTTATTTCTCAGAACCTCCTTCCGCAGTACAAAGGTTAAAACATTTCAGTTGGCTTGAAAATAATACCCCAAAAAGTACAAAAATATACATACCCATGAATTAAAAGTAACTCTGCAATCTTTAATAACAGTTTAGTAACAGTTGTGAACATTGTTGTGTTTTTATGGAGGATCTGCAGAGATGATACTGAAATGTGATGCTGAATGTATAGATTGTATTTTTGGCAAACTGAGGTTCTCTGATGCTATAAACCAGGCAGTCTAGGTCCTGCTTCTGGCTGACTGGTGTATTTGCAGCTCTTTGTAAACCAGTAACAGCCAAGGACAATTTTGGTAGATTGGGAACAAAATGAATTCACTTGAGTGTTGTAGAAGAGTTGAGAACAGCTGTTCTATACTTTTATGGGCTAATCTTTTCAATATTAGTTCTTACATGTGGGTATAAATTGAGCTGAAAAACAACTGGACCACATTGTCAATAAAAAGGCTTATTACCAACTCTCCTTGGCTTTCAACGGGAAACACAGGATGCTGTAACTGTAATTGTACTAAGTGCATTCAGTTTGCATTAAATCTAGTACACTGCAATATCTCCTTTACATCGTAAGAGGGCAGCACCATTAGAGGCAGCACTGGATTAGATAGAGATGGGATGTATTCTAATGTATTCTCTCAATAAATTCTGATTTATTATGAACATTCGGTTAACCCAGTGATACCAAGTAATGTTTTTTGTACTTGAAATTAGAACTAATGGATTTCTGATAGTGAGTATTTGGTTTATATTTGATGATTTTTTGCACATAATCATTCATTCAATCAGACAAGATTAGTTTTATCTGTTTTACACATTGATATGTTAAAATGCTGTGGTAGTGCCTCTTTGTAAGAGAGCCTGAGAAGTGTGTCTCCTTACTCACGCTGGCCCCTGGGACACCTGACCACATCAAAAGAAGGGACTTCCAGTCCGCCCAGAAAACATTTATGGTGCATTTCCAGAATTTTCCATTAAGGCCATCTACCCCTGATCTCTGCGCCGACCAGTGGAACACCCCCTGCCTTACACACTGGCAGTGAGAGGAGTCTTCATCTTTTGCTGCAGAATAGCAGTGCACCGACTGCTCCCATTCAATCACTTTGCACTGCTTTAGGGATTGTCTACATTTCCAGTGGGGGGTGCTCTGCTATGGTGTGCATTAACAAAAGTCATTATGCTTGTCCACTCTGTTTTCCTACATGACACAAATCACACCAGTGTTGCTAATGGAAACGCTAATCTGTTCTCTTCTGAATGTTATTGGGAATTGTTAGAACATGTCAACACTATTTTAAAGTCTCATGTCATCTACCTACAGTACTGTGCAAACGTCTTAGGCAGTCAAAGAAAATTATGTTTAAATGATGTTCATTTTGGTGTAAAAGTATGATAATTTGTCTGTCAATGTGTCAACTTATACATTTTAAAAAACCTCCCCCTGCTATTTGCAGCAACCACCCAACACATTTGTGTATTTTTTACTCGACTATACACTTGCCTTATTTGCCTAAGCAATACCTCATTAAGTTATTTTGTTATTTAACAAATATATATGATGGCTGAGGTGCCCCCAGGGAGAGCTTTGTGAACCAAAACGGTATTTATCCAACTATCCAACAAATTACCATTAACTTTTAGGAGAACAGAAGAAATTCTTGCTTATTTTTTATTGTGTTACTGATAAATTGTATCTGTTTGTTACTGATTGTTTATTTTTCTGAGCAAATATACACTTACTACCCAGATAAATAGCCTTACCCATTTTTGCCTAACACTTTTGCACAGTACTGTATTTAATGATGAAACACTGTGTTAGACTCTAAGTCTAAATGCAACCCGGTGGTGAGTAAATGGACAAAGCTGAAGAAGATCAGCATTGGATATCTGGTCGGAGATTCCATGTGATGGAAAGGTGCTCAGAGGTTCTACATCTATACAAAGCTGAAGAAGATCAGCGTTGGATATCTGGTAGGAGATTCCATGTGATGGAAAGGTGCTCAGAGGTTCTACATCACGGCTATACAACGCTGTCCCGATGTTCCGAATTACTTCCAATTTCTGCGTACGTCTCTTCTTGACATCAGCAAACACCAACCCTTCTAAAACTGGCTCTACAATGAAAATGACTCTACATTCACCACAGACAAGCACTGAACAGATCTGTTTACCGATGCACAGTGACCTGATTCCATCACCGACCTCCACCGAACCAAGACCATCATACCCCTGCCCTAACATTACAGGCTAAAACCATCATTTACATGCCCCATTCTCTTTATGTCATTTAACCCCACCCCCACCCCACCCTTGTCACAACATTGTTTGGCTACAATCCCTAAAAACCTGCCTGTTGAAGGGCTGGATGCCAAGGAATGTTTCTGGAAAGCAAAACATAACAACAGCATTCTGTTTCTTTGGGAAACATACTATCTGTCATAGATACAGATTCATTAAAATCGGTTGACTTCGCTGCCTTATGCGGCGTCGGCGGCAGTGACAGCGAGTGGCACCATCCCTAATCCCCCAAATCCCCTCACGGCGTCGGAGAAGGAACAAGCCCTCTGGTGAGATGGAGCTATTTAAATAAAAGAACTGCTCACGTACGTGGTCTGTCACCTTCAGAATTGTCACCGTGTCCATATAATACCTCTTAAGTCTTTATAACGGGGGTGCCCAACCTTTTATGGTATATTTCACCACTGAATGGGAGGTCTTCTAGGTATATTTCACCACTGAATGGGAGGTCTTCTAGGTATATTTCACCACTGAATGGGAGGTCTTCTAGGTATATTTCA
>JABFEB020000008.1:13104912-13117152 GCA_019775895.2 Stomatorhinus ivindoensis | reverse complement strand
CCACTGAATGGGAGGTCTTCTAGGTATACTTTGCCAACTGGGGTTGGTCCCCCTTCATATATTTTGCCAACAACAATCTACCAGTTGGCCACCGATGAAATAAAGCATTATCCATTAATTATCTCTCAATCAGCCTGGAAACACACTGTGATTGACCAGTTGATCGCAATCAACCAGTTGGGTACCCTTGTTTGAAAGAGTCCCAAGCAGAGGTGCTGCATTGATTTTCATAAAGTAAAGGTTTTGTTTAAACTAACCAGTTCAGTACTCTGTGACTGACTCTTCATACTCAACTGGTTGGATGAAACAAAATCTTAGACTGGATTTTTACTTTCTGAAAATGAACTATCCACCTCTGGTCCTGAGCACCAGTTTAGACCCCTATTCATGTAACAATGGCATGTTTTATGGTCTGATATACAGTGTTGCTTTGAGCCAATCCATTGTGTGGTAGCTCTACTCCTCAGTCCTCAGTGCTGGAAACAAACATCAAAGCAGACCAATGTGTGATGCTTTACAGACTCAAAAAGGATAATGTGTCCATTCTTCTGGTCTTGCGTATCTGACAGTGCTAAGAAAATATGTATAGACAACAGGGGTAGGCAGCCCTGATTCTGGAGTGTCAGTATCCAGCTGGTTTTCTATCTTACCTGATGAGCTACTATCTGCCTGAGATCAGGTGTGGTTCACCAAAGACCAGGTAGGATAGAAAACCTGCCGGATGCCCCTCATAGCAAGTTTAAGACTAGAATTAGTAACCATTAAATGACATAATGCTGTGCAGCCAGATAATTTGCAAGTTTAAATTATATTTTGAACCATTTTGTTCCTCCACATATTTTGTGCTGCTTTCTTTATGTAAATCAACTATAAACATTTACTTCATGAAATAACTCCTGTGTTTACAACTGTGCCTGTTTATGAGTCTCCCAACTACCCAGAATGTATAAAGGTCTGAATGGTTTTAGATTTATAATCCATATGTTTTAAGAAGTTTGGATTTATTACGGCCATTTAAAATGCTACGTTTTTTTGGCAGCTGAGGTGTTCATATCCTCCGGTGAGGTCATGTAAAACTGTGAAGCTTATTTATTGCCTGGTAGAGTGCTGTTGAAGGTGCTAACTTATTGCTAACGCACGCGTATCTGCTGTTCATTGGTGTGTTAGAGGTGAACCTGGGGATGCCGTGGACTATTGTTGATGCAGAGCAGTGTTTGCCAGTGCAGTCCTCAGGGACCCAATGCATGTCCATGTTTTTGCTCCCTGGGAGGGAATAAAATCATGGACTGTCTGTGGGTCCCTGAGGACTGGATTGGGAAACGCTGATGTAGAATACTAGAGTACTGCTGAAGCGAACTATAGAAGAGCACGTTCTAGGGTTGGAACCTGGAACCTTTGATATACTGTACAAGCCTGTGATGCTATCGCCTTCAAGCCCAAACTATCCCCACTGCTTCTCCTTGGTATTCATGTTGTTGTCCAGGGTGCTGCACCAATTAAACAGCTAGCTGTCAGGCTCATCTATAACTGCTTTGGCTGGCTAGGATTTACAGAACTTCTCATGGTAAAATTGCTTTTTCAGTTCATGCCTATCTTATAATAAATAACGCTGATGTATCTCATGGGATGAAATATGAAATCAGTTAAGACTCATTGTTCCCTTGGTCTCTTTGGCCGAATTGCAACAGTCAATGGGCAGACCATTGTGTTTACTTACTGCTCTTGATTTTCTATATTAAACGGCACATTGGAACACTGTGTACTGCTGTTTGTAACAACAGTGGTAGAGTTTGAATTTTACATACACTGCTGTGAAAAGGTATTTTCCCTTCATGTAGCAGCTTTTGCATGTTTGCGATTGCTAGCCTTGTGCCATGTGCTAAGACTCCACAACCCTAACCCAAGTGAGTGGTTGGAAGATGGATGCCTGCTATTTTCTATACTGAAAGTTCAAACAAAATTTAATATGTCATAGAAAGCAAATTGGATCAAGAAATTACACAAAATTGACCACCGTCCTCTTACACTCAATAACACTGGCTTCAGCAGTAATCTCTGTCACCTCCTGTAGTCACTAATCTTTCTGAGTGTCACCAAGTAATTTTGTTCAGCTCCTTGCTGCACAATTGTGTGACATTTTCTGATTTATGATTGTGATCCACCTATTGCAGGTCTTGCCACATCTTATTCAGAAAGGAAAATCTAAAACATTTATTTTCTTGTTCTTCAACTATTCTGATATTGCCTTGCTAGTGTTTTACTTTGTTTCATGTCCTGCTTCAGCCCATAGATGGATGTTGTGTCGTCCCCCTGTCGGATTCCCTGCTATCAACCGCAATGTTACGGTTTCTTCAGTGATGGAAAGTCACCCATGTCTTGATGCAGCGAAGCATCCTGAAACCATGACATCACCACCATGCTGCCCTGGAACACTGCTGGATTTTGTGCTCACCAGTCATAATGGACACGTGACTCCAGAAAAGTTCCACTTGAGACTCTGTTCATAGCACATTGTTCCCAGGATAATACAGTTCCTGGTCCTCTTGCCTCAGGAATGGCATTTGGGCACAAAGTTCCAGGTATTGATGTCACAGGATGCATTGCTTATTTTGTGATCAATTGTCACTGTTGACACACCACACGAAATGTGTTCCCTCCATTTAACCCCTATGCGACATAGCAGGGGCCAGCTAATTCAGCGCCCGGGGAGCAGTGCTTGGGGGTGGTACCTTGCTCAGGGTACCTCTGTGGTGCCTTGCTGGTCGGGGATTTGAATCTGCAATCTTTCAATTACAAGTGTGCTTCCCTAACCATTAAACCACCACTGGCCATTAGCTGTGTAATATGAGACGAATGATTGAATTGTCATACCTGAACATTTGTCCTTTGATGGCATCATGGGGTAGAACTGAGCAAACAGTACTCCACTCTATGTGCTATACTGCTTAGATGGATATTTCAGCACAGATAGTAACAATAAATTGAGAGAAATGTGTACTGATCTTCTCTCTTCCTGAGACAGGCTGAGTATTGGACATCGCTGCTATTGTATTAAAATATAATATAGACAATGCAGCTTCGAACCCAGAAAAGCTTCATATCTGAGCTTTTAGTCTCTCCTCAGCTTAAACTTTTCACTCCGGCCTGTCAAAAACAATCCCTCCTGATTCTAAAATGAATGCTCAGGCGTCAAAATGTGCTGCACTGTTATTGTTATTGTAATAAAGCTGATTGAGCGATAGTGACAATGTGAATCAATCTCTTTGTGCTTAACAGAATTGTTTCCCATATAACTGATGGGGGCCCGATTTCCAATGCGTGAGATGCCCTCTGACACCCCTGTTCTGAATATGAAATTCCATGACCATTCAAGGCTTGCTGTGACAACTGCTTGGCTGTTTTTGGATAAGTAACAGTCTGCTCAGCATTATGACACAGCCAGGAGAAGTTAATGGTGACCAGCTGCTGTTTCTTATACCATTGTTGTGTTTTACTGGTATTATATTTTTGTTTCTTTTTATTTAGGTGAGGTATTTCTCCAATGTGAATTACATAGTTTTGTATTTGAGTAAATATAAAACTTGTGTTGGGTTGAGGAAACTGGAAACATTGTGCTTTTTGCATTTGAGGCAATGTGTCTGATTTCTGTGTTTAGGGATTATTTTTAATGGATTTAATTTAATTTCCATGAGCTGCCAGTTGCTTTGATTCCTGATTTTCTTTTGTGACCAGGTAGAGACAAGCATTGACCTTGACTGCTGTTGTGATGTATATATCTCCTGTTGTTGTGAAGATGTGTCATACTACGGTCATATTTATTTTCCTGTGGTAATGACCACCCAAGGAACATGTCTCTATGTATGTAGCTCCAAAACCACATTCACCTAGTTACCATTTTCTAGTCATTTCCAGGAATAACCAAGAGAGTTCACTGGGATCAGCTAGCCTCCATTTAACACTCTTGACCGAAACAGGGTAGTAAAAAATACGCCTGAGCAAGTCTACTGATATTTATCCAACCATCTGCCAAACACTTATCCCGTATCCTGGTTAGAGTTCCGGGGTATTGAAATTTAATTTAATTGTATTTATTTGATTGGTAGTATCAGAAATACCGAGACCCTCGATACCGATTAATAGAAAGGGATATTATATCAAACATGCAGCTTGAATATTTTGTTTAGAAACTCGAAACCAAGGCCTTCTCACGCTTACTCTCACAAGGGGGCTGAAACGCATTTAGAGACAGGAGGCGCAACGGCTGCGCTGCTTTCCGCGGTTCCCAGGCTCTTTCTGTGTTGAGCAAAGCGCTCTTCTGAACCCGACCGACCGAGTCTACTGCAGCAGTACAGCGCGCGCTGCATGCAGTGGCAAGTTTAGGTTTTAACTTTTCGTTTGGGAAAAGGTTCGCGAACACTGCATACATCTCCGGTGGATTTAACTGCACGCGGAAAGATCCACCTATTTTCTTTTTCCACCTGGGGCTTGAAGAAGACATCTACACTACCTATCCAGTTCAGGAAGGTATTACAATTATGATACTTTGTATATGACTATTTTTATTATTGAAGACAAAGTATTGCGGGTTTTATAGTTTTCGTTCACTTTTATTTTTCTCCGATAATAATCTGATTCATTGTAAAGCGTATAATTTTTGCTGTTAGTATTATTTGTTTTGTTATATGTATTGAATCAGTGAAATGAGTTCTTTGTTCTATTCGTTTCTTAGCTAATACACACACACACACACACACACACACACACACTTTATATAGGATAAACAAAAGCGCGAATGAATGTGAAGTATAACTTATTCGCGATATTGAAAGTATTCTCTAAGAGGAACACTGTAGTCTAACATAAACCCCTAGGCCTATTGGTCCGTCAGTCGACTCTTCTACTAAATAATTGCATTTTCTGGGTACAGGTGAGGATACCTCGCTGTTCCTTGCCCATTACATATTTCCCTGTGTGTCGAATCCATTCCCTTTCGGTCGCTCTTTGTCCACTTGAACACATTCTTTATCCCATCAGGAACAGTGCGGCTTTAACACTGACTTTGCAAAAGTATTCTGAAGTTGTCTGAATCTCTGAAATGTACACCCCAGTTGTCAAAAGACATTCAATATATATTAGGAATGCTGCATAGACCATACAGCAAGGAAATAGACATCCTCAGTTTTCCGAGAACCGCAGTAGATAATGACGGCGAATTTAATTGCACGGGTTTCGTTTTCACGCGTTGTTATGTGCAGCACAGCAGCCACGCGCATTGATGGGGTAGTGTTTTCAAATTTGGCCCCTACACTGCGCACAGTCGGCGTGTTTTGTGGTTGCTGCGGTTTCCTCCGACGTTTTAATTACATGCAGTTCAGCCAAACTTGTGCCATTAAATTGGCTTTGGTGTGCAACTGTTTGACTGAATATCATACCCTGTGACGGGCTTCTCGCGTTCAGACTGTGCCAGGCCAGGTAGCTTCGGGATAAAAAGCATCATGTTGTTTCATTTAGGGGAAGAAGTCTGATACATGACGCATAGCGTCACGTGAATAAGCGCGCATTTTCTGCAGTTAGCTCCTGAAACGGCTGGGTGTATATGCTTCCCTGGACTTAAAATCGCAGACCTCTGTGACATAGAAGGTGTTTCTATTCTGTCTTGAATTTGATATAGGATATTTTATTGTAGCTCTTGACTGTGGGTCATACAGTTTCTGTACTGAAAGGGTGTCCTTTATCATTTGTCTGATGAGGTGAAGATAGATGCAGAAACCACATAGAAATTATATATTGTCTAGAATGTAAACCCCGAAGAAGGAGCCAATATGGCTAGTTATTAATTAATAACAGTAATTAGGATGAATAATTCAGAGGGAAAGTGAAACGCATGCTTTTCATACCCACACATTCATTAAATTAGTACACATTAATATTTGATCAACATGTAACTTTATGCATTTACATTAATTTAGAAGACATTTATCCAAAGAGACATTCATTTTTGAGCAAGCAAGGCTACACTCTCCCTGTAGCAATTAGGGGTTCAGGTCTTTGGTCACAGACACAATGCTCAAATCACTTTACTAACCCAGGGATTTAAACCAGCAAGCCTCCAATTACAGTCTCGCACCCGTAACCTGCTAAGGCACACAGTGCCACAAAACTGCAAAGATTTTATGTGATACAGGTTGCCAAAATAATGCTTACGAGAGGAACAGCCCTTAAACATGGCGCCCGTAGTGGTGTGCGGCTCAGTGAGTTTGGACCTGTGATTGCAAAGTTGCCAGTTGAAATCCTGAGGCCGGTAGGCACCGATGGGCTCCTGATTAAGACCCGTAACCCCCGGTCGCTCCTGGCCACTCCATGCCAGCTGACCCGCAACCTTCCTGTGAGTGTCTCATAAGGAGCAAGACAGGAAGAGACGCCAAAAAGACATTTTCCCCATAGGGATCAGTAAAGTATCACTATTCAGCATCCTCTGTTATAAAACGTCTGGATTAAAGATCGTATTTCAGTCTGATTCGTTCACTGTTATCCCCCAAGAAAAATTGCGGCACCATTCCAAGTCAACAGCTGTTGGTTAATCCACTGTAATCGTTTGATGTCCTGTTTGTGTTTGTTAACGGAGGAAACCCATTTGGCAGATATTTCACTGTTCTACATTGTATGTGATTCTGCTGCTTACATCAGAATCTGATTTATTAAAGTGTGCAATTAATCCAGTATCACACTTGAATTTTTTTTAGTAAAACAGTCTTTTTATAAAAAGATACTGTAAATGTTTACTTTTAATAGTGTTTGTGTACACAGCAATGTAACACAGCCTGTTAAACCCCTCCCATATGTCTGTAAGGATGTTGTACAATGAACAATAATAAAATGAATACAAATCACATTATTCTCCCATATTTATGTGGTTATAACAGTTACATGAACCATGCTATTATAAATAGGAAAAATACACAGAGAATGACCAAATTACTACTTGTGTAAAATTGCTAGTCTTGTTCTATTGCTGGTTTTGAGTACAGCCTTTTAATGCCTCTCTTTTCTGTGACATAAATCATTAGTAATAAAAATACAGTGAAATGCAGTTACAGTGAATGTGATGAACTGAGCCGTGCCTTTTCCCTGTTGATTTTTCTACGTACTAAAAATGGTAGTTTAGTCAGTAATGATTTCTCTGGCCTTCCAGGACACTGCTTTCAAGTAAGAATCCTCCTGCTTGCAGGTGCTGGTCCCTGGTGTCCTTAAGCAATGATAGAAATCTCTGTGTGGACACTGAGGTAGGAGAGGATGAGCCTCAGTTGGTCACATATGCATGTTTTTAAGTGTCTTTTACTGTTCCTCCAGTCAATGACCCTGGACTATATATTTAGCTCAGAAGGAAAAATGATTGGAAAGATAACCAATCAGATTGTAGAGGAGGTGGGTACAAGCAAGTAGAGGAGGTTGGACCAACCAATCAGATGTCTTGTTCTGTATGCTGAGTAAATGAGTTGCAAAGATATTCACCACGCAAGCTGCTTGGACCCACCTCCTCTACAATCTGACTGGTTATCTCTCTGAACCAATCATTTTTCATTCTGCCCTCAGAACATTTTTGTGCAAGTAAAACTCCCACAAACTGGTAGCTATGGCATTTACCGTGTTTTTTTTTCTCCAAAGTTTACCACAATGTATTCAGGAATTCTTCATTGTCTTGTTATTGTTGCTATTGTTTTGTATCTATAATTCCATGGGTGTGACCTCACCAGTGTGGTATCTTCCACAGGGCTCTTCTGCTTCTGGAGCTCCTGTGGCCGAGTGTATTGGAGTGTCAGCACATTACAGTTCACAGGAAGGTATGTGGAACATGTGCAGCTACAATGTGCTGTTTTCAGTGATTCTGGCTTGACTGAGATATAATAAAAGGTGGATCATGATATTGTTTCTGTCGCTGTGAAATAAGTGAGGTCAATTAAAAGGTGCAGTATTATGCTGTCAGTCCCTTTGACATAATTAAGCCTTTTGCAGTGAATTTGATTACTCTTTGTTGCTGTTGGATTCTCTCTGGAATGTATTCTAGCTTATGAGCTGACATATTTCCTAATATAACTGATTCATTAAGTCTACTGAGTTGTTTAGCAAGTCAAGGAGCAGGTACCTGGTTTTGGGCTTGGTGGGGAAATACTATCGAACTTGACATTCATCCAGAGGTATTAAAGCATCCCTCAAACAAGTCTGAGCAAATCCAGGTGTAGGACGTAATTCTCACTTTGTTCCGCCATTGCCTGTAAGGCAGTGGTGCCCAATCTTATCCGCAAAGGGCCGGTGTGTATGACGATTTTCGCTGCAGCTCCCTAATTAGATTACTAATTAGAGGACTGATTGGCTGAAGAGTCCTCACACTTGGATTTGAACAGGTGACCTAAAGATCACCCCAAAAACCTGCATACACACTGGCCCTTTGCGGATAACATTGGGCACCGCTGCTGCAAGGTCATCAGTTTGTTTTTAAATCAGTACCCAAAACAACTGGTCTTTGCCACCCGAGAGTTTTTGCTCCGGAGTGAAAACGTTCTTCAGGGTTAAGTCTGTCTACTCATTGGTGGGTTTGGTCAAATGCTGAGTCGTGCAAAGAAAGGTGCTGCCAGCTGATTGGAGGGCATTCCCCGTCCCCTGTCTCCTTTCCCGGGATGATGATAGGTTAGAAGGAGGGCGGGCTATTTGCTCCAAATGGCCAATCCTGTCACTGCTTGAAGCTTCCCCTCTTCTTTTGGAGTGACTTTTTACCAGCAAAGGAATCTTTCCTTGGACAGTCTGTCTGACCTACATCTGACCCAAGAGATTAAGGGCTCTGGTTACCTTGGTGCGGGCTTTGAGCACACTATGAATATTTGGGTATTTCTTTATAACAACCAGATATCTCCCCAACAACTGTAATCCACCCCGTCTCTAGTATTCTTTAGTCACCCAGCAGCACAGTGTTCAGTACGCAGAGAACACAAAGGAACACAGAGACGGATTCTCGCTTGCTGATATGGATGGCGTGTCCTCAGCTGGATATCAGATCCACTACGGTGTCTGTTTTCACTTCTGGGAGAAGTGCTGTAGAGATCAAAGTCCCCAAGACTGCCCTATTGCCCTATTGGTCTGCACTGGACCGCTGAGATGTACGACTGGAACCACTAGCTGCAGAATGGTCTCTCAGCAGCATTTGATTCTCTGACGTGATGGATTGTATCTGACTCACCTGCCCTGACTCTCTCAGCAAGAATTGCGATGTCTTGCTCACACGCCACTCTGCATTGTTTCAGCTCTACATGGACTTGCACCGACCCGCAGTTGCATCTCTTCGCAGGTTCCTACGAGGCCGGAGTACCAGCTGGACCGTGGAACCAGGGAGGGGGGGGTTTCAGGCTCCTGGGGCCCTTGGGGGCCGTGGGGAGACTGCTCACGATCCTGTGGGGGAGGGGTGCAGGAACAGACTCGCTCATGCCTGCTGATTGACGACACTCCAGTCAACCAACCCCCAGGACAAGCCCCCCTCCGCATGCCACCTGGGGGTGTAGCGTCCGTGTTACAGCCCTCTGACCCCCTGCACCGTAACCACTTACGGCATTCACACAATAGCACACGCCCTGGTTCTCACAGATCGATGGGCAGCCACCCACAAGGCCCCAGAAACCACCGGCCCGGACACAGGTGACGAAATCCCTTTTTTATTATGGCGCCCCCTACTGCAGATGCGAGGAAATGTCGGATTTGTTCAGCTTCTCTCACGGGCCGACTTGAATGCTGAGCAGACTGAAGGAACACACTTTTGGATCCTTCCCAGTTTAAAGTCTCGATGATAAATAGTCTCATTGTCTCTGTTTGCACCCTTGCTGCTGCCTCCTTCAAGCAAGAGCATTGAAAAGAGGTGCTTTATAAAAAGCTCTGACAGCCGATTAATGGGATTTTAATTGGGGGAAGTAAGGTCTGAAAAATGGCAGCCAGTGCATTCAGTGCAGAAAATACCATTCAGCTCAAGGGCTGTTTTGTCACACTTGGCTAATTGCACAGTCAAATATAAAAGTCTTTTTATAATGTAAATCAGGTTTGTTCTTTATGACATATTCTGTCTGGTTGCCTTGTGTGAGTGAAAGTAACTGAGCAGAATGGATGGCAAGTGCCTCTATTTGCTGAGAATTAGACACTCGTGGAAACGTCCCCAATATTTGTAATTCAACGGTGTGACACTTGACGTGACGGGATGCCTCCTGTGCAGGGCTGGTCATGACCGCATCGTCCCGGGGAGGTACGGCTATGGGCGGATGCCGTACGTCATGCCGCTGCGGACGGACACCGGTCAGCAGCAGAGCCGCCCACGGGGCCGCAGGACGAGACAGGGATCCTCAGGACGCCAATCCACGGCCCGACGCCGAGGACAACCGTCGGGCTTCCCGCTGCAGACCCAGAGCCGTGGTTTCAGTAGCCTCCAGCAGCACCCCAGTGGGTCTCAGCCCATGGCGGGGGCAGAGGGGGTCTCACTTTACCAGACGCCTGCCTCCCAGCTGGGCTCCTACCTCGACAACGGCCCATCGGTGACTCGCAGTGGGCTGCCTTCCGCTGCCTGTCCGGGGCCCCAGAAGCTGCACCGGATGTGTAACACTGACGTAAGGACTGCAGCTCGAGCACCGAATACCTTTCCGATTCATTTACTCGGCCTACAGCCTTCATTTGATGATTAACTCTCACTGTTTTTGAATATTACTGATTGTTATCTAAGCTGCTTTCTTTGTAGCTAAGTCATTGTAACTTAAATTAACATAAAACACAGATTAGGGACTGAAACAAGGCTGGCAGAACTGTTACAACTTATCAGACAAGAGGATTAATACACTGAACTGAAGACTTAAGTCCCTAGCATAGGGAAGAAAGGCCAACTCTTGCTGTGACTAAAGCAGTGGGGACCTCATCATCCCTGATTATCCTGATGGCCCCTATATGAGGCCTTGGCTTGTTAGCCCCAGATGTTAGCATTTCCTGAAAGATTGAAACGATGAGATAGCAAAGAGTGCCATGCAAGCAGAAATGGATACTTATGGTTATCGTGACGTCTCAGAACTCCTCCGCAGATTCAAGTCTGCAAAGCAGAATGTCAGTATAAGCAAGTCATTTATTAGAATGGGTTTGGCATGGAAGCTAAAAGCCCGCCATTCTGCTGAATCATGTCAACGGCGGATTGTCGCATGTGCATCTGCTGCCTGTCTGTTTGCCGGCCCCCAGGCCTGCCCCCCACCCGGCCAGCACATCAGGGAGGTGCAGTGCTCCTCGTACGACAGCCGCCCCTTCATGGGTCGCCTCTACCAGTGGGAGCCGTTCACAGACGGTCAGTGCGCTCGCGTCGTGTCAGCTGGCGTGATGGCATCTCAGGTTCCTCTGGCTTGAAAATTGTACCATTTATTCCGTAAGTCAAGGAAATCGATCATTTAAGAGCTAATCTGGAAAATGAATTGACCCCAGTGGGGAAATTCTCTTCTTGCCTACCTCATCTTTCTCCCCGTGACACACGCACGCACGCACACACACACAGAGACATGCTGAGGTCAGCCTTGAACCTGTGACCTTCTAATTATGGGCCCAGAGGCTAAGCCCATTGAACCCCACACCCCCCCCCCCCCCCAAACTTTGTAAAACTCAGACCATTTTTTATTGTTTTTGAGATGAGGCCGCCAATGACCTAAAGTCAGGCTTCCTAATCATATGTTACAGTCCTGGAAAACAAAACTCACTCAGTCTCAATGTAATCCAACAAGAAACTTTTGTTTCATTCCCTAAACTCACTTAGTCCACAGAAATGTTCTCGAAACTGTATTCCATGGACTGAATGAGTTTTAGAAATGTGCACTTCAATACCTAGATAATCTCAAAACGATGAAAATTATGTAATTGAATAATGAGTAAGATGAGGTTGTTGGAGTGAAAGCTGGCGAGGAGCCAGGAGGCTGATATTCCTGTAACCTAATCCATCCTTCTACTCTGTTGAAAAAAGCCGTCCACTGTATCACAATGGAATGCTAACACTGCTAACTGCTCTGAGCTGCTGTCAAACACCTTCCACATCCAGTCAACTAGTATCCAGGCGACAGCGGCAGTAAAGCGGTTCTTTTCCGACAGCCCTCTGCAGGGCTCCAAAGTGCACGTTTTTCTAGCTTACATAAAAGGGGCTATATTCTGATTTGTATGTGAATAAACCCCACCCCCGGAACCCCCCCC
>JABFEB020000008.1:13083124-13094530 GCA_019775895.2 Stomatorhinus ivindoensis | reverse complement strand
TGCTGTGCTGTGTGACAGAGGATCTCACAGTCAGTCTCGCTTTGCTGTGCTGTGTGACAGAGGATCTCACAGTCAGTCTCGCTTTGCTGTGCTGTGTGACAGAGGATCTCACAGTCAGTGTCGCTTTGCTGTGCTGTGTGACAGAGGATCTCACAGTCAGTCTCTCTTTGCTGTGCTGTGTGACAGAGGATTTCATTTTAAGCTGGTATCAGGAAGGACTGTGGAAGCATTATTCTGCGGCAGGACTGTTATTTTCATTTAAAATATTTAGACTTGCATTATAACTCTTATTAATTCATTCTTTTATTAAAAAGCAGTAAAAAATTAGGGAAAACAGTGGGCAATATGCCAAACTTTCAACATTTCTCCCAGCTTATTGATTAACAAATCCACTGTCTATAATAGGAATTGTTAGAAAAATATCTATTCTTGTTCTTTTTCAATGTGTGCCATTCATTTCCCTTTTCATCTCTGCCACGACACTATGATATTAGCCTGATATTCCCTGTGTAATTCTTCTGAGGTATAACTGTACCGTTTGATAGTCTAGCTAACACAATAGATAAAGACATTTTCAGCCGTGGGATGTCAAGCAGAGACTGTCGTGTACAGCTAGGAATAACCTGTGTGCAGCAATGTTGAATTTCACTTCTTATTTACGTGTTGTCCAAAGCAGTTTAATGGTTTATGAATATCAATGTGAAAGTAATTAGCTGAGGAACGTAAAGATTCCCAAGTAGGGCCCACTTATAATCCGCATGGTGCCTCGGTTGTCTTTACTGCCAGTGTTATTTTTGAGGGTGGCTGAGCAGCTACGTGCTTTTATGGTGTAACCCAAGCCGTAGCCTCAGCGCAGAGCTAGCAGAGATGCTGGTGCAGCCGCCCCCCTGAAGGAGACCCTGCGCGTGCTCCTGTAGTTATTCTCACTCTTTTCAGAGAAAACGGTTTAAGCAGATGTCGCACCGTGTTTGAAGGGCTGACCTGACGCGAAGAAGCACATGACCTGGGCATTCCAGTGATTTTCAACAGTTCAGTTTCTTGCAAGAGCTGCTGGTCATTTTATTTGGAATTATGTTGGTATGATGTTCCTGGAAGATGGGGGTCATTCTGCCAGCAGCCCAGCCGTCCCAAGTTAATAATGTGGAGATTTTCTAAGGTGCAAAGGAAAATCGACACCGATTTATGATGTCTGTGATTAATGAAAGTGTTGTTGTGATTCCACAGATTGAATTAAGCCAAACCAGCAACATCTTAAGGTACATGCATTATAACCTCACAAGATGGTAATAAATATTACAAGTAAGAAGTCTATCTTAATCTTAGGCCACCCGTCCTGTCCTGCTCTTTAGGATAAATGCACAGTTGTTGTTGAACCCGCATGGCTACGATTCCAGCTTTGGCCCGATAGCCGTTTTCTTTCGTACGTCGCACGGTTTGCTCGCAAAATCTGCAAAGTGCGCACGTCGCGATGACTCCTGCCAGCAGCGTCGTTTCTCAGTGAGCTTGGTGACGCCCTGCCTCTCGGGGTGGACGAGCCTGTGGCAGCAGCTGATGACACAGTGTGTCCCTTTGCCATGAAAGGACCTTTCAGAGCAGTGCTCCGCATCGGTCATGGAGTTTATCGACATTGTGCTCTGTGACACCTATTCTACGAAGCATACAGTGACTACATGTCTGTTGTCTTGACTAAGCTTAAATAACTGTAACAATCAGGTCACTGCATTCCAGTGCTATAAGCTCTGCTAGCATAGCTAGTACATAACCAGCTCAGAAAAAGCAGATGATAATGTCATAACAATTGCTGTTACTCACCTGGGTTCAAAACTTTCAAATGAATATGCACCATCATAGCAGAAAGTCACCATTGGCCATAGAATTTTGAGGTCAGCCTTTCAGAGGCTAAAAGCTAGAAAAGATCAGCTTACTGTCAGCTTTGGTGACTTTTCTTGTCATTATGTGATCTCACCATTGTGGGCTGTGGAAATTTCCGGAACACAGGACGGCAGTAATGGCCTGGCGGGGTCATGCTCTCCGAAGCCTACAGAAGTTTGCTGTAGAGTGAGAAGAATTTTCCGTGATATCGATCAGAACATCCACATAATCCATAATTTGTAGTGATTATGAGGAACTTTGTTTGGACTCTTATCTTCAGTTACTTTTTGCTGTGAACTAAAACTTGCCGACAGGCTGGAAGGTTGTATTACGCTCAAGCTTTGTTCTCAGCAGTTGTCATGTGACTCTGCAGACTCCATCTGGCATCAGGAGAAATCTTACATCGGGCGGCATGAAAGAATGTCTTATTAGCCATCAGTCAATCGACGATAACGCTTGACAGTAGGAATTACTGCAAATGATTTCTTTCTGGAATTCACTGTAGGCTCCTATCGCTGAAGGGAGAGTTTACTTGTTGACACGCATCTGTGAAAGCAGGTATGGAAAACAGTTTCAGTGTCTGTAGTCCCTGGAAGGGCGTGTTATGAAACAGTTGATTGTTCCTTCATCATCACTTTTCTTCCCTAGGAAACAATGACGAGCGGAGCCTTTTCATCAGCGGAAGTGGCACTGTGGGATTCACGCTGGTGATTTATCAACTTGACCTGCTTTGACCCCTCCTGACCCTCAGGGGGGTGGGGTCTGTTTTTTCAGGTCCTGGAGCCTGTGCTGTATAACTTTTATAGATGCAGCTAGGAAAAATGGCGCTATTTAAGTAGCACTGCTGTACCCAACTTTAATGAATGAATTAAATGAATTAACTTTGTAACCTGTGTTAAAAGGTGTACATATGGCTAGTTTCTAATATAGTACAAAAAAACGATAAGCTGATTTGACAGTTTGAGAGACAAATGCTATTCGTGCTTTGCTGTCTGTTGTGAGACCTTCATATAGTTGTTGTCTAATGAAAATACTCTATGTCCATTTTTGCCTAGTGAAATAACTTTACTGATGCTCGCATCTTCTCCAGATGGATTTTAAACCTAGACTACATTAGCAAATATGCTGATATGCTGTTATGCTGATTTTGATTTAAAACAGTAAGACAAAGCTTCGATTAGTCCAAACATTTAAACTAACTGTGGGTAACCTGCCAAGTTCTTGTAATACAGTGAGCAGGCAGATGAGGTTCGAACTGACCATGCGCCCAGAGGAGGATGGAGTCTAGTTTCCTCTCAGAGTTTTTCCTTGCCACTGTCGCTTCAGGCTTGCTTGGTCGGGGTTCGGGCCGGTTATATGTAAAGTGCTTTGTGACAATGACTGTTGTTAAAAGCGCTATATAAATGAAATAGAATTGAATGCATAATAAGAAAACCATGTAAGTCAGCGTTCACTAGCAGCGATCCACCTCAGTCCGTCTAGCACATTAGTACCATCCATCTTAAACTAGTACTGTTAGTCTGTAGTACTCGGGGTGTCTCATTACATTGTTTTAAGTTTATTTTGTAATGCAGTCTCTGAGAAAATGCATTTTATTGTGCTCTTGAAACACTGGATTTTTCATTGAACAGCGACATCAATGTCGGGTGAAAAAGCAGATCAGGTTGATTACCAGAGACTCCCGAAGCCAGGGACGAGGGGCAGATCCCTAGAAATTACTGAGGAGCTGAACTTACCCAGATGGTTTCTGGTTCACACTCAAACATAACACTGACACTTGATCTTATATTAATAGACAGAAAGATTAATTCGCAAACAAATCTAGAATTATATTATGGCCATATCTTGCTCCTAGTATTTACAAACGGGTTAATAACATACTCTGAACTGAGGTATAGTTGTGCATTTACAAACTGCTAAATACTTCCTGAGACAGGAGTAAGATACCTTTGTAATGCATTTCTAAAATTCATTGTAGGTGAATCTTTTTTATTTGCTAATATATTGTATTATCAAATGATTAGTAACAGTTTTTAATAGTTAAGAAGTAGACCTCAAACAAAAGTGTTAGCATTAATATATGTCTCTGAATAGTTAGAGGAATGTGGAATTCAGTCCACAGGCGTCCACTCTGCGGGTAACTCCCTTGATGTTGACAAATAATGGCAGTCATGTCGCTTGGAGAAGATGGAACGCCAGGCTGCGGATGTCATTGTAGTGCTCTATCATGATATCACCCAATACAATAGACAGAATTGAAACAATGGGTCATAAATAATCCCTGGGAAGTAGCCTGTCTGAGAAGGTAAAATAACTTCATCTGCAGTGAGCAGCAGACCCTCTAAATCCAAACAAATACTTGAGTGATGAATTGAAAAAAGAATTGAGTTTTCAGAGCTTGGTGGTGGACCTTTAAGTGACCATAGGAACTTTGAGTGAAAGTGACAAACTTCTCAGTGACAAACTCTACACGGACATTAGCTTTGGGGCTCCCAACACTCTTGCCCCAGTGTCTTCTGTTTGGCAGATGTTTAGCAGCAAGTCAAATATGTGTTTGTATTTTCTATGTCTTCTTTGGAATCTGGTGTTTCTAGATTATTTCGTCTTGGTGGAGAACACTGGGATCCTCACTTGTGCTTCACCACTAAATACAAGACAGAGAAATCACAGATTACACCTGGACCATTTGCAGGAGTGTTTATGAAATTGAAATCATTACATGTGACATTGAAGGTGTCATTTTTTTTCTAACTGAGCTCGAAAGTATTTTTATGGGGTTTTACTGGGCACATAAAGTCAGTCGGGCTAATTGTTGAGTTCCAAACCCCCTGATGTTCAGCTCCTCCCTGGGTTCTGCAGCACCCCTCCAGGTTGGGGCCTAGTTGGGCCTTTGTCACATAGCTTTGCCAGGGAATGCTTTGGTTTAACAGCCTCCAGAAGCTGACCTGACCCCTCCGTTCAATAGGCGCCATGGGTTTTGTTTATTTGGGTGCCATTCAAAGATCCGCACTCTAAATCCATCATTATAATTTTAAGCCATCTGCCACAGAGACAAGCAGTTTCAAATTAGTTTTGGCCGATGTTTATTGTCTTTGATCCTATTGGCATTCGTCTACACTACCTGTTTTGTTTCTTTTAGAACTAAAAAATATATCATTGACGCTGTAAGTTTACTTGGCTACGTATTGCTGGTATTCAAAAATAGGCATGATAAACCATGATTCTCTGTCAGAGTCCTCTCAGTGTACATGAGCTGTGGATATAACTCAGGAAGCCATATTGCTAATGCTTACCTACAATACCTATCTGTTGCATCTGTTGTTCAGTCTGGTGATGTTATGATTTGTAAGTGTGAAGTCTAGGTGCAGGGATTAGTGTGCTTTTCAAAGCCCACATATGTTTCCACATAAGGTATCACAAATATAATTATATAAAGCACTAATACAATGTGGATTACTTCACTTGATTGCTTAACCTTGGTCACAGATTATGATCCTCACTTGTTTGTATGTGGTGGAAAGAGGTGGAAAGTTCAGGTCCAGAAAGTCAAAATCCAGCCAAAGATTTTGCTTCAACCTTGAACCTTGCTTCAATTTTGCTTGAGCATAAAGAGTTACAGTCACAGAGTACTCAGCTATTTGGCTGGAACAAAATCTTGGTCTGGATCTTTTGCTTGCTGGACGTGAACTTCCCACCTCTGGGGAATCAGTCTGAGAGGTTGGACCTCAGCTCATGCTTCTCTTTCTTTCCGCATCTGTATTACGTTCTGCAGGACGGATCCAAAGTCTAAAGTCTTAAGTTTCTCCTCTTTGACTAAATATTTGCCAAGAGCATGAATCTGTTGGAGACTGAATAAATCTAATGGAAATATTGTACTAATTACAGTTTACTTACTGCCAGCACTCATACATCAATCATATGTATATAACTGTGAAGAAAATATGGGTTTGGTGACTCGGGATATTCATAATTTCTCAACTTGATGTACTGAGAAATTCTGATGGTGTTATGTGGGCGATCCCCAGCAAGCAATTTATAGAGTTAAAAATAATTTTAAAAATAATTTTTGCTTTGTTCTAACATAATTTTTTCCTATACTTGAAAATGGTGATAACCAATCACAGTATTATAATTTTACATAAAGCCCCCCCCCCCCCCCAAAAAAAAACAGGAATAATGATCTCTACTGTGGTCAGGGCTGTAGCTAAAAATTCTAGGTCTCCTGACAAAATGCCACATTGGCCCCCCACCCAATAAAATGAATACTTTTATGTATTCAAGGGCCCTCATGATGCGCTGGGTCCTCTTACCAGGCCATGATACCCAGGGCCCCCTGGAAGTGAGGCCGTGAGTCAATCTGGACGCCTCTCGATCGTTACAGGGGAGAGGCGGTCAAAAACACTGTGTGACATAAGGCACAATGTCACACACGTTTAGCTGCAGCTTTATAGTGGCAGTGCGACTGCGTTGGTTTGATCTTTGATGTGTTTGTTACTCGATATGTCGATAGATGATGGCATTTGTGCGTCAGTGGCAAACTCATATACAAGTCAATGGGTACCACATTTAAGTGATTGGATTGATTTCAGATGGTTAATTAAGATATTTTTTAAATTGAAATATTCAATAGCACAAATTTCACTGCAGAATTCTCAGTCTGTGCACATTGGCAGTTTGTTTCCATTTGTTTCTATGCAGAGCCTTGGCTGTGACGGCTACCTAGGCTCAGGCAAAGTGATGGACACGTGCGGCGTATGCGGAGGTGACAACGCAACCTGCCGGCTGGTGTCCGGGATCTTCAAGCACAGCACGATGAAGATGGGATACCACAAGATTGTGGAGATCCCAGAGGGTGCTACCAAGATCAATGTCACAGAGATGATCAAGAGCAGAAATTACCTGGGTGAGAGGCCCCGGGACACGCTACCCAGTTTCATTTTTCAACAATTTACACGCAGAGAAAGCATGACTGAATTGACTAGCACTGTTGGACTAACACAGTTGCCCAAATGGATTATCACAACTGAGCTACCAAAATGATTAATCAGCTGGGTGTCCTATACTGAGCACAATGATTAACAGGTCAAAAGTTGAAACTGACACACTTTCTTGCACACAAGTCAGACCTAAAAATAATTTACGACAGATACATTAAAATAGCTTTTTTGTAACTGCAATTCATATGGCAAAAGAATTAACATTCTGGAGAAGTTCAGTATAAAAAGTCACCATGAGTCTATATTGGCTTCATGGCAAATAACCACAACAATAACCACAGCAACAACAACAGTAACAACAACAACAATAATATGATAATAATAATAATAATAATAATAATTATTATTATTATTATTATTATTATTATTTGCCCTGTGATGGGCTGGCCCCCCGTCCAGGGTTGTTCCCTGCCTCGTGCCCAATGCTTCCGGGATAGGCTCCGGACCCCCCGCGACCCAGCAGGATAAGCGGGTATAGAAAATGGATGGA
This sequence comes from Stomatorhinus ivindoensis, assembly GCA_019775895.2. Taxonomy (NCBI): domain Eukaryota; kingdom Metazoa; phylum Chordata; class Actinopteri; order Osteoglossiformes; family Mormyridae; genus Stomatorhinus; species Stomatorhinus ivindoensis. The sequence goes on along the minus strand of JABFEB020000008.1, from coordinate 13,087,171 downwards.
TGGATTGATGGATTATTATTATTATTAAAGCAATCCCAATGCTATTGTTCCTACAGTAAAAGTAGCAAAAGATGCAAAACATGTGCTTCAAAGGGATGAACATTAATGTTCTTTTCTCAACCAAAGCCTGTGATGCCATGGAGAAAATTACAGTGTAACCTTTAACATTCACGATTCACATGTGCTTCCTTGCTGACAACCCAGTGGTGGGGAATTATATAAAAATCAAGTTAATGTTTGTGTCGACCGGAGAAACTTTTCATTGACGAAGTGAACTAATTGACTTATTTTACTGTAGCTTTACTCATGACATCATATGTGTTTCACACCTTCCTGATTTGAGGCTGAATTTTCATCACATGTACAGTGTAGTCTCCTCTGGGGTGTTTCTCGGGATTTCTACGGTGGGGGGCACACGAGGGTCAAAAATTCATACAGAGAGGCCAAACATATCATAAGTTATGAATCGGTGAGTGACAGGGGAAGGAACACTCTGCTTTCAACTAGGACCCTGTCTCTGTATAGATCCCTGAGTCATCGTCTTGTCGCTGCGCAGTTCGTCTGGATGTTTCTGATGCATAATATTGTCCTTCTTGCAGCTCTGCGCAGTCGATCTGGACGCTCTATTGTCAATGGACAATGGGCCATTGACAGGCCTGGGAAGTATGAGGGGGTGGGCACCATGTTCACGTACCGCCGGCCCAATGAGATCAGCAGTACAGCTGGGGAGTCTCTGCTGGCTGAGGGGCCCACCAATGAGATTTTGGATGTCTATGTAAGTAGCCAATCACAGGAGATGAGCTGGCATGTCAAGCTGCCATATAAGCTGTGTGATATGGCCTGAATTTGGTCGCCGATTGTCACTCTTTGAGTTTCTCTGTGGTCTTTTTTTAACCTCCAACATGGTCATTCCTAGTCAGAGATCAGGCCCAGAAAGTAAAAATCCAGACCAAGATATTATTTCAACCCACCTGTTCAGCATAAACAGTCACAGCCACAGAGTGCGCAACTCATTGGTTCAAACAAAATCTTGTTCTGGATTTTTACTTTCTGGACCTGAAATATCCACCTGTCTTCCTACATTTCTGTTGGACAACATCCCGTTCTGCTGCCTAGTTGAATGAAACTCCATGGCTTTTTGACTCTGCAGCTCTTGCATTATCTTGTTATTTAATGTCAACGAAGATGATCGTGATCATCGTTGTTTTTCTCACTTCAGATGATCTACCAGCAGCCCAATCCTGGGATACACTATGAATTCTTACTTCCTGCAGAGAATCCGCAACCTGCACAAGAGACCGAGAATGAGGGTGAGTTTGTCTTTCTGGACGTGTATGACACAGCAGGCTGGCTTCAAGCAGAATACGGTGAAGCTGTGCCCCCCCACCCCCCCAGGGAACACTTTGAATGGCGAGGGTACATACGTGCGTCCTGGAAGCGCAGACCAGGAGGGGTACCATCACCCCCGACAGGAACCTAACAACCAGGTGCTCCGACGGCATCATGAACATGCCTGGAAGCGTGTTGGCTTTACAGACTGCACAGTCTCTTGCGGCAGAGGTGAGCGCCCCCTGTTGGCCCAGGCTTTGTCTTCGCTCGCAGTTCCAGGGCCCGGTCTGGAGTTTCTGACTGAGGCTTATTCTGTCCTCCCTTCAGGCTCCAGGCGTACAGTGTTCCGCTGTGTCCAAAGTGCCACCCTCCAGCCTGTGGCCGACAGCTTGTGTGACAGAACCACCCGGCCCAGCCCCCAGGAAGAGCCCTGCAACGTGGAACCTTGTCCTGTCTTGTGAGATCCTTCCCTTTATTTCCACTGATCTGCCATGGACACTGGGAAAATATTCCTTATATCAGCACTACTGTAATATATCTTTGAATGGTTTCTCTCAATAGTAGGCTTCTGAGCTCCCATGGATACTAAGTGTTATTCTTAATAGACTCTAAAGTCATTAGGCTTAAGTGAAATTTTGAATGACTTCTGAGTTCTTGTGAGATTTTTGAAGATGTGATTGTCCTGGGTAGAAGGCTGAAGATCCGTCCACTGCTTATCCTGCTCAGAATCACCTAAGGACACAAGGGGGCAGATGTCAGTCTGTCGCAGGACACATTTATATTCTATAGGCAGTTTGGAGATGCCAGTTGGTCTAACTACTTGCCGTTGGGAGGAAACCAGAGTCCACAGAAGAAACTTGCATGGCTTAGGGAGAACAGGCAGACTGTACACACACAGAGCAAAGGCAGGATTCAAACCCACAACCTTGGAGGAATGAGGCAGTAGCATAACACACCATGCCACCCAGGGCCCAAGTCAAGGTTGCATCACCCATCCATCCATCCATCAATCAATCAATTGATCAATCAATCAATCAATGAACTATTTATCCAGTACAGGGTCATAGAGGGTTAAGTGCTGCATAGAGCACAAGGCAGTATAACACTGCAATCTTAGAGACGCAGATTCATCTAACCACGTCTTTTTGCACAGCTCAATGAAACCAGAATACTAGATTGAAACACCTGCTTTCTCAAAGTTCTAAATATCCCTTAATATCTCAGTGTGGCTTCACACCACCAGGATGTGTGTCGGTGCTGCAGAGACACAGTTAGTTAGCATAGCCTATGCGTCCATCTCCATGTTCCTTCGCTCCTGTAATGAACCCCCCCCCCCCCCCCGGTGGTGTGCCGCAGCTGGGACATCGGTGAATGGTCTGAGTGCAGCCGTACCTGCGGTCCGGGCCAGCAGCATCGGCAGGTGCTCTGCAGGCAAACCTACGGCAACCGGACCCTGAACGTGCACACGGGCCGATGCCAGCACCTGGAGCGGCCGGAGACCACCACCCCCTGTCAGCTGAAGATCTGCAGTGAGTGGCAGATTCGCAGTGACTGGAGCACGGTGAGAGAAAGCAGTCTGTCCACTGCACCACTGCACCACTGGAGTTTCTGGTTACTGGGGATTTAAAGGTCATTAAGGAAACTTCCCAAACCTATGTAGGAAGTCAAAAGTTTGAAGTTTAGTAAACCTTGATGCGTCGATGATATTGAAACATACTCTTTATTAACACGTCGTGGCCAGCAACATTTATGGGAAATCCCATAAAATCAACCAACACATTCAGAAGATGTGTGTAAAATCCCTGGGTTGGATAAGTGTACAACTCCTCAATGACAACAGTTGTTAATAAGCTCAGGAATGCAGAAATGCCTTCCAGATGGCACAATCTGAATAATTCATGCCTTTGTTCAGTTATAATGAGGCCACTAAGGGTTTAGTGACCTCTCTGAATTAGTTGCAGGCATTTTGTCAAGAAAATTGCCAATTTGTGCAGGTTATAATATCATAAGCTATGCATGAATCTGGATGCCAAGAAGAAACTTCACAGAAGTTCACACTGGGGCTCATTAAAAACAGAACAACACTGTGGAGATTCTACAGCCATGTGGAAAAAGGTATTATGGTGTGACAAAACCAGCTTTTTGCTCTCAAAGCCAAGTGTCTGTGAAAAACAATATGGAGTGTCTATCAAATGATGGAAGCAGCTGCCTCAAAGAAGACCATCCCTACAGTAATCATGGTGGAGGCAGCTGCCTCAAAGAACAAGATCCCTAGAGAAATCAGGGTGGAGACAGCTGCCTCAAAGAACACCATCCCTACGGTAATCATGGTGGAGACAGCTGCCTCAAAGAAGACCATCCATAAAGTAATCATGCTGGAGGCAGCTGCCTCAAAGAAGACCATCCCTACAGTAATCATGCTGGAGGCAGCTGCCTCAAAGAAGACCATCCCTACAGTAATCATGATGGAAGCAGCTGCCTCAAAGAAGACCATCCCTACAGTAATCATGGTGGAGGCAGCTGCCTCAAAGAACAAGATCCCTAGAGAAATCAGGGTGGAGACAGCTGCCTCAAAGAACACCATCCCTACGGTAATCATGGTGGAGACAGCTGCCTCAAAGAAGACCATCCATAAAGTAATCATGCTGGAGGCAGCTGCCTCAAAGAAGACCATCCCTACAGTAATCATGCTGGAGGCAGCTGCCTCAAAGAAGACCA
>JABFEB020000008.1:13033887-13047755 GCA_019775895.2 Stomatorhinus ivindoensis | reverse complement strand
GGACTTACAGAAGATGCATTATAATGCAGGGGCGGGACTTACAGAAGATGCATTATAATGCAGGGGCGGGACTTACATAAGATGCATTATAATGCAGGGGCGGGACTTACAGAAGATGCATTATAATGCAGGGGCGGGACTTACAGAAGATGCATTATATTGCAGGAGCGGGACTTACAGAAGATGCATTATATTGCAGGAGCGGGACTTACGTTCCACAGATACAGGCATAAGATGTGTGTCTCATGCCTCCTTGGGTGTAGCAGTAGTGCTGGAAGAGGCTGAAAGACAGCAGCAAAAGGCCGTTATGTTGGGTGGAGCAGGGATTGATACACACATGACCTGCTAAAGTGCTGCTCTACAGGTCAACAGGTGATACTCCACTTCTCTTGCCAGAAACTCGTCTCCCTGGATTTAATGAACAACCAAAAGGTCCCAACACACGTATCATCTGGTTGGCAGGAAAGCATGTTGCAACATTCCTTAGAGGACTATACACTGATCAGCTCTAACATTAGAAGTACCTCGTGCTGCCTAAATAACTCTGACCCATCGAGGCATGGACTCCACAAGACCTCCGAGGGTGCCCTTGGTATCTACAGATCCTTTAAGTCCTGCAAATTGTGAGATGGGGCCTCCATGGATCACACTTATTTGCACAGCACAACCCACAGGTATTCGATGAGAATGAGATCTGTGGAATTTGGAGGCCAAGTCAACACCATGAACACTTTTTCCATGTTCCTCCAACCGTTCCTGAACAATTCTTGCAGTGTGGTAGGGCACATGATCCTGCTGAAAGAGGCAACTGCCCTGGGGGAATACCACTGCCATGGAGGGGTGCACTTAGTCTGCAACAAGGTTTAGGTAGGTGGTATGTGCCAAAGTAACATCCACACGAGTGCCAGCAGAACATTGGCCAGAGCATGACATTGCATCCACCATCTTGCCTTCTTTCTGTAATGCATTGTTTTACCAGGGGAAGCATTTATAGATGACACACATACCCTGCTGTCCATATGATGAAACAGAAACCATAACTCAGCAGACTAGGCCGCCTTCTACCACAGCTCCATGATCCAGCTCTGATGCCCACTGTAGGCGCTTCTGGTGGTTGACAGGGGTCCGTATGGGTTGTCTGACTGGTCTGCGGCTTATGGCCCCTTACACATCAAGCTACTTGTCCTGATGTGTTCTGACACCTATCTTAGCTAGTAATTTTCTCAGCAATTTGTGCTCTTCAGTAGGTCTTCTGAGAGACCAGATGAGACTGGTTAGCCTTCTCTGCCCATGGGCCCCCATGATCCCTTTGCTAGTTCACTGGTTGGCCTTTCTTGAACCACTTTTGGTAGGTACTGCCACAGCATAGCAGGAACACCCCACAACACCTGCCGTTTTGGAGATGCTCTGCTAAGGGTCAAATCGTGATGGCTAGACTGCTGGTCAGAATCGCTCCTCACGCTTTTTCCAGCTTCCAACACATCAACTTGAGCTGACTATTCATTTTCCTAATGATAATGTCACCCTTCACAGGTGCCATTGTAGTGAAATAATCTGTGTTATTTACTGCACCAGTCTTTGGTGCATAGTGTGGAGGATGATCGGTGTATAAGTACACACACATATCCGTTTCCTGTCCAGGCATAAAATTTTACTTGTAAAAAGGCAGTAAAATCTACAAATAATTGATACAAAAGCTTTGCCTCAGGGCAACACAGTGAACTTAATTGGTCAAATCAATGACTCCACAGGTTCCAAAGCATCCCTGTGTGATAATGATACCAGCAGCTTAACTCTAGTTTAACAAAACAGCAGGTTTCCACAAAGGATCTTTGCACCAAGGCTCTTCCTCTGGCTGCATTCAGGACTGGACCAGGAAACCTGCAGATGGGTCCACGTTCCACGAGATGGCCGGCAGCTGCAGCTGGGCCCAGCTTAGCCTTCTAACAGAGAAGCTAACGTTAAGTGAGACCAGGTGCACATCACCACTAAGTTAAGTGTGAGACCAGGTCCACATCACCACCAGGATGCACAACAGCTAACGGTTACCCATGGCAACACGGTTGCAGCTCCACTCCACATCTTCCGCCTCAAAACATGGTGATGTCCAAATCCTTAGAAAGGCAACGTACCTCCAGGAGAGTGAGAAGTTGGGAGAAGCTCCCTGCAGTGTGATTATAAACACGTCTCAGCCACAAGGATCGACACCCAGGACGTGTGCAGAAAGTAAAGAAAACGCATTCATCGTTTTATAATGACGATCTGCAAAGCTGATCCGGGATCAGCAGACTTGTCATGTGGAAGCACTCCCCAGATGGGCTGCACCTGCACTGCCTGAGTTTGTGTCTTGCACACTTGACTTAAAAGCACATCAGATGCTGTGGACCCCAGACAAACAAGCTCAGCACCTCCTTTATCAGATTCAGAAGCTCTAATTCACCAAGCAAGATGGAATGAGTTTCGACAACCAGGAAGGATAAAAATCTTAAGTCCACTTTTAGACATCTATAATAAATGCCTCATTAGTGAAATGCAATACAGTACGTCTACAGTTGCTATGGGAATGTCACATGCATACGTAGAAAGAAATGTTGCATTAGTCATAAATCTGATCAATCTTCTGCTACACTGCACTGTGATCCTTAGTCCACTGGATCACATGACCATTTTACAGTGACTTTTTTCATGTCATTGTGACCACATGCTGTCTGCTAGGAAAATTATACATGACTATGGACGCTCTTGTTTTTATGTACCTTACTGTGAAAACGAAACTCTCAAAATGAACCACATTAGCACCCTGTAAGACATATCCACAGGCAGTAAAGGCTAACAATTATAAAAATATATTGTTCCATTGATGTCAGATAACACACACTTGCACAACACTTCATTTTCATACTGCTGGCTGGGAACTGCATAAATAGTCTTCTTGTTAGTACAACAAGCCTGAAAGACCTGTTTCTGAATTGCTTTAATGCTCCCCCCTCAAATCCCCCAAAGAATTTCGACCAATAGGATGGCACAGCTGAGCGAGAACAGGCTGGCTTCTCTAGGACAGCAGGCGCAAGGTTACAAATGAGATCAGTTCCCTAAGTCTGTCTTTAAGTGGAATTTGTAGGAAATTCAAAAAACAGGTATGTACGATTCTTATTGATATGTCCTTCAAATGGTTGTTCTGGTAAATAGTATATTTCACATTTCCATGCATATATAACATTTTAACCCTTCCAGATACACCAATACATAATAATAAACATAATATAGTAATAAAAGTAACAGCACTGTACTGTACCTCGAGCTGACAAACCGTTACGTTGTGCACTGTTTGCACGAGTACCGTGGTGTACTGGAAGTAGTGGTGCGCATGTTTGTTATAATGAACCATTGAATTTAAGTCAAATTTGTAATATTACAGTCTTTTTGGCAGCCCATTCACAGGTATGAGTTGTCCATAAGTCAGGTGTTATTAACCATTGGACTCCCTGTATCTCTGCAGCATGGGCTGGTGTGGCTAATCATGAGCCCAATCGGAGGAAAAGTGGTGTTCAGAATCAAACTGATTAGTTAAAGTAATGCAGCTGGTCTTTAAAAAAAAAAAAACAATATGTAGGATTAATAGGCATTTTATTGCCAAGTGGATTGTTATGGAATCGGCCCACCTGATTTTCCGCAGGCCCACCCACATTAACATTTCTAGCTCCATTATTGCGACGATCTATATGTATTTTTTTTTTACACTCTTTGTACTGTAGCAGCCCCGTTCGCTTCCACTGGCCTCTGCTTCATCCGCGGCAGCAGAAGCTGTGCAGTGGGAGAAACCCAACGAAACGATCGTAGCAGCGATCTGTTAACATGACTGTTCTGTCATTCAGATTCTCGATGCAAACAAAGTAATTCCTGCATCAAATTACTCATCTATAATTAGTAGTCTTTTCTGTAACCCTCATAATGTGATCAATGCACACTGACATCTATTGTTTATGCCTTGCAATAAAACTTCCCTTCAGATAACAGGGCCTCCAACAGTCCAGTAAATTGTTAAATCTGGAAAAGCATGTCATCATCTTTACTGATGCTTTCCAGATGATAACTTCAAGGACTCAAATAGCAGATATAATTTGTATCCACACTGACAACACTTGGAAAACTACTGTGAATCTGCCAATTTTTACAAAGCACTACCCCCCCCCCCCCCATTCAAAGACAGCATGACAGACACTTCAGTTTAACCAACAGCAGTCTAAGCGCCGAGGGACCACAGTCTTACAAGGACTGATCTTGATAGATGGGAGGGGTTGGAACTCTTTGTCCTCTACATTGTTACCTTTGTAATAGCTCCACACACGCACACGATTGGACGCATGTTTGGGGCTGGCTCCAGAGATCCAGATAAGATAAACTGGTTTGTAAAAAGCTTGGAGACCTTTGGAGCAAAGTGAACCTCCGGTGAGGTTGTGTTCTGCTGCTGGGGTAAACAGACAGGCTGCAGCTGACTGATGCAAGTCGTACCACAGTACCCCCCCATCCCCCCATCTCGCAACACAAACATGGCAGGCAAAGAGGACTGCAGAATGAAGCGCGGAGAGCCTGCTGCACAGCCAGGCAAGGACAGCGGCTGCATTAGTGGGCAAGGGCATGTTGTCGTACCCTACAAGGTTGCTGGTTCAACTCCCAGGAAACATTTCCCTGCATCTGTGAGCAAGAAGGCAAGTACAGAAATTCCAACTACTTTGTCAATAAAGATGTGTTTCTTGTTCTAGGATTTTCTCTGGGTGATTCTGTGAATGTAATGAGGGACCCTGAGAAGGTCCATTCAGGCCCGTAAAGCTGATGCCATGTTTGGGAAAACAGACGCAAGAGAAGCAACTGCCTGCTCATGTCTATGGGAAAAACCCTAATCCCAATCACGACACCCTTAACCCCTAACCCATCCCCAACCTTAACCATAAGTAACCAACCCAAATACAAGACTTTGGGGATTTTTACTTTTTTGATTGCAGTCACAGATTTTTATAAAACTGAGGTTTATCCAAATGGGGACCTCAAAAGATGTCCCCAAAAGTAGGGAAATTTCAGGTTTTACTACACATTGGGGACAATTTGGTCCTCGAATGTGATCTACGCAAACACGCACACACAGTGTAAATTTAACAGATGGGGCACAAACAGCAGTGAGAAATCCTGAGCAAACCCACTTCTGGGGGGGTTGCAGCAGAGACATTGGTAATGTGGAACAGCCGTCTATATAAGAGAAGCATGATCCTGACAATCTGAATTTTAACTTGTCAGTTTGGATTTATATATATATATATATATATATATATATATATATAAATAAAAGGAAAAACAGAACAAATTCAATCCGGTTGGTTTAGATGCTAAATTATTAAAATTCCTATGTACACACATCCAAGCAGAGGTCAGTGGGGTTTTCCTGTGCTGATTCTAAAGATCATATATTAATTCCACCTTTCAAGTGACCTTTTCCTTCATTGCAGCAGTTCTACCGTATACCGCAGAATATAATATGATTTTGCTACATTAGGTAGCGATAATTTATTTTAACACTTCACTAGAAATGCGGAATTTGGAATGTTACAAAGTACATTGTAAAGTCGAAATATTGTAGCACAGACCTTCACAACCCGGGGAGCACCTGTATCCGCAATGACACGTGGGTGACACTGTAGAGGGAGTTGGAGAAACACGGCTTTCAATCCAAGGTCTGTACCCTTTTTAGCAGACTGTCACAGACTAGCTTAAAACACTTCTTACTGGTTATGTTACTGGCTCCTCATGGGATAATCCTGGTAGCTACTGACCGCACAAAGTAGATCCCACTCATTGCGGATTTCAAAGCTTTGCTTTTATTTCAATTCCCAGCCACTCTGTTCCCATCGTCTACAACTTGGTTAGGTGACTGAGAAGTGCATCGACAGTAGATGAAGAACAAACATCTTCCGGCCCTTGATATAAGCTCGTTACAGTCTCACACCCTGTAGCCACAACCTGCTTCTCTGTACCTTCCCATCAAACGATCCTTTGACCATCGCACTGACTCCTCAAGACACACCTTGATCTCAGGCCTCCGTCCTGGACTATTGAAAGAAATAAGACAGTCAGACAGTTATAGCCTGCCGTCCTCTGCAGCCACTCTCCTCCTTTAACGCTGCGAGACACAAAAGCACACGCGGAAGGCAGGCTACGCATTCTCTGTCATCTGCATGTCATAGGGCAACTCTAGTCTTTACACACACGAGCAAAGGCCATTATCTGGAAGTTGCCTCTATGTGTATAGCAACGGCAAACACACTAAAGGAACAAAGAAAGAAGATATATTCACATCATGACTGGGGAGGAGATTAATTTACACACACACACACACACACACACACACACTTCGGGATTGCTTCCATAAAAATGTTCTACGGTTAATGCCTTTAAAATAAAGGAGACAGATGAGACCAAACACCCAAGAATGACTAAAATAAACAGTTTCCAAGTATGTCTTGCCAAAATTATATTAAAAAAAGAAACTTGACGTCAAATAATAGTCATTTTAAGAACACGAGGGAGTGTCTTGCAACCTGGAAGTAGACCCTGAAAACATACATTTTTGTAGTGGTATTTTCAGCAATTAATTTTCAACTTGGCAGCCTGACACTGGCAAAGCGAGTAGGGGGGGGTCTCAGCAGGAAGTGTCAGGTTCATGTTTGAGCCATACGCCAATTAATTCTTTCCTGATCATCTCCTCACAATGATGTCATCTGTTGTGCTGGGCGGTAACAGCCGAGTTCTAAGGACACCACAGCACCTATAATTTAAAAGCAGCGTGACATACAATCGGCTACCAAATGAAACCCTTCAACAATCTACTCAGTGGATGGAATTCTGCCTGACAAGCCCACAGCTCTACAAAAGTGGTTCGGTTTGTAAACAATGACAGTTGAATATGCTGGCAAAGCTCCTCTCTCAGCTTGGATTTCCAGATTTTCTGACAATTAAACTGACAAAATGGAAAATGCTAAGGTTAAACTTGGCGAAATACTCAGCTCATAACCACCAGCATTAATTAAATACCAGTTTTTGCAAAGGACACTGATTATCGATCCGTTTCTCTTCCTGTGAACTCCCAACCTATCAGATGCTTTATACTCAGAAAGTGACCATTTGACTGGTTAAGTGAACGGATCATCTGATTGGTTGAGGGGAAGGACTCATAACTGGAAGGCTAGTTCTAGATTGTAGGAGGACCATGATGTGGTTCCATGGAGTGATCTGCTTAACCTGAAAAGCCAAAGTATTATATCCATCTGTATAAATACGTGAAATATGACGACATTTTAAACAAGAATCAGATAAACATTCCAAATGTCTCAGTGATGGAAAAATGAGACCAACATTTAAGACCTGAAAGGGGTTGTAATGAGGACAATGACTAAAGTTACTAATGACAAGGAATGAGAACACTAACAAAATGAGGCTTGCAGTCACATGAATGGCAGCTAAGGTGACAGCAGCAGCAGCTTAGTGGCCCTGGTTGAGTCAGGGCTTCGGCCACCAGGACAGCAATATGCTTGAGCAATATCCTTGACAGACAGACGATTTTCAGCCGATTCCGTTATACCGGTTATAGCCAGTTATAAACAGACACATTCTTTAAATCACGTATTGTCACTTTGCAATTTTTTTGACAGTTGCATCTGTGTAATAGTTTGCACAATTGCAAGTTGGAAGTGTGCACAGAAACATACGAAGCGGAAAACAGAGAGGTTTAGTTCTTATTGTGAGGTAGAGCTTCGTAAAAGAGTCTGGTATCGGAACAAGATCTGGACACTTTCACTTACCCTCCGCTCCTTATCCTGACCAACAAAAAAATCTGATCCGACTGATCTCTGCAATTGATCAGCCCTCCCACATTCACATCCGAAACGCAAAACCCTTTTCCCACCTCAATCTGACATCCTCGAGGTTTACATGAGTGATGCTGCAGCATCCTCAAAGCTGCTTAACCAAGCATTAGGCTCAGATAAAATATACAAGGACAGAGAGAGCAAATCAGGAACAAAATATTAATAAAACGGTAATTCAGTCTTTTATATGAGGGATTTCATCTGAAACAAAACATGGGATTTGAAACCAAAACCTGTCTAGTAAGTTCAGCTAAAGTGCAACTAAATGATAAAAAAAAGAAAGATATATGTATTTTTTCCCCAAAGGTATATTCAAACACAGGGAGACAATCTCAGAATGGCCCAGCAACACAAGTTTCTTATTTTAGATCGCTTCGTTTTCACTTATATAAAACTTTTACGAAAGTGTTGGGATGCTTCCTATAGCCGCTTGGGCTGCATAAAAACAAGGATGTAAAGGCTGCTGAACGACCAGCCGTGACCCCGGCATGAATCTTTCAAGAATCTGAAGACAGCAGTGAAAACTGACGTCGGTGGTGGGACAGACTCAGGCAGCCGTGAGGAGAGGCTGGTAGGGCGAGGCGCGAGAAGGTCAAAGCGGTCGCCAGGGATCCCAGTTCTTACACAATCCCCGGTAACAGGTTAGCAATCACCGGTATTTTTAAAACTCTTGGCAGAACGCAATTGTAGCGTTGCAGCGGATGCAAAACTGCCCACGCAGCGTCTTATTTCATAAAATTGACAAACCACCAGGCAGTGTGGTGGTTCGGTGGGTGTGACTGCTATCTCACGCCACCAGGGGGTGGGAACTCAAATCCCAATCGGCAGGCAGGTAAAATGGTACCTCTAAACAGCCTGTATTGTATGAGTGTTTGTCCTGGGTTATACTGGCAGCCAACACTGGGCCCGTTGCTGCCTGTTATCCTGAACCACCTGGGATGGGATCCAGGCTGCGGTTAGAAGATCGACGAGAAGATATCTAACATGTTAAGACAGGTACTGTGACTTGAGGCGTTACTAAAACAATGTTTTGATAACATGAAAATGTTACTCAGCCATGTAACATACGTGTTCTGATGTGCATCATATAGTTGCTTATTAGTGATGAAACGCGTTCCAGCAGCTGATATGCAAGTCGACAGGTTAAGGACATGAAATCATGCTATTCCGGCATGAATCTCAGGGGTCACCCTGCTCTAGCACCCTTGAGCAAAATACTTAGCCTGTGGTTTTGCTGCTGTATAAATATGTAAACGTTTTAAACCAGTTTGAGAGGGGAGAAAAAAAGTAAAACAGGCAGGCTAATGAAAACTAAATATGAGCAGTAGCTGAATATACAGCTTCTTGGAAGCGTGGTTTTAATAAGCCAGCGTGTGCAATTAAAATCATTCAGCGCTTTACAGGTCTGGGTTTATATGTAGGCTGGCCTTGCAGGCTTTTCCAGGCTTCTGAGAGCGCCCCCTCGCTGTAAGCCCTGACAAAGACGGATCGCCCACCCGCACCCGTCCCAGCTGCCGTGGTGCAGTGCCGCAGTCTCCCGCAGGCCACTGCAGCCCCCAGCTGCCGGAAGCCGGAGCGCCCCCCCCGACACACATCAAACGGCAGCCGGGGCTCCTTATCTCCCCTCTGCCTCACCGGGTCTTCGCTGGGACGCGGAATCTGCGGCTTTGAAGTCGGAGCTGTTGGCGATATCTCAAGTGTCTCCGCCGTCCAGCGGGCTGCTCTTCATTAAAACCGAGAGAGACTCCTAATTGGGGCCATTTTCACCCCACCCCACCCCCACCCCCAGCGCCTGGCACCAGGATCAGCAGCAACAAGGCTTGACACAAATACTAAACACCGCAAGGGAAGGATAGAGGGAGGGAATGATTAAAAAGTGTGGCTGTTAATTAATTATAAACACCTTGAAATATTCCATTCCAATGATCCAAAACAGGGTCATGGTGCTTGAAAATATCCACTAATTATAACTTTAATACTACAAGCAACTGTCAAAAAAAAAAAGAGTCTTTATTATGGGGAGACTAAGGCGTCAATGAGAAGTAGTGGGAGTGTCATTAAAAATGGCATGAAAGTTAAAGACAAGGAACTTGAGGAAGGTATTGCTGTCCAGCTAATCGGCTAACGCAATGAGACTTACAGCTGGGACGTACAGCTGAAAGACATTCCGGGGCTGTGGCGGAATTTTACGAGCATTACGCCAATGAGCATTTAACTAGATCTATACGTTTAAAATTCCTGTGGGATCTCAAACCCGTGACCTTTCAGTCACATTCACAGCACCGTTTCAGGAAATGTGTTCGCGGTTGCCGTGAATTCCCAAACGCCTCTGCTGCTGTGTGACCCAACTGCCCCGCCACTCCAGTTTAAAACAAGTGATCACCCTGGCTGCTTCCTCTCTCTGCAATCCAAGAGGATTTCGATCAAAATATCATCTGATCCCAGGAGAACAATCTCAACACATAAAGCTTCTACAAACCCTTTGACAAGAGTCAGAGCTGAGGAAGCTGTAGACACTCAAAATAAACCACGCCGCCATGCCACATTTTGTTCATCAAGGGTGGGGCTGAGCGTGGGAGGTGGGCCAGAGCGAGCGAGCATGTATGCCAAGACCGATTTCCCCCGACGCACGATGCGCTTTTTCCCTAATCACTACTGAAATTAAGTTAATAAACAAAGTACTTCACTAGAGGAAGTCCCAAATATAACGCCAACCACTTAGCTGCAGTTGAGCCCAAGGGGACGGCTGCCCTACGCCATCAAACCAAGCATGCCCAAGGTCTGTTTTAAAGAAAACAGAAGATGGGGCATTAATCAGCAGGAAGAACAACACAGCGAGAATCTCAGGCTCAAAGAAGCCAAGAGGGCTGCGTTTCAGTACAGGAAGGAACCGTCGTCAAGAATAGGGAATGCGGAATTTTACATTTCACTTTCAGCTCATTCCAGAGCGATTTTACGCATTTATGAAAAGACTTACGAGATGTATTCGTGTACTTATAAAAGAGTTTTTAAAATGAATGGTTTATACAAGGCTTACTGCAGTGCCGCTGCTGTCTTAGA
This sequence comes from Stomatorhinus ivindoensis, assembly GCA_019775895.2. NCBI lineage: Eukaryota > Metazoa > Chordata > Actinopteri > Osteoglossiformes > Mormyridae > Stomatorhinus > Stomatorhinus ivindoensis. The sequence goes on along the minus strand of JABFEB020000008.1, from coordinate 13,036,779 downwards.
GGAACTTCCGATCTGCTTAGACATTTCGCTCGGAGCAAAGTCATTATTTTGGGATTATTGAGTTATTAGGGTCACGCTTAGGTAACGCGAGTCCTGCAGTTGGTGGATCCTTCAGCCTAGAGACTGCAGCACTCCAGGCCTGTCTCAGCACACACTGCAATAAGGGAATGGATTTGTCTTTGACATGAAGTATTTAATTACACCACCACCACCCCCCCCCCACCTCCCAAAGCACCTGCTTCCTTCCCTAGACAGGAAGTGGCCCAGAGACTACAGAGCGGGAAAGTTTGCCCTCACATGAGTGCAGAATCTCCTCCCCGAAAGGAGAAGTGTCACTTCACTAAATCAGATATACACCCCCCCCAGTCATCATCCTGCCAACATTCACAAACACTCCAGAATGTTCACTTTGTTTGCACGGACTGTAATACATCCTTGGACACCTGTCACAGATCTAATTTTACTGGGTTTTTTCTATATATACACATATATACATATACACATATATATACATACATATACATACATACATATATATATACATACATATATATATACACATATACATATATACACACATATACATACATATACACATATACATATATATACACACATATATACACATATATATATACACATGTGTGTGTGTTTATATATATATATATATATATATATATATATATATATATGTGTGTGTGTGTATATATATGTATGTGTATATATATATATTATTGGCAAAACTGAAGCTTCTTAGAGATGGGAACTCAGTTAATTCTGACAACCTTAAAATGATATTTTCCCAATAAACTGAAGCAAAATATTGGAGGCTCTAGTTGAAGAAAAAAAAACCACCCATCCATCTGTCCTCCATAACCACTGATCCAACAGAGGATCTGAGTGAGCCTGGAGCCTCACTCATGCAGCAGAGGGTACAAGTCAGGGGGACACCCAGGGTGGGATACCCGTCCGTCAGGGGGACACCCAGGGTGGGATACCCGTCCGTCACACATGATCTAGGGCAGGGAGACCGCAAATCACTCAGACACAGATGCCTCTGTGAAATGCTTGTGTGACTCTCTCCAAGCTTATACTCTGCCTGGTTATGGACGCCCTGCCGCTCCCTCACTCTGCACCAAGAGCTGCTACTCCGATTAGCCAGGTCGCCTCCACAGATGCAACGGGGGCCACACCCTACCCAGAACCCACTGCAAACTGGGAAACATTCCTCAACCCCTTTCCAGAACATTATGGAACATTCTGGAAAACAGCCTACTAAGATGTACTCCCATGTGATCACAAATACTGCAGGAACTGCAAAACTTCATTGCCAAAATAAGTAGACAGACACAAAATAATACACAATTTTAGATAAAACATTTATTCCACAAGGGAGGTGAAGTATATAGTCCCTCGCTATGACTAAAAACGTTTGAATGAAAATGAAACTGACAATGACTTTAATGTATATGAAACGCACAACAAGATTCAAGCTGTAGGAACATTACGTCCCCAGTAAATATAAAACACTGCATTTCCATAATTCACCCCCTTGCCTTCTATTAAAACAGCTACTTCCCGGAAAAAAAAATTAGATTTCCAGCTCTGTGGACTTTACGATGCTGTCAAGCCTTTGAAGATAAAAACCACAAACTCCTGCAAAATTAAATAAAAAAGGGAAGGAAGTTCAATGCCTTTTCAGCATCACCAAGAATTCAATGAAGGAAGCAAATAAAATTCTATAAAAATAAAGGCCTGCAGCCTTTAAGGTAATTTCTCATTTTATATTTCTTTGAATTCCATTTTCTTGGGGTGTATGCAGATAGAAGCAGAATGTATGGGACTATTTTCGGCAGGTAATAGTGGGTCTTCATATAACCTGCTAACAACTTATGTGGAGTTTACGCAGCATTACCATTTCATATGCAAGCAGCGGTGGGGTTTATAGAACATAGACTAAAACGGGACTGTAAAAGTGGCTGCTATACAGATTTACACGGGGTCTAACAGTGGATGTTTACACAGCATTCTGACAAGGGCAGCACCACTGAGTATTTACATATAATATTAACAATTTGTACGGAATGTAACTGTGACTATTACCACAGCATAAAAAATGTATAGAGTTAGTGGTGGGTGTCGACACAAATGCGTCTTGCTTGTATGGCAACACAGCAACCCACGACTGCCGTATTCCTTTCTGAAACCCCAAACCCCGATCATTTCATTAAACCACATACTATAACCACACAGCAAGCATCCATCTCCTAACTCCTAATATTCTTCCTGGTCAGTGTTACGGGGCGGTGGGGGGGTGAATCCAATTCCAGGCAGTATAAGGAACACAGTTAAGGTACAACCAGTACAGGATTCTAGCTGCACACACACATCACCTGAACTAAATTTAATGCAGGAAACACACATTTCATTGCGCCTGATAATGCATCTTGCATTTTGAATTACTCAGGAAGCTGAAATCACATGGTTATGTAGTGTGAGCAACCTGTGTTGCAGAAATGCATGCTGGGAAAACGCAGATCCGACGGCTTAAGCGGATCATGGGCTCCATAATGGACCAATATGCAAAATCTAAATAAACGATTTAGCTGGAAAGAAAAAGTCTTCTTTACCTTTCCATTTCATACTCCATCACTCCAGGCTTCACGCGTTTCATCACCTAAAGAAAAAGGTGACAGGAAGTTAATACTGTCACTAACAATACAGAACACAGCTGATCTGGCTGAAATACTGAATAAACCCCTAACTTGATAAACTGGAACTGGTCCTACTGTGATCTAGCTAACAATGAAGAAATGCTTCTTATCGCTGAAAATAAACATCCCTGCTTGAAGCTGCATGTGAATTCAAACCCTTCAGAGATAATGAGCCTCC
>JABFEB020000008.1:12961309-12978201 GCA_019775895.2 Stomatorhinus ivindoensis | reverse complement strand
GGTGCCTACGGACGGGCACATCTCAATGAACACAGATCACCTCTAACTTGTGACCCGGATTGGAGACAGAACCTGTCGTCTCCAGCATTTGGAGCCCTTTCTGCTGAAAGCGCCGCGTCGCCTCTTTCATGGCTCGTCCCCCATGGCTCGTCCCCCATGGCCCGTCCCCCATGGCTTCACTCAAACAGGCGCCGAGGCTCAATTCAACCAAGGGCGGATCAATCCGGAACGTCCCAGCATGCACTGTGCCTACATTTCGGCTTTACAAATCAGGCGTAAGTGGCCATATTGATTGTTTCATCCGCTCAGAACTGTTTGTCCATCCTCTATAATGAGGAAAAGGTCGCTCCTTAATTATTAATCCGGGGATGTCAAACAGTCCTTAAAAGACAGTTATTTAAAGGGCAAGTTGTTTGAATTATATATGAGCAGGTTTCCCTTACATTTATAGTGGAGGGCCCCTTGCTTTTTGGGTTGTATACTTCCTCCGTACCTCTGCTCTGCCTCATCTCTGTCATTTATAAGTATAAGCTGACCTTTGCCGTCACACGAAGAAGGTAGATCCGCGCCCTCGTTCACGCGTGCCCCTCAACGGCCCCTTTCATTCTGCAGAAATAAGCCTTGTGGGAGCGGTCATACATTTTTTACAGTTATGCTAATGCGTGTTTACCATTTGGACGGAGCAGGAAGAGCTACGGCGTATTAAAACGTCCATTTGTTCATTCAGTAGGAATTATTATTGTAGCGCAGCTTCCGTTATCTGTTCTGCTCGGCCGGCCGGCTCCGTTCAGGAACAACAAGCCTCCATAAATGTGAACGCATTCATTCTCAATCACGGGGCAGGAGGCCATATTAGCGGCATCAAGGTGAAGAAAAGTACGAATCTGTTTAAAAGATGCGTGGGGGGGGGGGTGTGTCCCCCGCAACTATATACTGACCTTCTAATGGGCTGAAGCTAGGTGAGTCATCCCAAAACCCCGAAGCATTCCTAAGACCTGTAACTGTAGGAGACTCTGAGCAGAGAAGTGGGGGGGGGGGGCTCTGAATTTGCAGTGAATGAGATAAGATGATAATTGGGGCACTTGAGGCAGGATTGAGAATAGCACAGCAGTGGAGAGGCTCTCCAGAACACTGTTGTCCCCTCGAGCAAGGAAGTCCTCAGGTCCAACTGGACACGTATCTCATGGGCAAAATGGCCACCCAGCCAGTACACTGCAGACTTGGTCCAAGACATCCCAGAACTGAGGCCAGTACCTCAGGGAGCTGCTTCAGCTGAGCAGATTTGCCTGTCCTTGGGCTCTGGAGGGCCTGAGTGGTGGGAATGGGCTGTGCAGGGGAGCGGGTGGCTGGTGAGACTGCAGCTGTATATGCAGGTGAAGATGGGGACATTTCCCATATTTTAGAGACAGTTATTGGTTCTAACACACCAGTGGCTTAAACGAAGAGAATCATCTGTTACTCCAGTAGATCCTAAAACAGTGCATGTTCACCAAGTAACTGAAAAGATAGTATAGATCTGATTTTCTTCTGGGTGTAGAATGACTCATGAGCGCCGGTAGTATCAATGTTTGAAAACAGTCCGCTGTGGACTTATACCAGAATGGTCTTAAACCTTCAGGTTGGGGGTTTTAATCCTGTCCCTGCTGGTGGGGGGAGGGTTGATGGGTATATGTCAGGTGGTTTCTTTCTGTATTCTGAGAACATGCAGTCTGGTGGACTGGTGCCATTCAGCTGCTCATGGTGTGTGTGTGAGCTCCACGGCAACTGACATCCCAGTCGGGGGAAGCCACTGCCCCTCCCAGGTTGGGCCCCAAGTTCCTCATCAAACACCATCAAATGTTGGCAGCATCTGTGAAATCTGAACTTAAATGTATTAAAAATTAAGTATTAAAAGTAGAGTAGCTTTATATTTACGTTGGATAAAGAGCATCATGGGATATTATAAAGGAAGGGTTTCCTTATTGCTTATGGGCTGCAGTCTGTAATCAGATGAGTCCCTAACTGACCTTGTTTGAAACATTGGGGTCCAAACCTACATTCGACCAACTCATTCTTCATACCTTATGTTTAATAGCAGTTCACTGCTAGCAAAGTATAATGAAAACTAAGAAGAAAAGCTGCAGTGAGGGTGTGAGATGAGTGCTTGGGCTGGGGCATCGATCGAGTCTGGCCTTGGCTGCTGACAGCTAGAGGTAGCTATTGATGCGATTGATTCGTGCTGTTTTAAACAAAGTTGGGAGGGGGGGGGTTCCTGACAGTCTGTGCCCCTGTGTCAGGCTCCGTGGGCCTCTAAATTATGTAATTAAGGGTTCAGTAGCAGGGGACCATGAAACCACGGATACAAACAAGCGGCCTGCAAGCCCTCACGGCCTGCCCGTAATGACGCGAAGATGGGTCCGCGCTTCCTCTTTCATAGGCTGGACAAATGATCAATTACAGGGAGTGTTAGAGTGTAAGATGGTCTCCGTGTGAAACTGGCGGGCTGGAGACAAAGTTTCCTGGAGCATTACTATAATTACATAATGAGGCCGTGTTCAAACTGGCTTTTAGGGGGAAATTGCAGGGGCATCGTGTCGCAAGTGTAATGTAAATCGGCAAATACTGAAAAGTGTAAAAGTGTGTCTCAGGATTCATATTGACGTGATGTGGCTAACCTGCAATTTAATCCAACGGCAACTCAACTGTCCAGGTCTGCCCAGGGTTTCAGCCAGACGCGGCATCATCTGCGTTTGTCCCGTTGGCTTCCGCTGCGCCGAATTCCTGGCCGTTTGTCATACCCTTGTAGGGAAGGTAGGGAAGACAGATTAACCTGGGAGTTTGTATGGCGCTGGGGAGAGAAGCTTCTCCTCGTAGATCTTACCTCATCCAGGCGGAGACAAGGTGACCGTCTGGGAGGGTTAGGGTCTGCAGGTGGCCTCGTGCCAGATGGTGTTTAGGTCTGCATCTGGCACTGTTCCAGGTAGTGTTTGGGTTTTTAGGTAGCATTGTGATATTTTACACTCCTTTCTACAGATGGTACACTGGCAAATGGTATTTGTGTCTATGGAGGGTGCACAGTAATTTAGTGTTCGAGTCAGTAGGTGGTGCTGTGCATGGTCCGCTGGTTTTGTTGTAGGCCCACAACTGCCAGACACGTTGCTCTCTTCGTAGGAAATGCCCGGCTTCAAGGACGTTGATCAATTGGGCCGCTGAGGTGCACTGTGAGTTAATTATACCCATTTATTTTTACCTGAGCCTGTCGGTAATTACTTGGGAACCTTTTCAGCCATGTCAGATGCAGCGTAATGAACAGGCTTTACCAAGGGGGGTCAGGGCACAGGCAGAGCTACAGGGATGGAGTGTTAAGTATCATGTATTAAGTCTCTGTCATGTCCTTACCAATGAATTTAACAGTTTAAACAGAACAGGGACAATATATAGTCATTTCAGTCTGGCTAAGGTCCATACCGATGAGTATAAACAGAGCCATCCACAGTGCCACTGTGCTAAGTGCCCTTTCAGTCTCTCTTATTCGCTCATCTTAACCTCGTCACCTTTGACCCCACTTTTCAAATAGCGTTTTTTTTCTCCAGTTTATTTTGTTTGCTTGTCTTCCTTTCACTTTCTCAAAACGGAGCACCATCGATCTGACAGCACCCCGAACACTTTCATACTTATTAAAAGTTGTTGTACTCCATTTTTTTTTCTACAACTGTCTTCCTTTCTTGATCGCTCTCATTTTGAAGGAATGGACAGAATCCAAAGGGAGGCAGGCTCTATTCTGAGACCTTCTACCGGGTCTTTGATCTCTTTTATTGCTCTTAATGTGGATTCTCTCCTTCACCTGGCGACTGGCGGCCTTGCGCTCAGTATTTCCTGCTGTGCCTCAGAATGAAGGCCCCTGCGTCGCGGCAGGCAGCCTGACACCCTGCTGCAGGCTGCTAATCCCTCTGCAATACAGTCATTTTTGCTGCCACTGAATGTATGAGCGGTGAATAATGCGGCCTTCAAATGAGCGCCTTTGCTGGTTGAGCATCACCACGACCTCTGCATCCTCCCCTGCCTATGCTGGATTCATTTACTGGATCACGGACCAGTAACAGGAAAGGGGAGACGGACCCAACTGGGGAAGTCATTCAAATCAAACACTGCTCCACCCCAGCAAGGAATCCAAGTCCAGGTAACTTATTAATCTGCTGCTGAAATCAGGTCATTTCTTGAACCTTTGTGTCACACGGAGGTCCATCAGATCAGCCTGGGTCTCGTCAGGCAAAGACGTCCTGTCCGATGTCATTTTTGCTATCGGAGAGGGGTATGAATTACTGTCCAGTTTGCCACGGCTTATTACAGCCTCAGCTCTATTTCAAACAGGCTGACTATTCCCGTTCTAGAAACTAACATTTTCACATTATTAGCTGAGACCTTCGATGGAAGTTGAACGTCAGCGAGAGCAACAGCCAGGATTTTTCATTCCTTGGTTGTTTTAATGTTTAACCAACCTACCACGGTACAGCTGGGCTTCTGAGTTATGCATTATTGTTCACGGTAAGTACCTCGCTGAAGGGACTCGTACGGCAGGGGTTCTCATCAGCCCTGAGCCTCCGACATCCGCCCTCCAGTGCGACCCCAACACCTCCTGCCTGGAGCCACCTCACCTGCTGACCATAATGATGCCTTATAGCTGTTTCTCTTGCGATTCCCTTTAGACATAATTTTCTCACACGCTTAGTAAATAACAGGTTCCCCAGCCTGGAAGCTGGAAAGATGTATGTGTCAACCTGTGAAATTCCCCTGATATTTTGAGAACATTGCATGTGAAATGTAAATTATTCAGGTCCACATGTGAATAATGACTTAATGAACAGTTTCCATAGTCAGTGTAGTGAGGGAACTTTGCATGGATAGAAAGCCATTTAATTTGGGATGTGGGCATATTTTTACTATTTGTTTATATCATGCTGTGAATTCTTTTGAAGACAATCCCCAGTGCATATGAGACAATTTTTTTAATTAACAGAATACGTAATTTCCATCGAAGACTTTATATTTATGATCTTGGTCAGGCTTGCTGGGGAGGCAAAGGACTCAAGTCTGGGACACACCCTGGATGGGACACTCCCTGGATGGGACACACCCTGGATGGGACACTCCCTGGATGGGACACTCCTTGGATGGGACACTCCCTGGATGGGACACTCCCTGGATGGGGCACACCCTGGATGGGACACTCCATGGATGGGACACACCCTGGATGGGGCACACCCTGGATGGGACACACCCTGGATGGGATGCCAGTCTATCACTGCGCACATACATGCCACACACTATGGGCAACTTAGAGAAACAGGTTAGTCTGCATGTCTTCAGCCTGCAGAAGGAAACCTTTACGTTGTAGGGAGATCATGCAAACTCCAGATAGGTAGGATTTGAGCCCCCAACCGTGGAAGTGTAAAGGAATACTGCAAAACACTGACCCACATCATAAAACCTTTTTATTGATGAAATACCATCTACTTCACTACCTTGCCATAATTCAATATATCCATCCATCCATCCGTACATTCATCCATCTCCTAACTTGACTTGAGCAAGACTGGGGGGACACAAGGCCGGGTGAACCCGGGACAGGATTCATGATTCTATATATTTTTCTGCATTTGATAATTATACTCTAACTAGAGGCAAATGGAGACGCATTCAGTCAGGCTTTGCTTAATTATATAGTTTAATTATCACCAGTCACTGCCCTGTGATTCCCTGTGGCAACTTTCATATGAACATTCCAGTATGCTGTGAAAACATCTACAAGGAAAGAGCTTCTGTAGAGAAACAAGAACCCTAACATAAAGGATATTTCTTGCCAAGAGTCCTTTCTTTAGCTTAGATTATTGACGGGAACTTCAGTTGTCTGATGTAACTTTTCACAATGTCCGACTTCATTTTTAATCTTAGAATATTGCATTGGTAGGATTTTGTGGTGATTGGTATGAGAAAAATGGACTCCTGAGGAAGACATTTTTCTGGGAATAGATGCAAGTCTCGGTGTAAGGAAAGTCCACCGATCACACAGATAATCTAGCATTCCAGAAAAAGGGTTGGATTGAAATCGGAGGGAACTCATTCTGGTGGCTGTGGTCAAGAAGTGGAAAAAAGCATTTTGTGAGTAGGATGATGGGGCATCATATATGACCAAAGTGTTGGGGTCGAAGAAAGCAGGAGGAGAGTGAAGAGACGGTGGACAGTACTGAGTAGATCAAGGGATAAGCAAGAGAGACGGCTGCCTTGGGACACAATCTGCCCCCCGCCCTTGACGTGACCCTGAGGAGGAGTTCTCAACCATTTGATGTTTGCAGAAAGGTTTGCACTGCACAAAAATTTCGTGGTAAAACGTGGTAAAATTTTCCCGGGTTCCCAAGATAAATTATGCCGAGCGGGTGGATCAATATGGGAATCAACTTTTTATTTTTCAGCATGCGGAGATCCCATAATATGTGACGCAGGTGGCAACTCTGTCCCCAGCATTCCACAGCGTGGTTGAATTCTGGCCGTGGCCCAGTACTGGTTGGAAACCACTTGTTTAGAGAAGGGGGCTTAGTGTACTATGTCGATATGGGGTAAAATAGACAAGCCAAGTGAGCGCTATCCTCATACCGCCCATATTCAGGTATACAGCGGCATAAAACTGCATCCCCCCAGGACCATGCTGTGACGTATATTAGCTTTGAGGGGGGGATTTTCCCAATAGCTAAAGTGCAAAAACACAGGACAGTGCAAAATCAAGGCTGTGTCTAGCCTGCCTCAGGGGGGTCACACTCCTGTCCTGGGGGGCCGCAGCCCTGTGTAGCTTAGTTCCTCCTCTGTTCCACCACAAATGTTTCAGCTGAAGAGCTGTGTGGTAATTACTGTAGCACAAGGAGGTATGAGGAGTTGAATCAGGTGTGTTAAATGAGGGGAAACCCAAAAATGTGCTGGACTCCGGCCCCCCAGCACTGGACATGGACACCCCAGGCCAGCATAGTGCAATGTGTATGTATGTAAACATGAAATAATCTAGCAGCGGCAGAACGGAGTAGAATAAAGAAAGGGATTGGAGGAAAACTAACAAAAAACGGATGGATATTATGTTATTATGTGAGCATTGCCAGTTCAGGGAGAGATATGGGTAACAGCAGGACCAGGTGGGAGGTCATATGGAGTAAGACGGCCATATTGGGTTTGGACATGGAGTACGAGCCCGGGTGTTATGAAGTCTGGCTGTGTGATGAAGTACACTGAGCCTGTTCTGATCTCACAATCCATAGCCCGCATACACACAGAAACCGCACAGCTTAGCTGTCAGGCCTGATTATCTGACCTGATTATCAGCTGGGAAACCCTGAGGCTTCAGCCCTCAGGAGAGCAGCATTTCAGAACAGCACTCTTTCCCGTCCCACCTTTACCTGGATGTTTATACAGAGAAGAAGAAAAATGATCACGCCCTAAAAGGCAGTCAGATTTTAGGGTCTTCAATCTAAATTACAGCCTCATCTCCCATGAGGGAGCAGAATATAATGGAAGAATTATGAAATTTAACACATACAGTATATGTTCCTTGTAGGCATTCAAATTTAATAAATGACTGTTAATCAGATTAAGTATTAATCACTGATGCTCTACCACAAGGTCTGGGTCAATGCTGTCACCATTACTGAAATAGAAAATGTACATAATTTTAATCACATTATCATCCCTTTCAAGCTGAACTGCAATACATGGTGCATTATTAAACCACGTCACAGAGCTGACTGACATGCATAATGGGCTCCTGTCCTTAATCCACTGTATGGTCACTCAGCCTCAGGTTGTGGGGCTTCTGACCCCTCCTTAAATGCACGACCAAACGCCTGTTCCCAGCAGCCCTTGCCAGAGTGGCATGCCAGATCTGTGTCCTCTGTGGTATCTGGAGTGTGATATGCTTGCTGTCTGGGGAAAATGGGGGCAAACGAGGTGGTGGAGGTGTTACCTTCTGTGCTAAGCCCTTAACACCCTTGTTCTACTTATCTCCGATGAGATGAACCCCTCCCCCACTTCCTTAATGGCCACACCTTTGACCTGGTGACCCTAACGATGTGGGAACTGACAACCTTCACACCTCCAGGTCTACACAACACCTCTATCACCGTCCCAGGATGGATTAATTCACCCATGGGGCACGGGTTCTATTTTTATCTTATGATGCTGCATCTTTTATTATTGCCGCCTCATTCTTCCAACACGGAAGGCAGAGGCAAACAATTCAGAGTTGAAATTCTATAGCTGGTCCAGTTGTCATCTTTAAAACATGCGGTAACAAGCCTTGACGTTGACACCAAATAATTCATCGGAACAGACATTCAGGGAAAAACCTTGAAATTTTTACGTGCGTCCGAGAGCATAAATATTTAATTGACATTCCTTGTGCGCCGTCGCTCTTCTGAAAAGGACACACTTTAATGAGAGATCTGGCAATCTGCACTGAGCTCAGCTTTCCTCTGTGGGCCACCTTGCGTACAGAAGCCCGACTGGTGCCACTTTGGTAAAGTGCTGGTCGATTTCGCGAACAAAAGAGTGTCTTTCAGATGGCTCCTGTGTCACTCTGGGGTGAAAAGAGGCTATCAGAAGACTGCGGAGGCGTGGGGCAGGGTACGAAACAGGTGGAGCTTAGGTGTTCAGATATGGTGCTGGTAATTGGTCGGCCAAGAAAAATCTGCAATATAGCTACATTCGCTAGACAGATAAGGTCCGATTTTCCAACGTGTTTAAGTCAAAAAAGCAGGTGGCCGCCCCACATATTTCAGTGTACTGTTTTCTTCCATAAACTTAAGTCTGGTTTTCACATGCACTTTATCCTGGGATCAAGGCATGGTGCAAGCGGGGAAAAAGAGGTGACAATCCACTCAGACACAAAGGGGGTTTATTACAGAAACTAAATACTCTGGGTAAAATGACAACGGAAAGGACCTTGAGGGGTCAAAGAGCAAAATGGGGAAAACAGCAACTACAAGAAATGACAAGGAAACAGCGTCCAGGTACAAGGTAACGCAGGGAGCAGGAACAGGAGCAGGAACAGGCAAGGGAACAACACACAAACTCATACTACAGCACAGAGCCACATTAACCTTCTAACACAATGACCACCTAAGGACCTGAACTAAGGCAGGAACGTAAATACACAAACCACGTCGGGTAACGGAGCAGGAGGAGTGAGAAATGAAACAATTAACCAATCAGAGAGGGTGCGGGACAAGGAGAAATCAGGCGGTATAATCAGGATGGGCAGGGAAATATGTGGGTCAAATAAACTTAATGATGGAACCAAGAGATCAACAGAGAACCTAAGAAACAGAAGGAAATAACAAAGACAAGTAAAACATAACCAATGGCACAAAGTAAGACTAGGGACAAAAAACTAATGCAAAAGAAACACTAAGGAACAAAATCTAATAAATACAAAAACAGAGGCTGCTGGCCTCGAATTCATGACTATAGCATCTGCAGGCACATGCTCAGCCCATAGAACCATGAAGCGGTCTGAGGAGGCGGGGAAACACACTAAGGCAGGGGTCTCCACCTCTGGTCCTGGAGAGCTACTATCCGGTCAGTTTTCTATCCTACCTGGCTTCTGATGAGCCACACCTATGCCTGGTATTTACCTGAGAACAGGTGAGGCTCATCAGAAGCCAGATATGATAGAAAACCTACTGGACGGTAGCTCTCCAGGACCGGAGACCCCTGCACTAAGGACTTGGACAAGAGGGAGGACAGGATGGCCGGTGACACCTGCTGGCCGAATGGGATGGAGACACGAAAGGCTGGGACAGACCGGAGGTGACCCTAACATACTTAGGCTAGATACTCACTTCTGAAGGAGAAACACCAAAATATTGGTGAGTCTCGTGCAAATAACCCTTACGCACATTTGGTCACTGACTTTTAATTACATTTTTCACTGCATGTTCTGGGGGCCTGTATTAAGTCACGCGCCTCTCCATGGCTGAATATAATACTGCAGCATTCAGAAAGCCAAACATGAAACAAAAAATAAACTAGTTATACATTTAGAAGTAAGTGTTACAATCCAAAGCACGTGAATAATTTGATATAATTATAGAATCATAGCATAATAGTATGTAGAAATGCAGTACCAATCAAAAGTTTGGACTCACCTACCTTTGGAAAGGTTTATTTGTACTATTCTCTGCATTTTAAAATAATTATAGACATAAAAACTAATAATAATATATATTGAATTATGCACTAGCCCAAAGGGAAAAAAAGTATTATTTGTTGGGGGGGCAGCTCTGTGGGTTCTGAATCAGAAGGTTGCTTGTTTGAATCCCTGGTCAGCAGAGTGATTCCACCACTGGGGCCTACAGCAAGGCCCTTACCTTCAATTGCTTTCCCCCCTGCACCAGTTTCACAAGGTACCTTCCTGGGAAGCTTTCACAGCGGTTTCATAGGAGCTCCCATGCCTGTCCTGAGCACTTGCTGGAGACTTTTCCGTCACTCACTGGTCAGACTCCTTTACTCCTAACCATTTCTGCTGTGTTTCAGTGAGGTGGCCTGGTCATGTGACACGACACTATCACTCTCCTTTGTAAGCGGGTTGTCGTGTCCAAAATTTTGGCTGGTACGGTAACATGCAGCATCATTAAATAAAAACTGCTGCGTCACATCCTCGACAAATCTATAAGAAGGCAGTGTGTCATTGCACCCAAAAACGACTCCCAATGAAGCTACAAAATAAGGACATTAATCACATACCCTGCTGTGGTTTTCCTCCTGTTTTCAACACAAAGTCGTGTGTTGATGACGAAAGTGTACTGGGGCCTAGAACATTAGATGCAATGTGAACAAATATGGGGGGAGTGAGGAGGGGAGTCAGTCGTGCTCAGGGATGGTACAAGGCAACTGGGGGGGCAACTGTGAGTATGCCCTAAAGTTGCATCTGAAGAAAGAATGCGTCAAAGAAGTGTACAGCAAGTCTGTCTTGGAACATATCCTCATCGTTAATTGAAGTATCAGTGTAATTATACATCTTGCACAGCTATATCTCCTTCTTGAGGTGAAGTGCAGTGGGACGTGACCAAACCGATATGGGGAGAATACGTGTAAATCAAAAGTGCATCACTTTTTAAGCACTTTTTTTACTTAAGCACTTGATGTTAATATAGACCCTTAAATGGTATAGTTTCAGAGTTGTGTCAGGCCTAGGACCCAGACCAATTCACTTATGTTTCAGCTATGTCCTACTGTCCCGCTTCCTCCTTTATCGCGCCCCTGCTCAGAGAGAGTGACGGACTGGGTGAGGAATACATTGTTGTTCTGACAATCTTTTTTAGTTATACACGTGTGTCGCCAATGGGTGTGGCTTTATTTGGGAAATCCTGTAATACTTTCAGGGTCTCCCCTGGGGTAATCAGAGAGCGAGTTTTGCCATCTTCACCAACCTGGGAGCGTTTAAAGAAACACAGATATTTTTGTCTGCTTCTCAGGTGGTTGACGCGATATATTATCGGACCTGCGCTCTCTGTCCGCTGGTGGGAGAGTGATCACCTGTGTGTGCGTGCACGCGTCTATGCGTGCGCATCGAGGCGGAACTCCGCCGCGTGCGATACAGAAAGCAGAGGAGAATTGTAAATGTGTGATTGTGTAGAGACAAAAACGACAAGCTGTTGTGTAAATAAGATAAATAACGTAAGGCTATTTAGTTTGTTTAATAAAAGGACAATGTATGGACCTGTTCTATAGGAAAGGTAATGAAAAATGACTTCTGTTGTGATCTGGTGCTATATAGAAAATAAAATGAACCCCCCATAATATAATGGTAGGGGAAACACTGACTTTTGACCAGTGTACTAATGTTTTGAAGGAGAAGCAAACGTTTGATGGCAGTGAACCATTTCAGTGACTGTCTTTTGGATTACACTATAGTCGAGAGAAAAGAGTGGCTGTCAGGCAGGTCACGAGTCACTCAGGAAGAGAATGCAAGATAAGAGCAGGTAGGACACGTGTTCAGATATGATGGTGTTTGGTGGTCTTCAGGCTGCACCATATGGACCAAAAATCATATCAAAATCATAACGATATTCCGTATATACATCTCTGCATTTTCTACAAAGTGGGTTAAATGTTCAGCTGTAAATCAAAGCCATATGCGATATATGTGACTTGCACCAAGTTCCTGGGAGTTCACATCTCAGACGACCTCACCTGGACCACCAACACCACCTCCATCACCAAAAAGGCCCAGCAGCGTCTCCACTTCCAGAGACGCCTGAAGCGGGCCAACCTTCCTCCTCCCATCCTCACTGTGTTCTACAGCGGCACCACAGAGAGCCTTCTGACCAGCCGCATCTCCGTGTGGGTTGGTAACTGCAAGGTTGGCCAATCTCAGCCAGCTACAACGCACTGTTAAAGCAGCTGTGAAGATCATCAGAGAGTCTCTCCCCCCGCTACAGGGCACCTTTCACAAGCGCTGCATCAGGAAGGCCTCCAGCATCGTGCTTGACCCCTCACATGGACTCTTCTCTTCCCTCCCATCCAGCAGACGCTATCGCAGCATCAGGGCCTGATCCACCAGACTGAGAAACAGCTTTTTCCCACAAGTCATCAGACTCTTGAACTCACTACCTGCTCTCCCACTCCCCCACACACACACAGTTTAACTGACTCTACTGCACCACTGCACTTTACACTGTACACCTCACTGTCTTTGTGAGGCAGATGCTGCTCTGTGGTCAATCCTACTCATGCTGCACTGAAACTGAACTCTATTTATGCCTCTTTGTCTTTTACACCCTTATTCTATTTATATATTACTTATTTGTCACCTACTTGTTCTTTGCACTTTTTTAAACTGGAACCACGTCGTCTCATCTCTCTATACTGTAATGCATATAGCACAGATGACAATAAAGTTTACTTTGACTTTGACATATTATCAACAGTTTTATTAGGACAAAGTTTGCTACTTACTTAAACTTATGTAACACTGATTGACAGGAAACTTGTTAATATGACCTGAATTCGCCTTTGCCACATTTTTCAAAGGTAAACCCTTCTGTCCAGCTACATGTTAATTTCATATTATGGTTACGGTAGCATAACACTCCTCATATTATAGTGAGAAATTAAGTTCTGCTCCTCACCAGATTTTTTTCGACAGGCAGTAACGTCCTGATGAACATTCCAGTACATTCCAGTACATACCAGTACATTCCAGTACACTGCATTGCAATGGCTCCCTAAGTCACAGAAGCACATTTCCTTAATAATCAAAGTGATTTTCCTCAGCGTGACGTTTTCCTGAGTGTGACCTGGGACCAAGTGCTAAAACTACGGGAATTAAAAGCAACATGGGTGACCCCATCAGCGTCTCCAAGGACGAAACCACAGTGAGGAATAAGGAGCGACAGAGATGCAATGTGCCCATGACTGACTTACGCTTGACTTTATTGTCAGGCTACTCCCTCTTTTAATGCCCCTTTCCTGGCCTTGTACATGGTCTGTCTTGGAGCTCCTAGCTCTGCTTAACTGTATGTAGGTGAACCAGGGCCTCAGTCTCCCTGGCACCCATTTAGCTGCCAGTTTTACCTTTTTCTGCTCGTCCTGGTCAACCTGCCAAGCGTTGAACTCCGACGAGCAGCATGAACGAAGGACATGTCTCCGCGCATAATAATTGTATGGATATTGAGCTCATTCACAAACACAGCAATGCAAAGCCTCTGGTTTTTCCGGCACAGTTGATCACTTACACAGCTCGTAGTTCAGTACCCTGCTCAAAGGTATAACAGCAGTAACCCTCTGGGGGTCAAAGTTTGAGAAGATCCTAGTTGTAAGTCCAGGTCAGTAAATGCTCTACCAGAAAAGAACCTACATTTGAAAATTGCACATCTTATAATGATTTCTTCGGACACAACATTGGGGCGTAACTCTCAGATGAGAAGGTAAAACGCGGCAATCACTCGGGATCGACGATATTGCAAAAATATATTTTTTATATATTTTTTTAAGGCAGGATCCATGATCTCATTGTGATTCATTTTCATGTTGCTTTTTAAGACTATATCGCAAGTTACTGAACAGTACAATCAAACTACAGTATATCCTTTATTTAAAAAATATAGGTCTATAAGATAACAAAACCTTTTTTGGCGTTTTCTTTTGAGGTCGTTTTGCCGTAGCAAATTTTGCAAATAACTATTGTTCACACCATATGTGTCAGTTTTGTAAACCCAAACATATTCCATATTCCCGACGTGAAATTCTTTTTAGGAACTAACACCTTGATTTTGTTCATGTTGCTACGATGCCAAATAGGGAACGGTTGGGGCATGTTGAGCATCACACGTTGGGACGAGGGCCCAAAAGGGAGAGAGAGGAAGACTGCTTACTACTTTAAGTTTATTGGCGTGTCGAAACGGATTTCGCCAACTGAACAGCTCTAGATGCGTCTATGACCTATATAACGGCGACTGATAAAACGTGCGCTTTAGTGCGATACTAACGATCACTCGGGAGATCGCGGAGACACTTTAATTGTTAATTTAAGATTAAGATTGTTAATGTAATATTGTAAAATAACGCTCCCTCATCACTGTGGTAACGTGCCCCAAATATATGCTCAGTTATTTCAAATCTTGGCTATTCCATTTTTTTATATATATATATATATATATTTCTCAACATGCATATTAAGATGGAGAATTTGTGATGCTCTTGCAATTCTAGTAATTTAAACAATTTTTTGCTCTTGCAAAAGCAAATTTTTCACAATATAGGAGCTATTAAAGAGAAGTTATAACATAGTGATGAGATGTAATTTGGAGAGGGATAATATTTACTTGTGAATATAAGATGTAACTGAATAAGATCTTTCTACTGGCACTTTCCTTTACATACCTACAACCGTTTTTGCCAGTTAATGTACATATAGACTTTAAACCAACTGGCCGACTGGCATTATAATTGAGCTTTCTTTTCAAACTAACCAAAATAAAGTTCAACCACCTACTGAAAATGACACATTTAATGACATTCCAGTGTCATTAAAGACACACAGTTGACTGGTTGTACCATGATTATGGCTATTGTATACCATGATTATGGCTATTGTATACCATGATTATGATTCATGAATAATTCCTGGCAACAGAGTGAAATAATGTTAATATACAAGGGACAAGCATGAAATGTGCATTTATGTGGTTTTAAACTAAATGTTTCTTATTTTCCTGTTTTTATGAGTTCAAGAAATTGTCCTTCCTCGAATCATATAAACACGCCAGTTTTGTGTCTGTGTAGATTATTTTATAGTACTACCGTTGCATCAGGCTGTGGTTAATAAAACAATATAATGCTCCTGTACGGAGGAGCTTATTAAAGTTGCATCAGGATTACACGTTATACTCTGTGCTTTAAGGGCAGGTTATGGTCTTTTGGTCACCGGTTGTTTAATCAAGTTGGAAGCAAACAGTGAAGAAACAGAACAGGGGCTGAATCGGGAGCTGGGATCCTCTCACACTGTCACTGAAACCTCTCTCTGGGTTTGTAGCCTCAGTAATGAGGTGCACCGCATTCACTCGACACAAACTGCCTTCAGCGCGTAACAATGCTACGGCGCGATGGCTCGCTGGTTCACATTTGACCCGTTTCAACGTCTAGGTGTTTGAGCTCAGCTTAATGACCAGAAATATACAACGGGAACGTTTGAAGCGGAACTTGCTCTGTTTTGCTGAGAGCGCTCAGGTAACAGCTACTATGGCAGTGCTGCTCAAATACGGCGTGTCAGTTATTCAGATGGAAATAAACTAGCGGAAGCAGTGGCACGATGATATGGGCTTTATATTGTCACTTTCTATGTTTCAGGACACAGCAGGGGCCTTTCTGTAGAACCCTTGAGCAAGTATGTGTGTGAATGGATAATATATATAGTATGTCACCCAAGTCGCGACAGGCTCTGTTGCCCAAAGCAGCATATATTTGGGGTCAGGGAATCGGGTCAACCAGCCTCCCTGAAGCTGTTGGGCTTCAGGGCCTTGCTCAGTGGCCCAGCTGGGGTATGATCACTCTGTGGGCCACAGACTCCTGTTTGTTTGTTGGAATGAAGCAGTGGTAAGGGAGTATTTTAATGTTGCATCAAACAGTCAATCCTGGATTGTGTAATACAGGCATACGAACATGGGCAAACAGAAGTTATAAAGGACATTTCTGTGTGGTTGATTTGTTTATAAAGAGAATAAGCCATTAGACTCAAGTCAGCCCTCATTCCTTTGCCGAAGCTCTCACCTGTCGCTCTTTTTCAGCCTCTGGTAATGCAGTGACAGTTCCAGAAGGCCCACTTAAACCGTGTCGTCTCAGATGCCACGCGGCATTAGTGCGTTCGGAGGCAGCGCTAAATTGACGTGTGGTTAATTTGAGCGCGTTTAATCTGGCTGTGGCCGGCGTTCTGAGTCGATGTAAGCGTGGAACTGCAGAGCAACCACTGCTGTGTGAAAACGCGCCTGTAACACAGCACACAGTGTACGGTCCACAAGTATGTGAACGGCAGCTAGTCCAACATTCCATTCTGAAACCACGGGTGTTAATAGGAAGTTAGTTGGTCCGTTGTTGCTACGATAGGCTCTGCTCTTCTGGCAAATCTTTCCATTAGGTGTTGGAACGTTGCCGGTGGGATTTACTGCCATTCAACTTGGGTATTAATATAGGGCAGGGGTCTCCAACTCTGGACCTGGAGAGCTACCATCCAGTCGGTTTTCTACAACAACAACAAACACATTTATTTTTGTATAGCGCATTATCATGACTTCACATCAACTCAAAGCACTTTACAGCATCCCCACCCAAAGCCCCCAGTGAGTAAGCCATAGGCGACAGTGGCAAGGAAAAACTCC
>JABFEB020000008.1:12939634-12952874 GCA_019775895.2 Stomatorhinus ivindoensis | reverse complement strand
CCCCTAAGGTCGTAGGGACTTCCGGATTGCGCCATTCGAAGCGGCTGGCCGAGAGGAATCCGATGACGTCGGTCCCTCTTCCAGACTGATCCCTCCGTGTCACTGCAACCTCTGTCGAGCACGGTGGCATTCGTGAAGCATTGCTGGAACATACCCTATTGTCATATTGCCCCCCGGCCCTCCCCAGAATGTTCCATTGGGCTGGCCGTAGTGAAAGTGCTCTGTGGGGTTTAGCGACCGGCTGAAATCTCCCTGGAACACGTGCACTGTGTGTGGCATTTATTATGGTCTGCCGGTTTATGGTCAGCACTAGGGTTAGCGTTAGGGTGACGGCCGTACAGGAAGCCTTTACGTACAGAGGCTTCCGCTGGAGGAGGACGATCATGCTCTTTATCTCATTGTGGGACGACGGGGTCTCTCGGTGCAAAAAAGGGCACGATTTAAATGATAAAAGAAGGTGAAGCGCAGCAGAGTGCCTGGACTGAAGGTCTCTAACCTTATTTATAGTGAGAGCTACTTCCACAAGGAAAGTAATCTTGGGAGTGGTAAGAGTTACTGGGGGGGGGGGGTGTGAGTGGGAGCGATCAGATTAACCCTCCTTTCTTATCCACTCTGCAGCACGCCATGACAGCATTGCATAGATCATCTAAAACATGGGCCTTGCTTATACTTGCCGTTAAAATGCATCTTGGCCAATCAGATCGTAAGTAGACAGCTGAGACACGTGACCGTCTACACCCGCGTCTGTCACACGTGTCCATGGCGTCCAGCTGATCGCTTGTGTTCAGGTTTTGTCACTGTCTCCCTCACTTCTGCTAGAAGGTAAAATGGTCCGGCACACAGTTACCGTGATGTCATTTTTGGGGACAGGCCAGGATGCATTTGCGTTTACACTGCAAGACAGGTGCTGTCAAATATGACCCGGACCACCTGAGCGAGTGGTAGGAGAGATCAGATCACAGTGCGTCTGTTATACGGTGATCGTTCGTATTTGTATTTATTGCTGTCCAGTTGCGATCCGATCGCCCAAGACACATTTTGAAAACCAAGTGCAATCATTGCCGTAATGATGTTCCATGTGGTGCCCTAGAGCACATGTGTATAAGCAAAATAACAAAAGCAAAAGTGTCATGCAAGCTCCTCATTGGCTCCCTACTTGTGGTTTGCAGGCAGCACGTTGGCGGCCACTGGCCTGGTCACTGTAGCTGATCAAAGGGAGCACGCCAAAGATAGGCTGCTCGCAATTCCATTAAAATCTAATTAGTGTTTTGTTCGGGGCCGCTGTTTATTTTTATTGAATATGAATGTGCATAATTCATCGAATCTCCCGTCGCCCAAATTCGCTCCCCAAGGCATGATGGGATACGCGGTGCTCATTGACGACGTTTGTCCTCGCTGCTGGAGTTAGAACCACCTCTGTTTGCAAGGAAGGAGGAAAATGCAGCTCCACAGTCGTCAGCTGCTTGCGATTATTCTTCTGTGAAATATGAGCTGTCAGAGAACATTTCCATCCATCCATCCATCCGTCCGTCTTCTACCACGTATAGATCCCAAGAGGCGCAGAGCATGAGGCACACTCACGCTGTAGTGGATAACAGTCCATTTCAGTCCACATATGAAAGGCAATTTAGAGTCACCTATTTATACAAATAGCAACCCTTTGGAGAATGGGAGGTAGGATAGATCACCAAGCCATGCACACACAGAGTGGGGTAAGAAGTCAAACCTGCCATTCTGTGAGAGACAGCGCTACCCACAGAGTTGTGCTACGTTCCCCTTTAGTGTTTCACCCATGTGCTATTAGAGAAAAAGGATGAAGAACATGCTGTCAAAACATTTCCCTATGATTTCTTCCAGTGTCATTACCATACTAATGCAACGTGGTCTCTGTGAGACCGTTAAAGAGGCTCTTTCCGTAGCTGCAGGCGGGCTCCAGTGGTTTCCTTTCAGGCAGGCTGGCAGACTTCAGAGAAGGCATGAATGTGGACGGCCGAAAACGGCAAGGAGCTCGGGAATTAAACCGTTTGAAACAGGCGGAGTGTCGCCGGCAGCAAGGTTGCCCCCGGCATGGGATGATGTGGTGCCGTGATTCCGGAGCGAATTCCGTAATTATACACCCAGGAAATGGCAAGGAGGTTTCCTTACCGTGCGATCAAACATTAAAACACACGGCAGGATTTTAAGTCAGCCCTCGTTGGTCATCTAGACGGTCTTTGCCATGTGTGATGTACATACGAGGACTGGCATCTGCCCATAGATTCAGACACCGTGATTTCTTTCTTTTAACCGCAGCAGTTTTTTCTTTTATTTATTTATTTTTTCCAAGTCCTTCTCATGTCAAAGGTCACTGACGCTGTGAGCCGAGCTGATGAATCTGAGAGGAAAGCAATCACTGGGGATGAAAGGATTTTCCGAGTGCCACCGGCAATGGGGGCAGGTGCAAAGCAGGCGATGTTATTTAGCCACCGTGTGGAAGACCTCAGAGACCACCTCCATCGCCCTGAAATTCGGCCCCCTGGGAATTAAAAATGGAACACAGTGGGGCCCACTTCACACGAAGGAGTGCTTCAGCACCAATGAAATCCCAGCTCGAATATGACCCGGATGAAACGCTGCCCCTACACCACCACCGATGGAAAAATCAATTCCGCAGATCCATCTCTATGCTTGCACGACCCCTATAAAGTCATTCCCGTTTGTTTTGCAAATGAAAGCAATGACAGACTCCATCCCACTTGCTGTTCCCCAGACCCCCTGAGCAAACAAGTGCATCGTAAATGGATGGACGAGGAACAAACATTTGATTAGCCAAACAAATGTTAGGTGGAGCCGCCGATGTGAGCGAGGAGGGAGCAGGTGTATGGCGGCCCATCGCATCGTAAATCTACCGGGGATTCGCAGATGGCGTCAGGCCGAACGGTAGGCACAGCAAGCCGTAGGACCCGTGAGACATGCTAGGTGGTATATCTTTAGGCAGGAGTGTAATTTCTGTGCCATTTGAGTCGCTAAGCATTTTCACGCCGTAATTTGTTGGTGAGGCATGAGGTGGCCGTGGGCATTAGCGCCCCCCCCCCCCTGGAGGAATTACACATACTGTGATCCTGCCAGATATGTATGTACTGCCCGTGTGTTGAACGTGCCCTCGGGTCGGCGTAGTGCTGCAAAATTTCACATACGAGCCCCAGGAGGCTCCCGTACAGCTTTGCGGGTCTGACACCGTAACATCCTGCTTTCATTCGTTGACATGAAGGTCAATGTAGCTGACGTATGCAAACCCGTCGGCCGCCATGTCTCCGTAAGGTGGTGCCGTCGCGCTCTTCTGCCGGCCGGGCTGCTCCGTTAGGCCGCCGGCCGCCGCTTCACCTTTAAAGTTCTCATCTTACCACCGCTTCTTTCTGCCTCTCCCCGTTTCATGTGCAAATCAAGGTGCCGGCCTGCGACACGCCGTATAATGAACTCCCAGCAGCCTCTGGGTCTCGGCCCTTCAAAGGAATCCCCATATGCTCCTTACCGGTAAAATGTGTCATTAACAGAACCAGATGCATGTATATTTTAAGAGTAGATAATGGTTAAACTAGAGTACCCAAGTTTTGTTCCTGCCGGTCAATGTGCCATTTTTGCTCCATTCGTTACTTAATTAACCTTGTAATGTTCACACTTGAAACAGATACTGAATGAAATCGAAGAATTGCTGCTATGTACCGCTTTCAGTTGTACAGGTGTTTGGGTTAAACTTCTTGGTTTGATAAGTGCAGAAAATATGCTGCTATGCAGAAATGAAATGAAAACCAAGGTGTATCAAGTACATGCAAAGTTTAAAAAAAACAATCAGTGCTGTTCACATTAGAGATGACAAAATAATGTGTTTTTCCAAGGTATACATTTCAGAGCATAAAACTTTTATTTCGTAATAACAAACATTTTACAGCACTATGATGTAAATTATGGACCCAGTTTTGCAGCCAATGTGCCGTCTGTTATCCAACAAGATGGAGGTGTGGCGATTCGAACACAGCGGTTTTAGTGCTATACAAATTCAGTACAATAATAACAACATTCAAGATGTTGTAGCTGAATCTTACTACATCTTTAACGCTCTTAAATTATACATAGAATCACTCAGGCAGAATAAGAATCACAAATTAGTTTCACCCCAGAACAGGCAGAAAAAACGCAGCTTATCTCCTGAATAGCAGATATTGTTTACCATAGTACAGCACCACGTGTTTGATTTCTCTTATGTTTGTGCATTGGCTGTTTCATAACCTGTGTCATAACCCCCCCCCCCCCTTGGTGCCGATGGTGGTGCTTTCAGCCGCCCCTTTGACTGGCTTGCGTTGCGATGTGGGAGACCCCCCAGCAATGACAAATCACAGACGCTGACCCCGCTAAAACGCCACAGGCCGTCTGTCAGCTTCCCGCCACCTGTTCTCATTGTCGCCCATAGACACAAGCTGTCCGCTTCCATCCCAGATTCTCGGCCCACGCCCAGGCGGATGGATGGGGTGCAATCAGGCCCTTTTTAAAAAGCTAGGAGCCCCCACGTTAAATGGGAAGGCTGAATCGGCTCAGTAGCACAGTAATTAGACGCTCGATCGTTACCTTCCGCACGCTGCCATGATGGACAGAGCGTAGGGTGTATCAGAGAGAGATGGCGGTGGGGGCTGCGATTGCCTTTCGCTTTGGTCCTGCAGCTTGTCCTTCCGCTTCCCCATGCCAGGGGCACGTGGACGGGCGGCGTGCCGGTAAGAGGTGCTCCGCTGGTCCGTGACAGCCCCGCCCTTACTCCTGTTGCGGCTTCACAGAACTCCATTGTAGAACCCCATTGTGGTTGTGGCGGGGGGGGTCAAGCATGGATGGCAAGCACTGTGGGAGAGATCAGGTCAGAACTGTGGCAGAATATTCTCTGTGCGGGAGGTGGGCGGCATGTCATCACACTGGCAGAGGATTCTGGCCACTTCTGCTCAGGCCCCGTTATTAGCTATTAGATCTGTGTGCAAAGACAGCTCTGCGTGGGGGGCTGACTCCACTCATGTCACCCTGTATTACCCAGCAGGCCTTGCTGCTGGCATCCTGGTGGGTACAATACTGTCCCCATTTTTTAAAACTGTGGAGTTATAACCTCCCAGACTTATAATCCTGATCTGTGTCTCGCTGAATTGAACATATCAGCATTTATGATAGTGATTTTAATATTTTATTTAACAAGAATTTGATGGGGGTCTGAAGCATTGTTGTTTCATAATTGTGACATTTCCTTGCATTTATTATTATAGTTTTACATTTACATTTACAGAATAGTCATAATTCACTAGGTCCAGCTCACAAACACACAGACATACAGAGGCTGTCGCCTCTGCATGTGAAAAGTGTGTGTGTGTGTGTGTGTGTGTGTGTGTGTGTGTAAATGCACCACTGACCCTCCTCACCTCCACAGTCACCTTCACTGGAGTGTGCCTTATGTCCGTGTGAGCACCTGCGTGTGTCAGTTGGAGGAAGAGCGTTCCATTTTCTAGGATAGAGGGGTGGCACATGGACTAAGAATTATCAGCTTTCTGGCAGCAAGAAAAACTGACAAAAAATATCCCTCAGCACATTATACAAACAGCCCACACGTTCGGACCGCATCAGAGAAAGCAAGTCCATTATTATTCTATAAAATTCTGTTATATTCCTAATAAGTCAGGCCTAACAAACTGACCACACTAAATTATGCTGAAATTATAAGAACGATTTCATTTGGCCAGATGGCTGCAGTTTGTCTGTTTCAGCAGCAGATGAATCAATTGTGTACTCGATTAATAATGCATGTTGACTCTTTCTTAGTTGCTGATGGGGCACGTAATCATTTTTATAAATATAAAAAACAACTATTGACCCAAAACCTTCAGATAAATGTCATATTTTTAGTAGTAAGGTTGTTCTGTCCGTATGACAGTTACATATGACTAGTCAGTCCAGTCAAATACTGCATAAAATGAAAATTCATCACACCATAAAAAACATCCTAACATGACTCACTAGGCGGGGCTGTGTGCCAGAGTGGGGTCTTAGGGGCACGGGCCCCAGCTGACAGCTGATTGGCCGCTGGAGGGCCCCTCCCTGTCACTCACCGATTGAAAACATATCTTTGGTTAAGGATCCATGTTAGCGAATAATTATGGCCCCTGTTATGCCCTCCAGGGAACCGCTCCTGCCACCAACTCAGAAGCCCATGTTCATTGCATGCTGCTACCTCTTCTAGGTCCCTCCTCCAGGACGGACCAGACATGCTCTGGGTGGAGCGTAGAGGTGTGGAGATGCGCTGCGGGAGACGCAGACTGCGCCTGGCCGCCATGAAGCTCCCCTGCTCTTTCTGGTTTCTCCTGCTGTTCGGAGCCGGAGGCCTGGTGCTCTTCATCCATCTGCAGGACCTCTCTGAGATGGTGCAGCAGCAAGTTCCAGGTTAGTGTACTCCATGTGCCCCGAAGGTCATCTCCGAGAAGGTCATCACCCCTCACACCCACTCACAGGGAGTTTCAGCGTCTGTACTGTGAGGTTCCCAAGTGGACTCAGATCAGCGATGGACTTAAACATGAGCGATATAGCATCAAATCAAGTTACAGCTTCTGACTGAATCTAGGTGTCTCTGTGGGTAGGGGCATAGGAACCGATGGCGGACTGGAGGGAATGTCTGCCCCCCCCCAATATTTAATTTGCCTTCATCCCTCCTATGAATAAACCTTTGTATTTAAAATGCATTTTAAGCTGTGTCCTCCCTTCTCCCAGTATCAAACTCTCTTGGAGGCCATTGTCAGTGGGTATACGTACCTTCGAACCAAATCTCACATTCTTGTCTATATGCAGTCTACAGGATAGTTCAAAAGCCGTACGTCTCCTGTCTGCACCCAGAGTGGATAGCCGATTCCCACACCTGCATTATAAGTGAATAAGTATTTTTGTTTAGCTAATTAAATCTTAAAGCACTATCTGAAAAGATGGAGCTGCCGATCTCAATGTAGGCCTTTTTCTCAGTGTCTGCTTAAGAAACATACGCGTGCGAAGTATAATTGGAGAGCAGCGCTTGGCACCTTTTTTTTAACAAGCGTTTATACCTCACTTCCCTCGGTGTAAGAGGCCCTTAAATTGCTATTATTGCACTTTGTATTGTAGGAGTGTCATTAGCATTCAGTGTATCTCACACTACATTCGCTTTCTTTGGATTGCAAAGGGAATATTCTTTAGCTGCACGGACTCCGTGACAAGGCCTGCATTCTGAAAAGCGGCGCAGCGGTTGGATAGAGCATGCAGGCCGAGTGCCGCTGACGACATGAGCCATCAGTGTCAGGCTGGTGTTGGGGAGCGTGTCAGCCCTTCTGGGGGGGGGAGCTTTCCTGGGGCTCTGACACTTCGCTGACTGACACGCTCTCAACGCCGTTGGCGCAGGCTATACTTCGGTTCCTCTGCTGGGGCGCTTTTTTTTTTTCTTCCTGCCTGCACCTGTCCATTCGGCCATGCTCAGACAAAGTAAGGTTGTTTTTTTCAGCAATTCTGGGTGTTTTTTGGTCCAAAAGCACCTGTAGAACAAAGCAGTGAGCATCACTGATGGGTTTTTTTTTTCAACACAACAGCACCTGTTTCTGGAAATTGCAGCTATTTTTACTGATATGTCTTCCATAGTTGTTCCGATAATGACACCCTTACAATAAACAGAAGGCACTTCTTCTAAATAAATCATATGGGTGCTGTATGCTAAGTCAGAGGAGAGGATTTGGAGTGAATGATAACTGGTTTCCAACTCTTATCAAAAAAACACACACACACAATAAGCACGCGAAGAGGGGTGTATTTGCTTTGTATTTGTTTGCCGTGTTATATATAACACAAAAAATTGCACTTTGTAGCTCGTGGGAGTTTTACATACACAAAATGTTCTGAGGGTAGAAGGAAAATTGATTGGTTCAGAGAGACAAGCGATCAGAGTGTACAAGTGGTGGGACCAAGATATCTGATTGGTTCATCCCATTGGATCCACCTCCTCTACAATCTCTCTGACCCAATCATTTTTCCTTCTGCGCGCCGAACATCTTTGTGTGTGTAGCAGTCTGTGGTTGGGATTCGGAGCAGAATCACATGACACAATACTGGGTAGGAAATAGGACACCTGGGGAAACATTCTCCATTTCAAGCAGTAGAAACGGAAAGCAAATGGATTGGTTCGGCACAGGAAGGCGTTAGCTTGCTGCAGATTAAGACGGTCTTGCAGGATCGTGCAGGATACGACTGGTTTCAGGAGACACACAAAACAGAACAGGTGGCACCAATCACATGCTCCCCGGCCCAAAACTTCTACATCAGAAGGTCGCCAGTTTGAGCCTCGGCCTCTGCAGAACAGTAACATGACTGTGGGCCCTTAACCCCCAGCTTCCTGGTGACCCCCCAAGCTATGGAGAGCGAGATGGGGTGGGCGAAGAGAAGCATTCCAATGTAGCTGTACTTGTGTAAATGGCAAATGAAGCATATTTGCTTGTTTTGTTTGTTATAACTAAGTCCAATCATTTGTGGAATAAGCAAATGGGGTCCATTTTTTAAAATTGTTAATTTTTAAAACCGTTTTATTGAAGTTTTCTTATATGGCATAAAATAGAGCAGTGATGTTCAGTTTTAAATGGGATTCAAGACAAGTATTAGTGTACATTTTCAGCAACCAAAACTGAAATTTAAAAACATAATTTTTCTGCTACACGCATGTGAAAGGCGAGTCACGCTACACGTTTCCACGCACAGTGACCGGTCAGTGATCACATCAGCCGCACACGGAGATGCAGAGCCAGGCATGGATTACAGCCAGACGCATAAGTAGCAAATTCATTTCTTCTTGGAGCTGTGAAGTCTGCTGATATGTCGCGACGACGGTGATTTAGCAAGAGCAAATCGTGAAGTTTCTGAAAGCGAGAAGGCTTGTATTCCCAGCTGATTCATGTTAGCCTATCAGATGCTTTCAAGGGACACAATGGGGCCGTTCTAAGCAGCGCTTTATGTGAGGGACACTGGTTTTGAACATACATACAAAGGCAGACATCTGGAGAAGACATTAAGGATCCAAACATTACATTAATCTAACAAGCATGTACTGTATTACAGGGGGGGGGGGTCCTAATCCATAGAGAGCCGGAGAGGGTTTTTGGGATGGCTTATCCATCAGCCAATCACAGTGGGTCACCAGGACTGGGATTGAGAACCACTGCTTTATTATTGGCTGATTGAGAGGTCATGCCAAAAACCCGCACCGGCTCTCTGTGGATCTGGTTCCCCACCACTGTACTATTAAATTGTCATTTTTTGGCCACCTTAGAACATTTCTAAGAATTTTTAAGGGTCTCAGATTGCATACAGTAATACATATTTTCAGTTTATTAATATTAATATATATTTTTCTACTCACCCACTGCACTAGAGGCTTAGAGACTACATTGGGGTATCCTTGATGGGGCAACACAGACATGCCAGTGGTGTAGGTGGGTATACTGCTGTACCATATTGTTGTGTATACATACAATTTCTAAGCAGGTATGCGGTAAATCCATCTTTTAGAGGTGGGTATATGCTGAGCACCTGCCCACCACTACTCCTCTGGTAGATACACAAACGCATACAGTATGTGCAAAAGTCTTAGGCAGCCAAAGTAAGTGGTGTGTAAATGATCTTCATGTTGGTGTAAAACCATGATATTATGCCTGTCAGAGTGTGTTAGTTTAGCGATTTCAAAACCTCTGCTATAAACACCCCAGTATTTGCAGCCACCATCCAATACACCCGTGTATTTTGTTGACTTCACCACTAGCACACCTTGTATAGCTTATTAACATTTCATTGACTTTTTTAAAACTAATTAAATTAATTAATTGAGTTGGCAGTGAAATTTAATAAGTATATGGAATGGCTGAGGTGCCCCTGAGGAGAGGTTTGGGACCTGAAGCAGTGTTTATCTAGCCATCCAACTAGATATCAGTAACTTTTTGAAGAGCAGAAGAAATTTTTACTAGTGTTTATCATGTTACTCTTAATTTGCATATGTTCTAAGGTAATATTTTGTTTTTTTGTTCTGTGCAAATGTGCACTTACTACCCAGATAAATAGATTTAAACATTTCTTTTGACTGCCTAAGACTTTTGAACAGTCCTGTATGCACTCGCATCCATCCATTTATCCATTTTCCAACCCGCTTATCCTTCTTGGTCGTGGGGGTCCAGACCCTATCCCGGAAGCTACGGGCACAAGGCCACACACTCTGAATTTAATTCAGTGTCACGTGAACTGTGCATGTTTGGACAGTGTGCAGAGACTGGTGCTGTTGCGGTTAGAGTTAGCATGTTAGGATGAGGCAATAAAACTGCCTACTAAACCACAATTCCATCCAAAAGCAAAACTGAGACATCCTCTACAGTCTTTGCCATCATTAGTGTAATTAGCGATTACTGACTAAGTACATAGTGTGGTCTTTCTCTGGGGTGTCATACCTTAGCCCACAGTGTTATGTAAAATGCCCCCTCACTGCCCAGATGACCTGGCAGCCTTGCGTACCCCATTGTTAATAGCACTGTGTTTTAATAAATCATTCGGTGACAGCTTCTATATTGGAGGGCTTTTTCTACACGCTTAGCTGGAACACGGTCCTCTACTCTGGTCTTAATAACACAACAGTGCCGTGACAGCTTGCAGCTTAAACGGACAACAATCTCTGATTCATTTTTGGAAATGAAGGACAGTAAACAGAAAGTATTGTTTATTGCCATGGGAACTGACACTGTAATTTCAAACCGATGTTCCTTTTTTCCCCCTGGTTTGGAAAATAATAAAAAAAACATTTCTGTGATTCTTGAAGGATACTTTAGGAGAATATGGCGACACACTTCACTTTTCCTTCTTCCTAAATTATCCTGGGCGTCCAGGCTAGGGGGAAATCCTAGCTTTGTACAGTACAAGCTGACATTGGCTCTTCCCAGGATGCATCGGGAAAAAGGATGGAAAAAAACTGACCAAATGCAGCCAGTATGACCCATAACAAATAAATTAAAATAAAAAGCGGCTTAGTGGAGACTTGAGCCTCCATCCATCCGTCCGTCCACCCATTGTCTGAAATCATGTAGCCTTCAGACTGATGTTGAGCCAGAATCTGGCCTCAGAGAGCATAGGAGATGGTATTACTTGTACCGGACGACAGTCCAGTACAGGATTTGTTCATATTAACCCAATCCTGTGCATATCAGCTAGAGTCCATTTTAATATACATGTAGCCTTTTAATGGCTGAATTTAGAGGTAGGCAGCATTTACCTCAATTTGCATTTTCTCTTAACTGATTCTATAGGAGCGGCTATCAGGACCACCTACGCAGCAATAGCGTTGGTTATGTAAAAGCCCAAAATCCTCAGCTTTGGTTCAGAACTGAGCTTGTAGCTTGCTAGGGTCTCACTGGGCTGACAAATATATTGTAGGATAAGTGTTGGGGTTGGTGCTGAAACCTAGGGAGGACAGGTGTAGAAGAGTTTGTGGAATGCATGGGGGAGATTGGTCCTGCAGTTCAGACAGGCTCAGTTAGCTAACAGGCAAAATTCCAGGAAGTGCGGTGCTGCATACTAAAAGGTGCAGTGCATACTAAAACATGTAGTGCATACTAAAACATGTAGCGCGTACTAAAAGCTGATTTTTATTGAATTACAATTGACCTTCCATCAAGGCACCTTTCATGTATTAGTGTTTTTGGATGTTTATACTTTTTTCTTACCTTCAACGATACAAATTGACTATGTGAAGCTGTTCCTTTATCAACATTTAATATGTGGAAGGCTTCACATTTGCCGTTTGATGATTCTATTACCAACTATGTTAACCCAGTTAATGAAATCCTCAATGTGCCAATTCTAGCTATAAAAGAACACGACAATGTATCACTCAGAATTGCGGTCTTGTGTAGCAGTGAAGGCAAGTGAGTGCTATCATATCGGAGACAAATCGAGTTTGATCCAGATTTGGTAATCTGATGAAGAGACGGTCTCTCCGCTTACACTTTCTGACATTTATAATTCAGGCGGGTGGTCTCATATCCGTATCCTGTTTGCAGCTGTTAATCACGGTGCTATGTTACAGCCCAGCAGTGATATCAGCCTGTCACGATGCATAAAATGCGCCTTCCAGACGTCCCCGTGTGACACGCTGCTGGGAGGGACGCTGCGTTTGTTTGGCTTCTGCGCAAAGCGGAACGAGACATTTCAGGATGGTTACACTCCACTGAAAACCTTCTAAATTAGTCATTTGTAGGAATGAACATGAAAACACTTTACTCAAGATCATGTTTATAGTAATTTCTGAACACATTTTTAACAAATAAATATGCATTCATAAAGCACTATATGCACTACAGATACCTAGATCCTCCTGAGACCCCCCCCCCCCTTTTAATTAATGTCCATTGCAGTGGACATGTTGCCTTTCACTGATGTAAGGAAACATATTTATTCCTGTTGTACACTAAAGAGGACATGCTGTGAAATACATTTGAAAAAATCTAAATTGTAAGATGTCTTATTTCCTCCAAAGACAAATAACCTACAATTGAAGGACACTTTTTTTCCTTGGGTCTCAGTACAAAACATTCTCAATGCTGATACTGACCATTATAATGCATTATAAAGGTATCTATAGTACATTATAGATGAAAGCTTCAATGGGCAATCATGATGCGTAATAAGCATGGCTATAATGTGTTATGCCTTTTGATAAACATTTGTAGCCATGTTCATAACGCTTTATGAATACTTTATAATGCATTATGAATGTGTTTATAAATTACTAAAAACATGACTTTAAGTAAAGTGTTACCAATAACATTTTAAACGTATTTTAATGCAGGCTGTCAATAGGATTGTGGCTTTGGGTTCAGCAGTCTTGCTGTAGGACTATTAAGCTCACATCTGTCTACGTAACCGAATGTTTTCCATTGTCAGACTCGCCGTTTTCGGTATAGGAGCAGTGCAGACAAGAAAAGATGCTCCGTAGAGATGATATGGGCTCATTTCTGTATTTGTATGAGACGGAGGAGAGGATTTAGAAAGTCATAAGTGGGCTGGTGTTCAGCTCCCCCCTCCCTCACATGCTTGTTATAAGAAGCTTGGGTACAGACTGTCAGAGGTGGAGATTTCAGGTCCAGAAAGTAAAAATCCAAACCAGGATTTTGTTCCAACCAACCAGTTGAGTATCTGT
>JABFEB020000008.1:12900438-12918647 GCA_019775895.2 Stomatorhinus ivindoensis | reverse complement strand
ATTTTTTTTTCACATTCTGTCTCTCACAGTTGAAGTGTACCTATGATGAAAATTACTGACCTCTGTCATCATTTTAATTGGGAGAACTTGCACAATCGGTGGCTGACTAAATACTTTTTTGCCCCACTGTACCTGTCAGAAGCTGAGGAAAGCGGGGAAAAGTGTGACACCAACCAGCGGAAATGTCAACATTTTTTATAAATCTATCACTTAGAAGAGGTGAAGCTTAAGTTACAAATTGAAATAGTCGATGAATGAGATGAGTCATGTCTGAGCTGACTTTGAAATCATTACTCTCTGGCTTTCCCTGTTTTGCACTGCTTTGTTATTTTGATTCTCTAGTCAAAAATGATTCCCTGTCAGTACAAGAAGCTTTTACCACCTTACCTATCACCAAAGGCACGTTCTGTTTCTGTTCGGTCTCCATCCTTATTCTACGCCATACTTAAACCTGCAAAGCCCTTCAACCGGAGTAAATCAAGCAAATTATGTCCGGTCTGGCTTGACCAAGCTGTAAACAAAGACTTGGATTATTTTTGCGCAGACTGTGGGTGTGGATATGGACGCCCTGTGACACAGTAGGCTGCCGTTCCCTCTCGCCAGCTTCTCTGTCCATGATCTGGCCACTTACCTGCAAGCTGCGTTACTACAAGCATCTGTTTGCTTTTCACTCTCATAAGAAATGAAGCGCTGCAGACTGTTTGCTCGGTCCAGAGTGTGCAGAAATCCCCCTCCCGTTACCCCTCCGTACACCTGAAAAGATTAATTTCGTCAGGCAGAGCAATAATGAAAGTCTATTTTTACACTCAGACAAAAAAAAAGAGATTCTCCTGCACAAATATTGAAGATTTCTAATCTTGTATTTTATATACAAGATTATTTATAGAAATTTCTAAGGACTCCTGACTGTATCAATGCCTTTTTATCTTTTATGTGCTTGTATTTACATTTTAAAACACAATGAATTGAAAACTAAAGGACTTCAAACAATCTTATTGATGGCCATTTGACATCATCAAAAATAAATATAGTTTAAATGCCATGCTTGTATTTTTGCAAGAGCATCTCACAATCTTTATGCAGGAAATCTCATCTCTCCGGTGAGCGAGCTGTTTTAGCCCTCGTCTTTGTGACGGCCTGTAGTTATATTAATGTTTTATGCTACAATAATGTTATATAATGAAAATTCCAAATGCAGCAGGGTTGCTGTGTGGTTTGGTGAGTTAGACTTCGGGTCCAGTGACCAGTAGGTGGCTGATTCAGAACCTGGGGTCAGCAGACTGATCTCACTGTGGGGCTCCAAGCAGGGCCCCCCTAACCCCCTAGCTGTTCCAGGGACCCCGTTGTATGTCATTAATGGATACAAGCATTTGCTAAATGTAATGTATGTATCGATGGAAGTTACATGGATGATGTAACGATAAAAAGGCATCTCATTGCAGATGGAAAAATCAGTTTGTCCGCCTTTTTAAGGTTGCTTTGACTTGCATTGGATCTTCTGTAAAAATGAGTTCGCCTCTGGCGTTTCATTGGTCCTCAGGCAGGTGGACGGAATAAGGAATGGAATGGAGTCATGGTCTCTGATGTCACATCCATCTTGCTTTGGTGCAGTCAGGTATGAGAGGAGCCACACTCTGAGCAGTGCAGGCAGGTGGTCTGCGTGCGCCGGGCTGGCTGCAGCGCCTGAACGCCTGTGAAAATCGCCCGTCATCCCGGCGGCTCGGACGTCTGCAGGCTTTCCCCGAGTCTCCGACTCCCTCTGCCGCTGCCCAATTATCCGTGCTGCTCCGGACGTTATTAGACACATAACATTTAAAGACTGCCGCCGTTTCGCCGCGCGATCGGGAAATAAACATGCTCCCCAGTCTTGTATTTTTGGGGCAGCAGACCAGCGTAAGTGGTACAGATAATGAACCGCTAATTGGGCCAATTAAACCAGGGGAATGTGCTGGAATGAAAGCTGACTCACATGCCAGCAACAGCCAAGTGAAATTTGGATGCGAGACTCAGCTCAGCTTTACGTCACACTGTTAAAATATTATGACAATCTGTGCTATTCTTTACCGTAATATGACATGCTAAGTGTAAAATTACAATATAGTTATTATAATTAAGTAAGTTATAATAAAAAATATAGTATTTCTTTTAACTTTTAGCTAGTAAGCATTTTCCAATCATTTCCATCAAATAAACAAATAAAAATTTATTTTGACATTTTGACACAGCTGAACTGCCTTAGAATTTGTAAGTTTCTTGTTAAAATACTTCTTGCAAGCATATTGTTACAGTATTATTGAGAAATAGGAATATCATAAATGGTACCTACTGAAAGACTAAACATTATGTTAATAACATCACTTATGAAAATGCAATTAATCATCGAAGGCATTTAGTGACATATACTAACCATGTGCATTTTAAACTGCTGTTTACATCCACGTAGGTCTCGTATTTTTTTAAATAACAAGCTGTCAAGTAAGATGACCTGTCTGTGATAAGAAAATTCACATAGTGAATACAGTAACAAATGCCAAATCTAAAGTGGTATATGTCAGAGGTGTAACTTTGCGTAGATATTTCTTATTTGAAACAATTTCGTGATACCTTTCTGCCATTAGCCTTCAGCTAAGGTAACCTTCTGTTAAATTTCATAGTGCTTTTTTAATTACATGTGCATTAAACTGGTCCATCAATTTAAACGACTATTGTTTCAAAATGACCGCTTTCTTCTTTAGTTCCACCATTGCACTGAACGTAGCAGTATATTTGGAGTTAATGTTGGCACATTTTCCCATGAAGCTTCTGCCTTTCTCTCGTGCCTTCTGGCAAAAGCGCTATTCTTAGACTCGCCCGTCTTAAGTGTGAGAATATTTTCCCAACGGCTGTATCACGCATCCTCAGACACAGGCCTTCCACACGTCTGCAAGTGGCAATATCTGCCTGTCGTCGCAGGTGGATCACGACACACGCGCATTCCTGCATAGCACTGCTCCTCTTAGCCGTTGTGCACGTGCAGAAGCTGGGACAGCCACCATCCTATGGATTTCATGCATACTCCGTGCAACATCATGTTTTGGAACATCTTTTGCATACTGTTGATTGAGCAGAAGGAATTGGTGGATTCAACCATTACCGTCTCACCTGGGAGTAAGTCAGCAGAATTCCATTCAGCCCTCAAAATGGGACAGTCCAGAAAAGCCTTCAAAAAAACATTGAAATGATCCCAAATTGTGCAGCACAGGTATACTTTGGCACATAAAGCAGTGTGGATTGTTCGCTTATTGACTTACGAAGGGACGTACTGCGGCAAGAACTGCTTCAGTCTACATAACTGAGCCAAAGCTGAGCTCAGAATTCATCCTTCGGCATAATAAGGGCACAGAGTTCATGTCACAGGGGGACGTGAACATCTCTGAGTGGCTGAGCTCTACTCACACGTTTCCTGCTGAGAGACGGGCGCTGAAGCAAACGTGTGAAAAGGCCAGAGGTGGAGATATCAGGTCCAGAGAGTACAAGTCCGGACCAAGATTATGCTTCGACCATGCATTTGAGTACTCTGTCACTGTGACTCTTTATACTCAACTGGTTGGTTGAAACAAAATCTCTAAGTCTAACTTATTTCAGCTATTGATAAACAGTAAAAAATACACATGATGTAGGATACAGATATATATAGCATCCTCATTTCTCTGTATCCTACATCATGTGTATATCATATTCTCTGGCCTGTCTTTCACTGGCATTTCGTTGCTTGAGTTATCAATCCTCCATGTATCGCGTTTTAATTCGCGGCTCTGCATTAACTACATCGCCGTGTTGTGTTCATTGTTAACAGAAAGTGCCGAGCACCAGATGTCCCTTGGGCTTTTGTTCGCAGTTTGGCCACTTCTGTGCTCACTCATGTATCACCATGATCCTCAATGACAAGCAACTGCTTTAACTATCTTAAATCAGGAGGACAAGTAAAACCAACTATTTAAGGGGTTCTCCAGGGGAACGGGTAACGACAGCTGTTATACACGCACGCTGACGTGCTCTGCTCACCAGGGAGTTGGAATAAACCTCCAAGTCTACATAAACTTACTGCCGTGTAAAAACGATGGTGAAGACCTGTCACCCAGTGCAGAAACGTAACAGTCCTTCCCATTTCCTCGTACAGCCCATTGTGAAAATAGAACTGGGTGAGTATTAAACCAGTTTGCTTGTAAGCTTGAAACAGAGACTAAATCAAAATGTTAGACTTCTGTGCGGCATTTGCACAGACAGTTTGGTCTTCTGTCTGTCATGCTAATTTGTTGCTACCACACACACGTCAATATTTCATGCCAGTAGCTTAAGCTATTAAGCTCGCTGTTGCATATCACAGAATTAAAGCCTTGACTGTGGATTTTAACCTGCAGATGGCTCTCAGAAAACTCTAGAAGATTTGAGGGCATGTAGTAAACGCTGCTGGTGGCCAGTGTCCTCATGCAGACTGTTCCCGACGTATAGCCTCTGCGACTTATGACAACTCACACGTACAACCAAAGTGCCTAAGTAAATGTATGTAAAAATTAAGTTTGGGTGGTGATACAATAAACTTGTGCACACTGCACACCGTACAATAGTTGCTGCAGAAAAGTTCTTTACTATGTGACAGCACGACCATCCATGCCTCGCAGTCTCATTCTCACACCTAAACGACAGGCCGATTATCCTATTCCGACATACGTCCATTTTGATGTACGACCTGTTTGTCAGAATGGAATCTGGTCGTAAGTGGGAGACAGTGTATGCTGCCATAGCGACCATTCTTGTCGTGCTCTTCCCTTCAAAGTAAACAATGAACCCAGAGAAGCTCCTGATATTCTGATAGCTGTGCCCCCTGACCACCAGGCATCAGCCAGGGCAAGGAGAATTTAATCACCTTCTAGATCACTTTTGGCTTAATTTTTTGTGATTTCGGCTAATTTCTCCCTTGGATCTGATTAACACCCATTGTCAAGTTATTCAACATGCTTAAATGAATGCTCAGTAAATCAAAACCATAGTCATCCGTACTTTTGGAAATCCATAGCAGAAATATTAAAATGAACAAAGCTTAGCCTGCTAATTTAGAAATCGGGGGGGTGTTCTTCTATAGATCTTTCAAGGTTTCTGAGCAGTCATCCCATCATGCAAAGCTACACCAGCAAAACAATGGAGTTTCCTCAACTGTGTTGGCACCTCTGTCTCCAGGCAAGAGTGCAAGTCATGCTTAGTGCAAAGCACCATAAAGATCAATGGTCTTGGACTCTATTAATGACACTATACAAAGGAGCCCAGCCGCCATGTTGTCTGCAGCCTGATTTGTCTGTTGCAAGCAAATTTCTTTTGGGCGCCTCTCTTGCTTAATAATGTATACAGTGAAAATGACATTTCTTTCTCTGCTATACATAAAGGCTCGAGGCCCAAAAATTTTCATATTATGTAACACCTTTGGGTATGTGCTGAAGAGGAATCTTCAAAAAGCGTCCCTTTTCAGTTTTGATGAGCCTGGTTCGCAGTGATGTGTGCGCTGTGACGTGCTTTCCAACATATAACAGCTGCAAAACACAGCGCTGCCAATTAGCAGAGACGTGAAGGTAGAATCCTGAAACAATGTGCTCATTATCAGCGGGTATGAAAATCATTTTAAAGATGTTTATCTCCTTACGTCTAACTGGTTGATGATTATAGAGGTGTCCACAAGGATCAATGAAGGAGCAGACATTGTTAGCAAAACAATGCCTCAAAATATTTTCCCCATTATGTCGTTCCCCTCTTCACTCTGCTAGGAGGCCCGTGCCGGTCTGGCAACCCTGAGGCTGTCACTAAGGATTTTGTGGTGAGGATGTTAGAGTTCACTTACAAGTTGTCCGTCAGCATTTGGCCAGTGTTCTGATTGGCCAGATGTCATGTTGCATTTGAAGGCTGGTGCCATGGGGCTCCGTCAAGAGCCCAGCAGTGTAAAGGTTGGAACAAACCAACGCAGATGACAGATATGCTGTGTGTGGGGCAGTAAAGACCTCTGATTGAATCTCAACCATACCTTGTTCTTCTACACATTGAAATGTACAACTTGCTGAATAATAGTTGGGGATCTTGCCACACTTCCATGACAGGTCTTTGTATTGACACATATACAGATCCCTCACTCCAAGCGGTGGTTCTCCTGTGAGAGGGACGGGGTCAATGAGTTCATTGCCAATAAAATAGGAAAAGGAAGGACGTACCATGAGGCTTAGGCAAGACGACCTGACTGGTGACAATCAGCATATGCAAATGATTAATATTTGAGAAAACATTTTGCTCATTGGCTTGTCAGAGACAGATGAGGGCTCGCACTCTGACAAGGCCGCGGATACCATCTCTGTGAGCAGTAATATCTCAGCAGTCATCCAGAGGAGAGGATATGCTGCCAATTAAGGGCGAATTAATGAGATTTCTCAAGGTGAAGACAAAGTGCAGAGGATTCCAAAAAAATTCTATTAATGGACACATTCTAGCCAGTGGAACTCATTAAACTCTAAAAAGACAGAGTTTCACTGTGGTTTTTAATAGAAGTGGTCATTAATGAAACCCAACAGGTTGGAATTTCAGTATGTTTCAGGGATATAAGTACTCCACGGCATTTTGTGTGCAAATTAAGTGTTACCTTTAATATTGAGCATCCGATCAGCTCTCAGTCAGAAAATCGTCCACTTTTTAAAACAATGTGCTGAGAGAAACATGAACTAGATATGGCTTACAAGCAGAGCTCTATCCTACCGGAATGCATGTCTGGTCCTCTCTGTTTTTCACTGCCTACATTCCAACATTCATTCGTGTGGATCTGACAGCTCTCTGGTTAAAAAAGCACGTTTTCATGTCCATTATTAGTTTAGATTTATTCTTAAAAATACAAAGCATTCAAATCCACGTTTTGTATACACCGCCTCGTTACCTTCTCCACTATCATATACCTTTGGTGTTCCAACACCTTCTGATATCAGGTGGCCTTTTAGGGTAAAAATCTTTAAGCTGAAAATCTTATTAAGAATGATGGACACAGCTAACCAGCTATCGTCATGACAAGAGGGTGTTGTTTTGCATCTGTGGGGGGGGGGTGATGGCACCCCCAGGAAGAGGAGTGGAGCTTGCTAAGCGGAAATGGAAGGCAAACCGTGTGGACTCACGGAGCATCTGGCATTCTTCACATGAAGTCTTCTCAAGGAGTGCATCTGTACTACAAAACTATTAGCAGAATTAACACGGGACACAAAATTAATGAGACTTTTAATATCGAAACCCAGTTAGGTACAAAATGGCACAAAATAGTGAACAAACGCTTACAATTTTAATGAGCACTTTCGTAAAATTGAAGTG
Organism: Stomatorhinus ivindoensis; assembly: GCA_019775895.2. NCBI lineage: Eukaryota > Metazoa > Chordata > Actinopteri > Osteoglossiformes > Mormyridae > Stomatorhinus > Stomatorhinus ivindoensis. Next base: position 12,911,282 of record JABFEB020000008.1, on the reverse strand, counting down.
CCACATCATCGGTCTGTGAATTTTCTTTTTTTTTTACCAACCTGCTTGTTTTGCGGCAGTTTCGCTGCCATGATAACGAACTGCTGAATTTCCACTTTCCTGTTTGTGTCATTTAAAAACGCAGCAATAAAGGAAAGTGAACTACACCATCACCAGTATTATTTCACTTCCTGCACGGCAGACATCTCGTTTGGGAAAGCAGCACTTAAATTTGATGTGTGTCACCGTGCCCAGTTACAATGTGGAGGAAGGACATTTTAATTGACAGAGAAAGGATGAATGCTTTATTATTTAACGTGCGATTTTTTGGCCTCATTCTCCGAATGATAAATTGGTCACTGGGAAGGAGTCCAGTGATGCAGAATGTAAATGATGTTGTAATGGAAGTTTTTGGCTTGAGATTCTCACATCTTTCAGTGCAGCATGTGCAGATTCAGAGGCAGCAGAACGTGTCCAATCATGCCTCATGCCTCTCGCCAGTACAGGAGGCAGGAGCTCCAAGTTTGGTGACAAAATAATCTCTGCGGGTCCCTTTCTGCATCAAGTGAAGACTGTCATGGTCACAGAGTGTTCTGGGCTGGCGGTGAATTGGGAAGACATGTCGACGAGGCATGATGTGCAGACTGAACAAGAATCACAAAACAGACATGGTTGCTTAGCTGATATTTTTCCTTATTTGTAAATCATGATGTTTTAAAGGAACAGCAGAACTTAAATGACTCCCTCAGTAGTAACACATCAGTGTCCCCTCACAGGACTTTAATCATTGGGATAAAAAAAAATTCTATCCTTAAACACTACGCCACCTGCTGAATGGGTTCCTAGTATGAACAGTATTGATCGAAATGCGAGATACTGAAGTCAATGTGCCCAGGAATAACCACTGAACAAAAGATGCTTGTTTGCTCTCTGAATTTTATGATTAACTCAATATGTGTCAATTAAAAAGAGTAGCTCAGTAGCGTTTCCTGTAATAAAATACGACCCTCGTTAAATTCATGAGTCACTGAGCATTTACTATAAACACAGAACTACAGATACAGCTGTAAAAGTATCATTTCAAGTAAGCCAATGGAGAATATCAGAAGCTGGTCTCCTTAGCAGTGCATCCCATAGTATATTAGCATATGACCAGTATATTATATTATTTGTCTGATGGATTTTAATGTCAAGAACGCTCTTTGTGGTTTGAGCCCATGTTCAGCATGTCAAGTGTTGGCTCTGAGTGTAGGGGTCTGTGTCAGTAACTGGACAGGTTGTTGGGTCAAATCCCGTGAATTCTCAGAGTCATTCTACTCCATTGGGCCCTTGAGTAAGGCCTCAAACCTGCAATTGCTTTGTTCTGGGAATGGCATTGATCTACATGCAGTCCTATAAGGAGGTCCTCAACTTACAGTGAATGACTTGGGGGGGGGTGGAAAGAGTGGCATTTCAGCCACTAGAAGAAAACCTCACCCTTCTACATTCAGACTTGTGTGGTAGTGCAGTGTCTTCTGCCCCATGACTGTGCTCTTATCCCTGTGGTGGGTGTATGTTCTTATCCCTGTGGTGGGTGTATGTTCTTTCCCTCCTCTCCTCTGTCGGATGCGGACTCAAGTACCATTGAATGCTATGCATGCTATCTGTGTGTCTTTAAAAGCATCAGCCAAAATGAAAACAGCAGTCCTCTACTGAAAATCCATACTTTAAGATTAAATATGGAAACATAGTAAGGATGAGAGCAAAATGTTAGTCAATTCCATGTACGTCTTTCATCAGGCACATGGAAGATGGTTGTAGAGTAGCACACAATGAGATTTATTATGGTTCGCTGGTTTTAGAGGTTTAACTGGAATATTCCAATGGCAGCGCTTAAAGGAGTTAGCCTAACAAAACAGCAAACACGAATCCCATTCTTGCAAAGGGGTTCTGGTGTCGAGAGCAAGGTTCTTGAGTCCTGGAAGACTTTCTGTTTTGAACTCCACGCCACAGTTTTGCGAAAAGCCGGGTGTCTACGTTAAGGACGGAATATCAAGTGTCTCTTGGTCGACGCAATGATAAGATCACTTTCATCCACCGGATGAAAGGCCAACACTTACAGTGAATTAAATTTGCTTGAAAGCGCCTGGTTCCCTCAATCCATTCCGACAAAAGAACCCGTTGATTGAGTAAATTAAAATAGGGCCTCCTTCACCATTCGGCACTCTGCCTGCACGATGAAGCAGAAAATTACGGCTTTTAAATATTAAAATAAGCTCATTTATTAAAAGATTCAAACCTCTCATACATGTCCCCAATTAAAATAAATACAGACCTTTGGCTGTGGTCTGTGCCACTAAGACAAGAGCGTCCCACCTCCTTCATTTCCCCATCGCCCACTCCCACCCACCGCTGCCTTCTGCTTTGGATGAAGATGATGGAGATGTTGGCCCGGGCTGTGTTATGCCCTGCTAATTGGCGCTGGGGACACTCCGTCTTCCCAGCTAACGTGAAATTCTCTCCCTGCAGACACTCTGTGTTTCTGAATGATTATTGCAGCGTCATAAGTAAGCCCATGTATATAATTTTAGTATGAAGATACTAAATGGGACCCGACTGTGTGATCAGTATGGGCATGGCCTCACCAGTCAAAACAACCCTCTCGCTGGCTGTCATTACAAGCCATCAAATTGCTTTTATTCAGAATAAGGGTCTATCACAGGATGCCGGACTATTACTGGTAGAATTATATAAAGATGGAGCGGGGGTAAGATGCCTTTGAAGATATGCAGTGAGTACTAGCAGAGAAAGCTTGTGTTTGCCCAGCCAAGATGTCCTACCATATGTTACATGCAGAAGAAATAAATACAAGGAAATAAAACATTCTCATTTCTTCCGAGGTACATCCACTGAAGGCTTGGAAAAAACACCCATAAACATCAGCAGAGTTCTGAAGTATGTGCTAGTTGTTCCGAAACAGGAGGATCCCAATTTGCTGCAGGCTGTGACTGGACCTCCAGAAACACTCAGCATTCCCTTTTACTTGGGTGGCAGAACCCAAACCCTTTTCATTTGGGTAAAATCTGCTCTGGCAGAGGAATGATAGTGCCAGTCACAGCATGCATCTAATATTCCCCCATTTCCCACCACTTATAATTAACGTGCAAGACTACATATGCAGCATGTACTTCATTAAGAGCCTCGCTAAAGCCCACCATTTCTTTGTTCTGCAACAATCATAGTCACCGTGTTCACTGTCTTGTAAAACGTATTTTAATTAGGAGGAATGACATAGAATTGTAATGACATAAAACTGTAATGACATAGTTCTGCAATGATATAGAACTGTAATAACATAGAACTGCAATGATATAGAACTGTAATGACAGAACTGCAATGATATAGAACTGTAATGACATAGCACTGCAATTATATAGAACTGTAATGACATAGGACTGCAATGATATAGTACTGTAATGACATAGAACTGCAATGATATAGTACTGTAATAACATAGAACTGCAATGATATAGAACTGTAATAACATAGAACTGCAATGATATAGAACTGTAATGAAATAGAACTGCAATGATATAGAATTGTAATGACATAGCATTGCAATGATATAGTATTGTCCTTTTAACATCACATACCCAAAGCTGGACAATTTCTGAAAGTTGCTAAACAGAACCAGGTTATGAGCATTAAGTTTCCCTGGGAAACACGCTGTCACGTCAGGAAGGAACAGAGCTGATTGGCGGCTCAAAATTCAGAAATGCATCCAACACAGGGAAAACATTACCTAGGCTACTGTGAGTGGCATATTAAAAGAGCAATATGAAATCATATTAAATATTAATTCACTTATGGAAATACATTTGTGAATGGGACTGGGGGGGGGGGCTTCATGCCCCCAGAGGATGTGGTGTCCCTGGACACATGCCAGAATGCCCGTATGGTAAATCCAGGCCAGGGTAAAAGTCATTCACAAACGGCAGGGCAATTCAGTTTGGCCTTATGTAATACTGAAAGCGAATTACTACAGCCTGTCAGAAATCAATTAAAGAGGCAGAGGTTACCCCCCCCCCCCCACACACACACACACACACACACACCCCAGTAATCCTTCTTAATTATAATGTGATGCGTTTGATTTTCTTTAATACAGAATATGCGAAATTCTGTTCGCGAATCCCCCACCAGAAATAATGGCTCTAAATTATATGGTTATTATATAATATACACTTGACATGGGTGTATGTTAATACCATACTACATCATTTATATAGAATACTAAATGAAACAGGGAAAAGGAAGACAGAGTGAAAGAAAGAAAGAAAGAAAGAAAGAAAGAAAGAAAGAAAGCAGATGGAGGAGAGGAACAGTATGGAGAAAAAAACCTCTGGGGTTATCTGGCTGCTGGCCCCCACCCCCAGTCCCCCCCCCCAGGCATGCTAACATTATATAAATTAGAAACAATGGGCCGTCCTGCTTAGAGCGAGGTGTTTGCTGTAGTGAAGGTCAAAGCCACAGTCCATCAGTGTGCGTAGGGTGGCAGATTGACGGCTGCACTCACAAAGTCATGGTTTTTATGCCGTTTCATGCTTCCGTGAAGCTGAACCAGCAGTGTGTATATATTACCATGAACCTGTACTGGGTAAGCGGATAGTATGAATGGATGGATTATTACTAATAGGTACTGTCTTGAGGCGACCAATCAGATGTCATTCCTGCAGGATGTCCCACTTTCTGTCTGGGTCACCTGGTCCCCTTTGGCCTCTCTATGACTGTGTATGGATGGACAGTCATGTGTACATGTATATACACACATGCCAGCTTTGGAATGATTCCTCGTTTCTAAGTAAAGGCATAACAAATTGGGGCGGGAAGCTAAACAAACTCTGATATTTTTACAGTTGACAGTAATTTAGTTGCTTTTCCGAAAAGGCTCCTGGCCTGGTGCTGCTTCGAGCCCTGGACATGGGCAGAGAGGTGACTCCTGTGTCGCTGTGAGTGCGGCCGCTTTTTCACCTCACCGTACCATCAGGAATAAACCGAAAGGTGGGCGCTGGCCTCCTCGCACACTTTAAGTGCGTGATGTAATGTGTCAACAGCAGAAAAGACAAAAAACACATATTCAGTTCATTAACCTATTAGCATTTGTCCCTTAATTAAACAAAGACAAAGAATGCTTTTATAGAATTGTGTGCAAAGCTCAGATCAAGTGCCACATTGTAACATCATAACTTATTTGATGTTAATATATAAGCTCATTTTTAAACATTTGCCTAGAAAAGGGTGCCATCGATTTTTGTTACTGCTATACGGTGACATTTTTGCTGTAAAAGCAACTTACCAATCCTTACAGGACTTGTCTGATTTTATTGCTTGGGATCTCAGTAACACCCAGATCTATAAATGAGGAAGTAGACACAGCTACACAAGCAATCTTGCTCTTGTTTATACTGCCCCCAGCCAGATAAATAGTGAGCTCTATAAATATGTATCTAGACAGCACGAGCAATGGCTCAGCTCGAATGCTTGGGGAAACATGTCTTAAGGGAATTGTCCTGAAAAGCACATGGAGAGCATGAGAGAGAGAGACGGACAGATCAGACCCACTGGTCCTTTCTCCTCTGGGGTCAGACCATAGGCCTTAAAAACTCTGCCCAAATAAATGGGGCCAATTTATTTTCCCGGATGCAGCACGTAATGAAGCATTACATAGGGGAAATTACTTTAGATTGCAGAGCGGGGCAGGGCTACTCGTCGGCCTGTATTCTGTTTTGATCCTATTACTGTCAGACACCAACTCCTGGTCTCTGGTGACTTATTCGACACCAGATATTGTGCTGTAATCCACTTTGCAGCATGTCGGGATGATAGCCTACCATAGCTGCTTGAGTGAATCTGGGTTATCTTTAAGGATGTGATATGTGCTTTTTATATGAACACTGTCAAAAGTAAGAAGGATGGATTCACTTCAGGGACCCTATATATGATTATTATCTGTTTGACCTAAACAAAATGAAGGCTACGCTGAGCAGCAGGCTGCTTCCAGGTTCAAAGTTCCTAAGACAGCAGCACACAAGAATAAGATGAAGCAGGAGACACTGGGAATGACGAGAAACCAGCCAGGTAGAGGGCGGAGGTGACTTTCTTATCCGACAGTTTCTCATGAATCGCAGGATGACATCAGGTGACCTTCAAAAGGCATGGGAAACATTAAGTGCTGTGAAGTGCCCTGCTAGGACAGTTCATATCAGGCTGCTAGAAGCAGGACTGAAGACCCATACAGCAGGAAGAAGTCCTTCATTAAAGAGAAACAGAGAAGAACCAGGCTGTTTCACGGTTTCAGGTTTGCAAAAAAAATATTATTGACAGCTAGTAGCACACTCATAAATTGAGAAATGAATAAAACAATGCGGTCACTTAATTTTTTCCACGGCGCTACATACACACACACACACACACGCACAGGTACTCTGACATGAATTGACATAACATGCATATATGTATTTTATGCATATAAAATATCTTAAAAATATTAAGACCATTAACTGAAAAAAGTAAGGTAGCATATGGGATAATATATGAGGTTTTTCATATGGAAGGTAAGAGGCGTCGTAGCTCAAAGCTCTCCTTCATCAAGGGCCAGACAGCCTGGATTGAAACGTCTGAGACGGACCGGGCAGTTGGCGATCCGATCAATCTCTGGCCGATGATGTAATGCGTCTCCCGTATAGACTGCCGTTCTAAACCAAGGTAATGTCTCTGGAGGGAGGACAATGAGATCAGGAAGCCCTGCGTTAAGGGCATCGCACATCTATCAATACTGAAAAGGTTAACGTTTAATGAAAAAAATTACCCTGAAATTCTGATAGCTTGGCATCACTCAAACTAATTAAATAAATGTTCAGCTTTGACTGTGTAAGTGGCCGCGTGTTTCAGGCAGATTCAGGAGGATCAGAACTTCATGGGCGCTCCTCAAACTTAAAACTTGTAATTATAATTTATATATTTACACATTATACCTCCGCTGTGCAAATGCTACTGCGGGGGAGCGGAGTTTCCTCGGAAACCGCGGCGCATCCCCAAGTGACCCAGAATTCCTAGCTGTGCTCCTGCCTGCGTGTGCATGCATGGATGTGTTCCAAGGCTTATTGTGCTCTGTGAAATACTAAGATGAGACTCATTGTGTGGGATACGTGTGACAGGTCAATATGGAGGATGGATGCGGTCGACTTAGGAAGCTGAGCACCACTAGGCTGGTTATACGTACAGAAACAGCCTGGTGCATAACATTGCTAGCGGCAGATAGAGCCTTTTCAGGGGGCTCCTATGGGTCAGTAATCTAATAGCTTTGACTGTAGCCACGCTCCACTCTACACAGGAAAGCTTTTCTACGTTTATCCTATAGCAAATTACAGTAAGTCAAGCAGCCATACCAAACAAGCTTGGCAGATATGAGCATGGATGCACGCCTGCGGCATAAGGGTGTTTTACTCAGTCTGCTTTGCCACAGGAAGCAGGCAGCTCCGCAGGATCGGGATCGTACGACACGGGGTCCGTCACGCTGTTGCTCCCATCGCTGTTTGCTTACAAATGAACTGGCGATGTGCCACTTGGAGTAAAAGGACAAACTGTCAACTCGCATCCATATAAGCAGGTCACCGAGGGAACTTGGCCAAGGAGTCATTCAGATGAAGTGTGAATTTTCTTTTCTCCTCCACTGGCACTGCATGGAGTCAGGGTAAGCAGGATTCTGGGTAGGATTGTGACATGAGTTATAATAAGGGCCCAGGGCATGCAAAAGGTGCTCTTCATATCTTTGGACTCCACGTAATATTAATAATACAGAGTTCATTCATTTTCAATTAATCCATGATCATTTATCTGAAAAATTCACCAGAAGGCTGATCAGTTCAAATATGTCCATGCGGGAAGGGCAAGTGTCTGGCATCAAAGCTTTGATTATTTCCAAAAACATTATTCATTTGCGTTTTGTGTTTTTCACCCCTTAACTGTGATTATAGATTAGATGCCCGTACCCAGTCACCCCGGCTAAGTCTGCGCTTTTGTCTGCAAAAGCAGCTTCTTCATTTGAGTGTTTTTTTGAGTGATGTCCCTGGATCAAACGAATGCCTGTCTAATATTTGTGTCATGTGTTTCTGTTTGTGTTTGCTTTCTAAATGATTCTCACACTCCTGTAACACAAATGGCCCAATAAAGCCAAATGTATTTCTTGTGCGGAAATGTGTGTGGCTTAATTAATCTAATTCAACATTCACTAATTAAATGTTCCGCAAAGTGTGGCATATGCAGTGCACTGCAGAGACCAGTATCGGAGCTTGCAATTGGTTTAGTGACTGAGGTGTTGTTACAATAGGAGCCTTTTGGTGTGAAGTCAGTGCAGTGACTGAGTATTCGACATTAAGGTGTTCCTAGGACTACCCACATTTAGGTGTTTAGCTATGGTGAATTACGGATGTTACGCCCTGCTACACATGCCGGTATTTTCAGAAGTGCCTCACCGGGGTAGACTTTGGCTTATGAGTCCACTACTCAGACGAGTTTTGCTAAGAGTACAACAGCTGCAGACGCATTCAGTCAGTGGTCAGTGTTGGTGGATTCCCAACACAACTGGGAACACGAAGGTCTTTCTGAAGGATGGGAAACCAACCTGCAGCCCAGGCCTCTAGCTTTGAGCCAGGATGACTGTATGATCCGTCTCTCTACCCGTGTTCCGAACGAGGAGGGGCTCCCTTCATCTCAGCGCCAAGGGCACAGACGTAGGGTTTCTCCACGTCGCCCTTGACACCGTTTCTAGACAGGGGGACATTCTTTACAGGTCAGCACTACTGCTGACGTGCAGTTACTCTGGGAGAAAAAAAAACAAAATTGCTAACAATAAAAGCGGCCTCATACTGGGCTAACAGCGTGTTCGCGGCGTGTGTGAGAACGGCCCTTGTTTTCAGTGTCAGAAAGTATGGTGCCTTCATAGTGGCAGCCGGGAGTCCTATTAAAATTACACTTTGAGCCGTGTCGTAAGTCATCTTCCTCACAAGGGTTATATAAGCTAAGCCCTATCTCCAGCCTCACTGGGCGTTTCTGTCAAATGCCTACACTCACCATGAGGGTAGTTTATGGGATAGGGCCGCAGCAGGAGGACAGACCTGATGTTTGCTTTTATGATCGATCCCTTTAAAATAAAACAGGAGAGGCCGTTCATTTTAAAAGATCGTGTTGAGGTCTTTGGGATTCTTCTGGATGGGTTGTTTTTTTTTTCCTTTCATCTCCCCGGTCCCTCGATGCTGTCAGTAATGGGGATGAATGGCGTGTTTGTGCACAGGCGGCCCGTATCGGCCGTGTGTCTTACAGCGCGGCGGCACATTGTCATCTGCAAGGACGCAGCGCCGTGTCGCTACGCGTGACACGCAAGCTAATCGCAGACGTCTGAAGTTCGTCTTATTTAATGAAAGTCAGTTGGGCCCAGAATCTGTGACCTCCAAGGTACATACCAGTACTTATAGGCAGGCGGAGTAATAATTGATTAACTGACTTTTAAATTTTTGGTTAGAAAATATCATAACCATTTCTAGTTCTACAATGAACGCTGATATAGGAGTTTAGGGTAAGATTAACAAAATGAATATCGAGCTATTCAAATGAATTAGAGTAATTGACTAAGTTGCTCTGGATTGAAGTGCCATTAGATCAATTAAATGATGTTAAGTGATTGTCTTGTTGAATTACAGCTGCGATTTTAGAATTTGTTTCTAATTTTGGCTTACACTACAACTGAGACGTCATTCACTGAGGCCTTTCCTGATGGCCCCCCCTCACCTGCTCTGGCTTACTGGATCCAAGTAGATATACTTTGCTCAGCAATGAGCCAACGTGGGTGTCAGAGCAAATGAGATGCAAATAGCATCTCCTCAAAAAAACAGCACATGCCCCAGTAATGAATGAAAAACCGTTCTGAAAGAGCAATGAAAGACATCCGCTTCATCCATTCTGCTCAAGGTTGACCTTTTGACCTTTCAGCATCTCTCTAAGCGAGTAACCAGCTCCTTCCCCGTTGGCATCACTAGGATTGTTGTCAACTTTGCACACAATTAAACAATGAAGCCATTTTCTCATAATAAACACGAATGGAATAATATTCGGCAATGTGTTTTCTCATAGAACACCGCTCTGCTCACGCTTCAAGAAACACGCATCACACATTTGGAGGGTAAACGTAAGCTTTTGGCATGGATCTTATTGATCTCAGAACATCTATAAATCTGAGTTTCCCACATTTCAGCTGCTATTTAACCTCTCTCTGAAAGGACGATGGTACAGATGCACACAGGATTTCTTAATATATTTGAAACAAATGTGTTAGTATTACTGCTTTAGTTTACATACACCTTTGTGCAAATTAATTGAAACAAGTTGTCACATCCATATGCAGGCAGACTGACCACAGTTAAGATGGACGTCACAGTCACATTAATTCATACTTATCGCCTTTGGATCCAGGCCTGGTGAACTGATAAAAAATGTATGGGAATAACCCAGGATATGGTGCCACCCTAACGCAGGACACACACACCATTCATGCCTATGAGGAATTTGGCAGCTACAACTGACCATAACATGTTTTTGGACCCTGGGGGAAACCAGAGAACCTGAAGGAAACCCCTCGACAACAGGGGAGGCGGCCAAACCCCAGAGTATTCTCTGCCTGCTCTGTCCATCCACTCAGAGTACTCTCTGCCTGCTCTGTCCATCCACTCAGAGTACTCTCTGCCTGCTCTGTCCATCCACTCAGAGTACTCTCTGCCGCCTCTGTCCATCCACTCAGAGTACTCTCTGCCTGCTCTGTCCATCCACTCAGA